>CM052542.1:79707946-79737370 GCA_028533065.1 Trachops cirrhosus | reverse complement strand
TCAAACCAAGGCACATTATTGTCACCTAGCAGATACCCAGTGACAAAAAATAAAAATAAAAAACTGTTAAGAACAGCCAAGGAGAAAAGACACATTAATACAAATGGATTTTTTAACATAACAAAGCAGCAGTGAAACGAACTTCCCCCATCCTGATAAAATTTACAATGAACCTAATACTTTATGGTGAAACACTGAACTCTCCCTTGTTATGATTAGGAACAGTGTAAGTATATTCTCTCACACTACTTCTAATCAATATTGTAAATGCTGGTCCTATTCAAGGTAGTAAGAGTAATAATACCAGGCATAAGAATTAGAAAAAAATCAGTAAAGATGTCTTTTATTCACATAGGACATGACTTCTACCTACAAAATACCAAGGAATCTGCATCAAAAACTATTAGACCTAAAAAGTAAATTTAACAACATGATGGGATACAAGGCTATCTAAATACTAGCAGGAAAAAAAAAAGAAAATTAGATCTTTTAAAATTCTACTTACAGTCCCTTTTAAACTAGAAAATAATTACAGATGCATTTAATAAAAATATTGCAAATCCCCTATACTAAAGCTATTATTGAGAAAATAAACCTATTATACTACATTTGAGACCTTTGAAACATATACAACATTTATGTTTTAAAGTCTCAATATTGTGATGTGAAATGTCGATTCTCCTCAAAATGATCTATAGATTCCATTTAATTCAATAAAAATACCAGAGGGCATCATTATAGAAATCGACAAACTGATTCTGAAATTTATATGACAATAGCCCTTGCTGGTGTGGTTCAGTTAGTTGGGCACCCTCCTGCAAACCAAAAGGCCATTGGATCAATTCCCAATCAGGGCACACGCCTGGGTTGCAGGTCCTGTCCCCAGTGCTGGGGAGTACCAAAGGCAACCGATTGGCGTTTCTCACTCACATTGCCTTTTCTGTCCCTCTCTTACTCCCTTCCTCTCTCTCTCTAAAATAAAAAATAAAATAAAATTTAAAAATAAAATAAAATTTATATGACAATATAAAACACCTAAAATACCCCAAACAACCTTGAAGAAAAGAATAAAGCTGGAATATACATCTATAAAACTAGATTTTAAAACTTACTATATAACTACACTAAGCAAGATATTGGAATAAAGGAAGTCATATGAATGAATAGAGTGAAATAAGAGAATCCAGAAATAGATTCACATTTACATGGCAAATTGATATCTGACCAACCAAAGCAATTTGGTGAAGAAAGAAAATCTTTTCAGTAAATGGTGCTGGAACCACTGAATATACAAATCAGGGGTGGGGTGGGGAGGAAGAACCCTCACTCATACTTATTGATACACACAAAATTAATGTAACATGGATCATTCATAGACCTAAATGGAAAAGCTGAAACTATAAATCATCTAGAAAAAATAAAATATAAAAGAATATATGGACATTTCTCTTAAATATGTGTGTGTGTGTCCTATGAGCCAGCAATTCTGCTTTTAAGTATTTACCCAAGAGTAATTAAAAAATATATAAACATTAAAAGAGTTGTATATGAATGTCAATAGCAGCCATCTTTACAACAGTATAAAAACTGAGGGAGGGGCCGAGGAAGGGGAAATGTCTGCAACAGAAGTATAAATAAATTGTGATTACGTATATATTTATAAATAACATTCCTCAGCAATAAAAAGGAACAAATTACATATATATTCAATCACATGGCTGAATCTCAAAATCATTTTGCTGAGCAAGAGAAGCCAGATACAGTACATGATGCCATTTAACTGAAATTCTAGCATAAGCAAAGCTAGTCTGTCTGTATTGATAGAAATCAGAAAAAGGATTGCTTCTTATGCATGCAGGTGTGGGCAAGGATTGACTTTAAATGTGCTTGAAGGATTTGCTAAAAGAGGACACATTTCGCATCTTGATAGGGGTGAGGATTACACAGGTATACAACAAGGTCTGTCTAGAAAGTACCCATCCATACAATATGAAACAGAGACATTTATTGAAGAAGATACAAGATACAAGAAACACTGTAGACAAAACACTGATGCCACAGTCTCATTCAAAGCAGACACCTGGGGACCTCACATAATTCACTAATCTTTGTTGATTGCATCCTGTATACATGCAATATTCTCAGGTGTTGTGTTTGTTGCAGGCCTTCCAGAGCATGGGTCACTTTCAACAGATTCCCAATCATCTTTGGAGCATTTGCACTATACTTTTATTTGTGATGCATTCATTGTATTGTCCCTGAAAGCCTTCTGGATTATCTAAACAGTTTCTGTGGAGGAATGTTCAAGCTTAATGCAAAATTGGATGCATATTTATTATTCTACTCACTTATTCATTTGGAATATGATGGCCACAGGGCACACATGTTCACTCAACAGCGTCTACCCACCTCCACTACTAGTAGAGTGAAGTCATCATTGTTCATGCACATGCATTGCAGGCCACTGTCTTTGGCTGCCAGGTTACATCAGTGTTGCACAAACCAGTCTCGTTATATTAATAATGGCTGGACTTTTTCTGGACAGACCTCATACAGTTCTTTCTCTGACCTCTGGTAGTTTACTAACAAGCATGCACAAACCAGTTATCTGCTAAACACTGAAAAACAACATTGTTGAGTAGGACAAGGCTGCAGAAAAGGCTTACATATTTTTTGAGCTAACCTATCAAAAACAAACAAGACAAAAAGTTTATGTTTATTTTATACAATTTGGAAGAAGAGAATGAAAACCATTATGCAATATTCAATAAGAATAGCAGGTCTAATATAAATACAGTATTTTGTCCTGATCCAAATGTGCTAGGATAAAAGAATCCAGAATCAAAAATCAAGTAGCAAAGTTCTTGCCAAGATGGAGGCATAGGTAGAAACCCTTCACTTCCTCACATAACCAAAAGGAGGATAACAACCAATCTAAAATCAATAAACAACCAGAAGTGCCATAAAATCAAACTATGTAGAACTCCAACATCCAAAGAATTAAAGAGCCAACCAGAACAACTAAACCAGTAAGACAGGCAGACAGAGAGAACCCGCAGCAAGGCAGCAGACCCTGTGGGTGGAGCTGGCTGAATAGGAAACTGAGACTCAGAGCTAACTGTAGACTACAATGGGGATTGTCACGGTGGGAGAAAGTCCCAGTCTCACACGGAGTTTGTTGGAAAGTGGGACTAGAGCCCAGCAGTCCAGCTGCATTGTTCCCTCTCTGACCCCTCCCCCACAGGCAGTGCTGCAGCACAGAAAGGAGGGTTGCCCTGCCCTGGTGAACACCTAAGGCCCTGCCCCCTTATAACATAACAGGTGCACTGAGACAAAGTAATAGGGCCCAAATGAAAGAACAGAGCAAAACTCCAGAAGGAAAGCTAAGTGATGAAAAGATAGCCAACCTATCTGATGGAGAATTGAAAGCCTTGGTAATCAAAATGTTCACAGAACTGATGGTGCTTGGTTGAAAAATGAAAGAACAAATGAACAATACCCAAAGTAAAATAAAGCAAAATATTCAAGGAACCAACAGTGACAGGAGGGAAATCAGGACTCAAATCAATGATTTGGAACAAAAGGAAGAAATAAATACCCAACTGGAAGAGAATGAAAAAACAAGAATCCAAAAAAATGAAGAGAGGCTGAGGAACCTTTGGGACAAATTTAAATGTTCCAATACTTGAATCATAGGGGTGCCAGGTGGAGAACAAGAGAAAGAAATTGAAAACTTATTTGAAAAAATAAGGAAGGAAAACTTCCCCAATCTGGTGAAGGAAATAGACTTCCAGGAAGTCCAGGAAGCTCAGAGAGTCCCAAAGAAGTTGGACCCAAAGAGGAACATACCAAGGCACATCATCATTAAGTTATCCAATATTAAAGATAAGGAGAAAATCTTAAAAGCAGCAAGAGAAAAGGAGACAGTCACCTACAAAGGAGTTCCCATGAGACTATCAGCTGATTTCTCAAAAGAAACCTTGCGGGCAAGAAGGGGCTAGAAAGAAGTATTGCAAGTCATGAAAGGCAAGGACCTACATCCCAGATTGCTCTATCCAGCAAAGCTTTCGTTTAGAATGGAAGGGCAGATAAAGTGCTTCCCAGAAAAAGTGAAATTAAAGGAGTTCATCATCACCAAGCCCTTATTATATGAAATGTTAAAGGGACTTATCTAAGAAAAAGAAGATATAAAATATGAACAATAAAATGACAACCAACTCACAACTATCAACAAATGAACCTAAAACAAAAGAAAAACAATGAGAACAAAAACTAAGCAAACAACTAGAACAGAAATAGAATCAGAGAAATGGACATCACATGGAGGGTTTTCAGTAGGGAGGAGGAGGGGAGGAATAGGGGGTTAAGGTACAGAGAAGAAGAAGCATAATTGGTAGGCATAAAATAGATGGAGAGAGGTCAAAAATGGTATAGGAAACAAATAATTCAAAGAACTTATTTGTACAACCCATGGACATGAACTAAGGAGGGGGAAAGCTAGAGGGTTGGAGGGTACAGAGTGAAGAGGGGATAAAGGGACAAGAATTGGGAAAGCTGTAATAGCGTAATCAATAAAGTATACTTAAAAAAATCAAGTTTCATCTCTTAGCAGGCCCTAATAATGTATCAGATGGAAGTATTTAAAATATACCCAGAGGTGTCAGATTTCAGACCACATTGGAAAATGACCCAATTAGCTCCACAAGTGGCATACCTAAACAGGTCTCAGCAGGCACCAGAACCACCTGGGGAAAATTCCACTTCATGGGTAAGCCCCGGCACAGCACCTCATGCACTCTGGTTGGTGTCAGTCCTCACTGTCAGCCAACCTGAGAGTCAACCCCACACACAGATAGCAATCAAGACTCAACTACAACAGGGTGGATCACATAACTCACAGGACAATCCTGAAGCACCCAGATCAGGAGACCAGGGATACTGTACCACTGAGCTCCAAAGTACACCTATTATATAAAGCCACCCTACCAAGGGTGAGTGGGAGTAAATCTACCTAACACACAGAAACAAGTATAGAGAGGCATCCAAAATAAGGTGACAAAGAAACATGCCCCAAATGAAGGAAAAGGAGAAATCTCCTGAAAAAGAACTAAATGAAATAGAGACAATCAACCAGATACAGAGTTCAGAGCAATGGAAATAAGGATGCTCAAAGACCTTAGGGTTAGAATGGATGAAATCAGTGAGAACATCAACAAAGAGATAGTAAGCATAAGAAATGACATAGAAACCATAAAAAACAGGTCAGAAATAAAGAATACAATATCTGAAATGAAGAATACACTATAAGAAATCAATAGAAGATTAGATGAAGCAGAGGATCAAATAAGCAATTTGGAAGACAAGATAGCAGAAAATACCCAATTAAAGAAGAAAAAGTAATTTTAATTAAGATAGTTTAAGTGACATTTGGGACAATACATTCATCACAGGGGTATCAGAAGGAAAATACAGAGAAATCAAGGGATTGAGAACATATTTGAAGGAATAATGACTGAGAATATTTCTCACTTGGTGAAGGAAAAAGGCACAGAAGTCCAGGAAGCATAGAGAGTCCCAAAGAAAATGAACCCAAAGAGGCCCACACCACAACACATCATAATTAAAATGGCAAAGGTTAAGGATAAAGAGAGAATCTTAAAAGCAGCAAGAGAAAGAAAGTTATCTACATGGGAGCTCCCGTAAGACTCTCAGCTGATTTCTCAGCAAAAAACATTTCATGCCAGAAGGAATTAACAGAATATATCCAAAGTGATAAAAAGCAAAGACATATAACCAAGACTACTTTACTCAGCAAAACTATCATTTGAAAATTGAAGATGAGATGAGAGTGGCTGAGTAGAGGGAAGCTGAAACCACTTGTTCATGCCCCCAGCACAGATTTTCAGCCAATCTTCCAACAAGTGACCTGAATAATCAACAGAATCTTAGCTGATGTGAATTTTTGAAGCCAAGGAGTACAGAGGATGCTTTGCACCATACAGTAAGAGATTTTACAAGCTGAGAGAGAAATGTTCTGGATGAGGCATCTACGGCAGAGGAGAGATCAGGCAGAAAACACAACTTAGTGGTCCCCTCACCCCACACAGGGACCCTCAACCCTAATCAGGAAAGACTTGGAAGGATATATGGAGTCTGGGAGACAAGCTGCATACACACAGTGAGCAGCACATCCATAGCTGTAGCACCAATCAGGAGAGTTTCAGAGAGAAACTCTATCTCCTAAAACTGTCAGAGGCACTGGCAGGCTTTGGACAGCCCTGACCAAGAAAGGCCTTTGCTTTCAGGAATGTGAAGTGTATGGAGAGCCAGTCCATGGCTCTGTGCTGCAGTGTGGGCACCACATAGAGACTTTTTAAAAGGGGAGCTGAGGCATGACTGGGTGGGGACCCCGTGCAAGTGCAAAGTGGCTCTGCCAACTGAGAAACCAGAATGAAAGTGCAGTTTATTCCTCCTGAGTTCAGCTGCACAGAAAGAACAGAGAGGCCCAGCAAAAGGATTGTGTGGGACTTCATCCAGCATAGCTGGTGAGTACAGGACTGTGCAAAGTGGAAAGTTCAGGTCTGAGTCTCCTGAGAGAGCAGCAGGTTGGGGTCTGGAGGGCCAGGAGCAGAGCATTTGAGAATCTTTACAGCCAGCAAGTCCCCTCACAGGCAGGTGTGCCCACCCTCCACCTGGGGGATTGCAGGCTCTGCAGAGCAGTGAGGCCAAGCTCAGGAGCTCCCTGCCAGGCACATATCCACAGGGGAAAGAAGTTCTAAAAGGGAATTTTCTGAACTTTTATCAGACACTACTAGCTATGCTGGTTCCTTGAGCATTGATTTGCTGAAACCAACACAGCAGAAAGATTACAGACAGGCATAGCAAGGGGTGTTCCAGCCCCAGCTCTTATACAAAGCTGCCATCGGCACCAAGCAGGAAAGAGCTGGTCCTTTTATACATATTGGCCCCTCACAAGAAATAGACAATTAATTCATCAGAAACTATACATCATGGGAAATAATCTGGGATAGACTAAGATGTGTAGTGGGGGAGTGGGGAAACATATTCACCATCTTCCCTGAAGACTGAAAAGTACATCTGAGAGATAATACAGAGATTCTACCTTCCCAATTGCACCAAAGGCCCCCTCTTGAGGCTGGTGGAGGTGGTAATTGCAGTGCTCTGGGACATTAGATGAGCCACTCCTGGGCCTTGTGCTGATGGAAAGCCTTAAGGGCAGAACAGCAAAGACCAGCCAGGCCTGAAGCAGACAGCCACAGACTGTGGCCTCTTGTAGCCCCAGGCTGCCTAGGGCTAGACTGGAACACCATCTGACATTATCAGGAGTAGATCCAGAAAGAGAAGACAGTGGTAAATTCTAGACTTTGATGAGACAAATTCCACCTCAGTCATCTCCATTATTTTTGTTATTTTTTCTCCTTCATAGTTTTTTAACATTTTTTCTCTTTCTTCAACTTTGTTTTTATTATTTCACCATTTTTTATTTTGGTTTTATTTTAAATATAAAATTGTACTCCTCCCTTCTCTTACACCATTTTGCCTTTTATGTTCCTCTTTTTGTTTTAAGTTTTATTTTTCCCTTTCTACACCATGCTTCTATTCCTCACTCTTACTATTTCTCCTCCTTCTAGCCTCTCAAAACCATTTTTCTTTCCATTGGTCATCTCACATTCTTTTTTCTTTCATATAATATCCTTATTCTCTCTCCACCTATATTAATCTTGGCTCATTTGTCATTGATATAATTGTTGTTGCATGTCTACAATTTTATTCCTAAATGTTTACTATTTTTTATTTCAAATCTCAAATTTTACTGTTCCCCTCTCCTGTGTCATTTTGCCTTCCTCCTGCCCTTTCTTATTTTCATTTTAAGTTATGTTTTTCCCACTCTTAGCCTGGTTTTTATTATTATTCTGATTATTTCTTCCCCCTCTATCCTCTCAAAATTATTTTTCTTCCCTTTAGACATCTTATAACCTTTTTATTTCTTTCCCCCTTTCATAATATTCTTATTGTCTTTCCACCTTAATAATCTTTGATCATTTGTCATTGAGATTGCTGTGGTGGTTGTTTATCTTCAATTTTGTTCCTATTTTCACTATTTTTTAATTTTTAAACCTTATATTATTCTTTTCCCTTACTCTATTTTTCCTTCTTCCTTCCCTTTTTTATTTACATTGTAAATTTTGTTTTCTTTCCTTCTTTGCCCTGTTTCTATTTCCTACCCTCTACCCTCTCTAAATCATTTTTCTTTTTGTCATCTCATATTAGTTTTCCCTTTCTTATAATATTCTTATTCTCTTTCTACCTTTATTACTATTTTCTCATTTGTTGTTGATATTGTGGTTGTGGTTGGTGGCATTTTTGCTGGTGTGGATTTTGTTTCCTAGGTTGTTTTGTTTTGTTCTGGCAGTGCCTGTACAACAGCATACAAGTCATGGAGGGTGGTATGATTCTCAGACAGTGAGCTGGCGGGAAGAACTCAACAAAGAATGAACCAACAACAACCAAAACTCAATTACAAGAGAGCCACATAAATGGCATAAAGGGCATCCAAAAAGCATCCTGCTCAGGAGATCAAGGAGACAGCACTACAAGTGCCATAGTTCTCCTACCATAGAAGGCCACCCCACAAAGACAATGAGTCAAAGCAGACCAATCCAATATGCAGAAACAGACAAAAAGTGTCACTTAAAATAGGGAGACAAAGAAAAAAACCCAATTGAAAGGAAAGGAGGAATCCCCAGGGGAAAAAAAAAACGATGAAATTGAGGCAAGCAATCTATCAGATATAGAGCACAAAATAATGGTTATAAGGATGCTCAAGGACCTCAGTGACAACTATGAAGAAATTTTATGGGAGCTACAGGGAACTTTGTGGGAATGACATCAGCATGTAAAAGGACATAGAAACTATGATTAAAGCTAGAAGGAAATGAATAATACAATATCTAAAATGAAGATATAATAGAAGGAATTAAAAGCAGGCTAGATGAAGCAGAAGATTAAACAGGCAAGTTAGAAGACATGATAGAAAACAAACACCCAGTCAGAATAACAAAATGAAAAAAAAAACTTCAAAAAGAACAAAGACAATTTAAGGGAGCTACAGAACAACATAAGACATAATAATATTTACACAATGGGGATACAGGAAGTAGAAGAAAAGGAGCAAAGGATAGAAAAATCTGTTCAAAAAGTAATGTCATCCCCCCCACACACACAACAAGAGTCTTATCTCTTTTCCACCCTTTCTAAAAAGTGGCTACTTGGGTGAAATATCATGGTTAACACTATACATATCCAAGGATGTCCTATCTCTTCTGTACGGGTTGGTACTTTAAATATCATAGAATACATTCCCACTGTATTAAACCATTTTGCCTTCCTTCTCCAATTGAACAAAAACAAACAATGGGAAGACAAAGAAACAATCCCCAAATGAAGGGAAAGGAGGAAGCCTCAGAAAGAATGCTAAATGAAATAGAGACAACTCAACTGTCAGATATTGAGTTCAAAACAATGGTTATTAGGAAGCTCAATGAGCTCACAAAGAATTACCAAAAACTATAGGGAAACTACGATGAACTCACTGCAAACTATATCAACATGAAAAAGAAAATAGAGGAGTTCAACCAAGATGGAGGCGTAGGTAGACAAACTGTGCCTCCTCATGCAACCAAAAGAAGTACAACAACAATTTAAAAACAAAAAACAAACAGAATTGACAGAAAATCAAACTGTATGGAAGTCCGACAACCAAGGAGTTAAAGAAGAAACACCCATCCAGACTGGCAGGAGGGGCGAGACAGGCAACTGGACAGAGAGGACTCAAGGCAAGGCAGCAGCTGGCCAGCAAGGCAGCAGCTGGTGGCTCCGGCGAGGCAGTGGCTGGTGGAGCAGGCGGTTCCACATTCAAGTGCAGATAAACTGGGAGGAACAGCTGGGGAGCGAAACAGACCTTGAAACCCAGGGTCCCAGCCTGGGGAAATAAAGCCTCAAACCACCAATTGAAAACACCTGTGGGGGTTGAGGCAGAAGCAGCAGAAACTCCCAGCCTCACAGAAGAGTTCATTGGAGACCCACAAGGTGATAGAATGAACACAAGCCCACCCATCCAGGGAATCAGCACCAGAAGGGCCCACTTTGCTTGTGGTTAGTGGAGAAGTGACTGAAATCCAGCAAAGAGCAGAGCAAGCACCATTGTTCCCTCTTGACCCCTTCCCCACATACGTCACAAAACAGTGACATAGGTTGCCGCCCCCCCCCGCCGTGAATACCTAAGGCTCCACCCCTTATAGGTAGTAGGCACATAGAGACAAAAAAAAATGGCCCAAATGAAACATGTCAAAGCTCCAGAAAAAAATACAATGAAGCAACAAAGAGGTAGCCAACCTATCAGATGCACAGTTCAAAACACTGGTAATCAGGATGCTCACAGGATTGGTTGAATTTGGTCACAAATTAGATGAAAAAATGGAGACAATCAAAGTGAAATAAAGGAAAATGTACAGGGAAACAATAGTGATGGGAAGGAAACTGGGACTCAAACCAATGGTGTTCACCAGAAGGAAGAAAGAAACATTCAACCAGAAAAGAAAGAAGAAACAAGTATCCCCCCAAAATGAGGAGAGGCTTAGGAACCTCCAGGACACCTTTAAATGTTCCAACATCCAAATTATAGGGGTGACAGAGGAAGAGCAACAAACTGAAAACTTATTTGAACAAATAATGAAGGAGAACTTCCCCAATCTGGTGAAGGAAATAGACTGCCAGCAAGTCCAGGAAGCTCAGAGAGTCCCAAAGAAGTTGGACCCAAAGAGGAACATACCAAGGCACCTCATCATTAAGTTATCCAATATTAAAGATAAGGAGAAAATCTTAAAAGCAGCAAGAGAAAAGGAGACAGTCACCTACAAAGGAGTTCCCATGAGACTATCAGCTGATTTCTCAAAAGAAACCTTTGCAGAAAGAAGTATGGCAAGTCATGAAAAGCAAGGACCTATATCCAAGATTGCTCTATCCAGCAAAGCTTTCATTTAGAATGGAAGGGCAGTTAAAGTCCTTCTCAGATAAGGTGAAGTTAAAGGAGTTCATCATCACCAAGTCCTTATTATATGAAGTGTTAAAGGGATTTATCTTAAAAAAAGAAGATGAAAACTATCAACAGTAAAATGACAGCAAACTCACATTTATTAACAACCACACCTAAAACAAAAACAAAAGCAAACTAAGCAAACAACTAGAACAGGAATAGAACCACAGAAATGGACATCACAGGGAGGGTTATCAACAGGGGAGTGGGAGGGGGAGAGATGGGGAAAAGATACAGAGAATAAGTAGCATGAATGGTATGTAGAAAATAGATAGAGGAGGTTAAGAATAGTATAGGAATTGTAGAAGCCAAAGAATTTATATGTATGACCCATGGACATGAACTAAAAGGTGGGGAATGTGGATGGGAGGGGGTGTGCAGGGTGGAGGGGAATAAAGGGGGGAAATGGGACAACTGCATTAGTATAATCAATAAAATATATTTAAAAAAGAAAAAGAAGAAGAAGAAGCTCTTAGGAAAGACACATGTACAGGCACACAAGGAAGACCATTTGAAAACCCACAAAGAAGACAACCATTTGCAAGCCAAAGCAAGGGGTCTCAGAAGGTATCAGCCCTGCCAACAACTTAACCTTGGATGTTATCCTCCAGAACTTGGAGGAAATTAATTTCTGTCATTTAAGCCACCCCATCTGTGCTACTTTATTGAGCTATTTCTAGAAAACCAACACTGATATCAATTTATTCAGCAATATGTGTTAAGAAATAAAGTTTCTCCACTAAAAAAAAAAAAAAGAAAAAAAATAGAAACTATCAACAAGGGCCAAGAGGAAATGAAGAATACAATTTCTGAATTGAAGAACACAGTAGAAGGAATGAAAAGCAGGATCGATGAAGCAGAGGATAAGATCAGTGCACTGGAGGACAAGGTAGAAAGAAACACCAAGAAAGAGCAAGAAAAGGAAAAGTATCCCCCAAAAGAGACTCAGAAAGAACAATGAGGTGTTAAGAGAAAGGCAGAACAACATGAAATGTAATAATATCTGTATAATAGGGATACCAGAAGGAGAAGAAGAAGAGCAAGGGATAGAAAACCTGTTTGAAAAAGTAATGATGGAAAACTTCCCTAATTTAATGAGAGAAAAATTCACACAAAACCAGGAAACACAGAGAGTCCCAATCAAGAGGAACCCAAAGAGGCCCACTTCAAGACACATCATAATTAAAATGGCAAAATTCCAAGACAAACAGAGAATCTTAAAGGCAGCAAGGGGAAAAGAGGAAGTAACATACAAGGGAGCCCCAATAAGACTAGCAGCTGACTTCTCAATGGAAATGTTCCAGGCCAGAAGGGAATGGCAAGATTTATTCCACGTAATGAAAACCAGAGGCCTGGAACCAAGACTACTTTGTCCAGCAAGGCTCTCAATTAAAATAGAAGTCCAAATAAGAAGCCTCAAAGAATACACCTCCTCCAAACCAGCTCTGCAAGAGATGCTAAAGGGACTACTTTAAGGAAAGGAAGAAAAATACTAACAGAGAGAGGAACATAAGAATGAAAAAATGCCAATGAGTAAGTGCTTATCAATAATAACATTAAACATAAGTGTATTAAATCCCCCAATCAAAAAAAATAGAATAGCTGAATGGATAAGAAAGCATGACCCACACATATGCTGCCCACAAGAGACCCACCTCAGAACAAAAGACCTACACAGGCTGAAAGTGAAGGGCTAGAAACAAATATCCCAAGCAAATGGACAGGAAAGAAAAGCCAGGGTAGCAATACTCATATCAGACAAAATAGACTCCAAAAAAAGAGCCATTAAAAGAGACCCAGAAGGTCACTTCATAATACTCAAGGGAAGAATCCACCAAGAAGACATAACATTGTAAATATATATGCACCCAACATAAGAGCACCCAAATACATAAAGAAAATCTTGGAGGACTTCAAGAAAGATATTGACAGCAACACAATAATAGTAGGGCATTTTAACATCCTATTGTCAAAAATGGATAGATCTTCTGAACAAAATATCAAAAAAGATATTGTGGCATTGAACAATGCCCTAGATGAAATGGACTTAATTGATATATATAGAGGCTTTCATCCCAAAGAAGCAAAATATACATGCTTTTAAAATGCACATGGAACATTTTCAAAGATAGACCACATGATAGGACACAAATCAAGCCTCAAAAAAATTAAGAAAATTGAAATCATATCAAGCATTTTCTCTGACTACAAGGGACTGAGACTAGAAACCAACCTCAAGGGGAAAACCCCAAAACATTTAAATTCATAGAGATTGAATAGCATGCTATTAAACAATGAATGGTTCAAGAATGAGATTAAGGAAGAAATAAAAAAAGTTTCTGGAAACAAGTGAAAATGAACTCACAACAAGCCAAAACTTATGGGACACAGGGAAGGTAGTCCTGGGAGGGAATTTCATAGCAATACAGGCCTACCTAAAAAAGAGAGAAACATTTGAAACAAACAACCTAACCCTATGCCTACAAGAACTTGAGGAACAACAACAAAGAAAGCCCAGAGCAAGTAGAAGGAAGGAAATAACCAAGATCAGAGCAGAATTAAATGACATAAAAGCAAAATTCTGAGGATCGATAAATTCAGGAGTTGGTTCTTTGAAAAGATAAACAAAATTGACAAGGTTTTAAGTGGACCCATCAAGAAAAAAAAGAGAGATGACTCAAATAAGCAAAATCAGAAATGAAAGAGGAGAGATTATAAGTGATATCACAGAAATACAAAAGATTGTAAGAAATTAATGCAAAGAACTATATGCCAAGAAATTTGAAAACCTAGGTGAAATGGACAAATTTCTAGAAAAATATAATCTTCCAAAAGTCGATGAAGAAGCAGAAAACCTGAACAGACCAATAACAGCTGATGAAATTGAAGCGATAATCAAAAACTTCCAACACACAAAAGCCCTGGACCAGATGATTTCACAGGAGAATTTTACAAAGCATTTAAGAGAGCGCTAACTCCTATCTTTATTATTCACAGATTATTCCAAAAAATTCAAGAAGATGGAAGACTCCCAAATTCTTTTTATGAAGCCAACATCATCCTAATCCCAAAACCAGAGAAAGACAGAAGAAAGAAAGAAAACATCAGGCCAATATCTCTGATGAACATAGATGCTAAAATCCTCAAAAAATATTGGCAAATTGTATCCAGCAATATATTAAAAAGATCATACACCATGACCAAGTGTGATTCATCCCAGTGATGCAAGGATGGTACAATATTCGCAAATCAATAAATGTAATATATCACACAAACAAAACAAAAGACAAAAATCTTCATATCCATAGATGAGGAAAAAGCATTTGATAAGATACAGCACCCATTTATGACAAAAACACTCAGCAAAGTGGGAATGGAGGGAGCATTCTTCAACATAATAAAGGCCATATATAAGAGACCTACAGCCAACATCATACTCAGTGGGCAAAAACTTAGAGCTTTCCCACTAAGATCAGGAACAAGACAAGGATGCCTACTTCCACCACTCCTGTTCAACATAGTGTTGGAAGTCCTAGCCACAGCAATCAGACAAGAAAAATAAATAAAAGGCATCCACACAGGAAAGGAGGAAGCAAAACTGTCATTGTTTGCAGAGGACATGATAGTGTACATAGAAAATACTATAGACTCCACCAAAAAACTATTCAACCTAATACATGAATTTGGCAAAACAGCAAGATACAAAGTCCATATTCAGAATCAAAAGCATTTGTGTACACCAACAATGAAATATCAGAAAGAGAAATCAAGAAAAAAATCCCATTTGATATAGCAACAAGAAAAATAAAGTACCTAGGAATAACCTAACCAAGGAGGTAAAAGACGTGTACTCAGAACACTACACAACATTGAACAAAGAAATTAAGGAAGACATGAACAAATAGAAGCATGTACCATGCTCATGGATTGGAAGAATTAACACCATCAAAATGTCCATACTACCCAAAGCAATTTATAGATTCAATGCAATCCCTATTAAAGTACCAATGACATAACTCACAGATATAGAACAAACATTTCAAAAATGTATATGGAACCATTAACGACCCCAAATAGCCACAGCAAATTTGAGAAAGAAGAACAAAGTAGGAGTGATAACAGTACCTGACATCAAATAATATTACAAGGGCAAGGTAATTAAAACAGTCCAGTACTAGCATAAGAACGGACACATAGACCAATGGAACAGAATAGAGAGCCCAGAAATAAACCCAAGTCTCTATGATCAATTCATATTTGATAAAGGGGAAGAAGCATAAAATAGAGTGAAAATAGACTCTTCAACAAATGGTGTTGGGAGATCTGGACAGCTGCATGCAAAGAAATGAAACTCAACCATCAACTCACACCATACACACAAATAAATTCAAGATGGATAAAAGACTTAAACATAAGTTGTAACACCATGAAAGTCCTAGAGGAAAACATCAGCAGGAAAATCTCACACATTCCAAGTAGGAACATCTTCACTGATATGTCCCCTACAGCAAGGGACATAAAGGAAAGAATAAACAAATGGGACCTCATCAAATTAAAAAGCTTCTGCGTGGCTAAAGAAAACAGCATTAAATTGAAAATAGAACCAACTATATGGGAAAACATATTTGCCAATGATATCTTGGACAAGGGTTTGATCTCCAAAATATGTAAAGAATTCACACAACTCCACTCCAGGAAGACAAAAACCCCAATTAAAAAATGGGCAAAATACTTAAACAGACAATTCTCCAAGGAGGACATACTGAGGGCCCAGAAACATGTGAAAAGATGTTCAGCATCACTAGCCATCAGAGAGATACAAATTAAAACCACAATGAGATATCACTACACACCAGTCAGAATGACCATCCTAAACAAATCAACAAACAAGTGTTGGAGAGGATGTGGAGAAAAAGGAACCCTACTGCACTGTTGGTGGGAATGCAGACTAGTGCAGCAACTGTGGAAAACAGTATGGAATTTCCTCAGAAAACTGAAAATAGAACTGCCTTTTGACCCAACAATTCCACTGCTGGGATTATAACCCAAGAACTCTGAAATACCTATCCAAAAGAACCTATGCACCCCAATGTTCATAGCAGCACAATTTACAATAGCCAAATGCTGGAAGCAACCTAAGTGCCCACCAGTAAATGAGTGGATCAAAAAACTATGGTACATTTACATAATGGAATACTATGCAACAGAGAGAAAGAAGGAGCTCCTACCCTTTGTGACAGCATGGATAGAACTGGAGAAAATTATGCTAAGTTAAATAAGCCAGGTGGTAAAAGACAAATACCATATGATCTCACCTTTAACTGGAACCTAATCAACAAAAGAAAAAAGGAAGCAAAATATAACCAGAGACATAGAAATTAAGAACAATTTGACAGTAACCAGAGGGGAGGTGCGAGGGGATAACAAGGGGAAGGATTTTCAGGAACAGCTATGAGGGACACATGGACAAAACCTGGGGGAAGGAGGGAAGCAAGAGGGGGAGGTGTGTTTGGCTGGGGTGGGAGGAGTGGTTAAGGGGGGAAAAGTAACATCAGAGAACTTCCTTAACTTGGTGAGGCAAAAAGTCACACAAGTCCTGGAACACGGAGGGTCCCAAACAAGATAAACCTGAAGAAGCTCACTCCAAGACACATTACAATCAAAATGACAAAATTTAAAGACAATGAGAGACTCTTACAGGTAGCAAGGGAGAAACAGCTAGTAGCATACAAGGAAGCGCCAATAAGGCTATTAGCTGATTTCTCAACAGAAACACTACAAGCCAGGAGGGACTGACATGAAATACTCCAGGTAATGAAAAACAAGGAACTGCAACCAAGGCTACTGTATCCAGCAAGGCCCTCATTTAAAATGGAAGGTGAAATAAAGAGCTTCCCAGACATACAAAAAAAGGCTAAAAGATACATCTCCACCAAACCAGTATTACAAGAGATGCTAAAGGGTTAGCTTTAAGAAAAAGAAAGTGAGGGAACACAGGTACAATGGGAAAAATGGCAATGAGTAAGTACCTAACAGTAATAACCTTAAATTTATACAAATGGATTAAATGCTTCAATAAAAAAAATAAGGTAGGTGAATGGATTAAAAAACATGACCCACATGTAAGCTGCATAAAAAAGACCCACCTCAATACAAAAGGTATCTACAAGCTGAAAGTGAAGTAATGGAAAATATTTTCCATGCAAATGGACATGGAAAAAAAGTTAGGTAGCAATACTTATATCAGACAAAATAAATTTCAAAACAAAGGCAATAACAAGAGGTAAAGAAGTTCACTACATAATACTTAAAGCAGTCCAACAAGAGTATATAATTGTTGTAAACATAGATGCACCCAAACAGGAGCATCTAAATATATCAAGAGAGACAGCAATATAGTCATTGTAGGGGATTTTAACACCCCACTGTCAACAATGGGTAGATCTTCCAAACAAAAAATCAACAAATATATTGTGACATTGAACAATACTCTAAATCTAATTGAGCTACTTGATATTTACAGAACATTTAACCCCAAAGAAACAAAATATATGTTCCTCTCAAACGCACATGATCATTTCCAAAGACAGACCACATGGTAGGACACAAAACAAGCCTTAACAAATTCAAGAAAATTGAAATCATATCAAGCATCTTCTCTGATCACAATGGCTTGAAACTAGAAATGAACCTCAAGAAAATAATTCAAACATTCAAATACATGGAGGCTGAAAATACATTATTTAATAATGAGTGGGTTAACAATGAGATCAAGGAAGAAATCAAAAAGTACCTAGAAACCAATGAAAATGAACACACAACAACCCAAAATGTATGGGAAGCAGCGAAGACAGTCCTGAAAGGAAAGTTCATAGCAATACAGGCTTACCTAAAGAAGACAGAAAGATCTCAAATAAACAACCTTACCCTACTTCTACAAGAACTAGAGGAAAACAACAAACAAAGCCCGGAGTGGAAGGAAGGCAATAATCAAGATCAGAGGAAAATTAAATGACATAGAGACTAAAAATTAATTCAGAGAATAAATGAATCCAGGAGTTGGTTCTTCAAAAAGATAAACAAAATTGAAAAACCTTTAACCAGATTCATTAAAAGAGAGAGAGAGAGAGAAAGAAGACCCCAATGAATAAAATCAGAAATGCAAGAGGAAAAGCAATAACCAATACCACAGAAATACAAAAGATTGTAAGAAATTACTATGAACAAGTATATGCCAAGAAATTGGACAACTTGGCAAAAAGCATACATTTCTAAAAACATACAATCTTCCTAAACTGAATCAGGAAGAAGTAGAAAACCTAAATAGACCAATAACAACAAGTGAAATTGAAGCAGTAATCAAAAAATTATAGAACATAAAAGCCCTGGACTAGATGGCTTCACAGCAAATTTTACCAAACATTCAAAGAAAAGCTAACACCTATCCTTTTCAAACTATTCTCAAATATTCAAGAAGAGGGAAGACACCCAAATCTTTTTTATGAGGCCAGTATAATCCTAATTCCAACCAGGCAAAGGCACAACAAAAAAAGAAAATTACGGAACAATATCTCTGATGAACGCAGTTGCTAAAATTCTCGATAAAATATTAGCAAACCAGATCCAGCAATATATTAAAAAGTTCAATACACCATGATCAAGTGGGATTTATTTCAGGTATGCAAGGATGGTACAATATTTGCAGATCAATGAAGAGAATATACCACATAAACAAGATGAAGGACAAAAATCACATCATCATAACAATAGATGCTGAACAAGCATTTGATAAAATACAACATCCCTTTATGACAAAAACATTCAGCCAAGTGGAAATCAAGGAAGCACATTTCAACACCATATACAAAAAACCTACTGCCAACATAATTTTCAATGAGCTAAAACTAAAAGCATTTTCCTTAAGATCAGAAGTAACACTAGGGTGTTTGCTTTCACCACTCTTATTCAACACAGTACTAGAAGTTCTAGCCACAGCAATCAGACAATAAGAATAAATAAAAGACATCCAAATTGGAAAGGAGGAATTAAAACTCTCATTATTTGCAGATGACATGATAATGAACATAGAAACCCCTATAGGCTTCACCAAAAAACTACTCAACCTAATAAGTCAATGTGGTAAAATAGCAGAATACAAAGTCTGTATTCAGAAAATGATGGCATTTTTGTACACCAACAATGAATTATCAGAAAGAGAAACTAAGAAAAAAAATCCCATTTACTATAGCAACAAAAAAAAATAAAGTACCTAGTAATAAATTGAACCAGGGAGTAAAAGACCTGTACTGGGAAAACTATAGAACACTGAAGAAAGAAAATGAGGAAGATACAAATAAATAGAAGCATATTGTGTTCATGGATTGGAACAATCAACATCATTAAAATGTCCATACTAACCAAAGCAATCTATAGATTTAATGCAATTCTTATTTAAATACCAATGGCATATTCTAGTACATATTCTAGTACACATTCTAGTACATATTCTAGTACAAATACTCCAAAAATTTATATGAAACCAAAAGAGACCCTGAATAGCTTCAGCAATCTTGAGAAAGAAGAACAAAGTTGGAGGAATCACAGTACCTGATATCAAACTATAATACAAGGCCACTGTAATCAAAACAATCTCATACTGGCATAAAAACAGACACATAGACCTATGGAATAGAATAGAGTCCAAAAATAAACCCATGTCTCTGTGGTCAATAATATTTGACAAAGGAGGCATGAGCATACAATGGAGTGAAGATAGTCTCTTCAATAAATGGTGTTGGGAGAACTGGACTGGTACATACAAAAAAAATGAAACTAGACCAACACCTTATACCATACATCAGAATAAGCTCAAAATGGATAAAAGACTTAAATATAAGTCATGATACCATAAAAATCCTAGCAGAAAACATAGGCAGTATAATTTCAGCTATCTCACATAGCAATATATTTGCTGGTATATCTCCTAAGGCAAGGGAAGTAAAGGAAAAAGTAAACAAATGGTACTACATCAAGTTAAAAAGCTTCTGCATGGCTAAAGAAACCATCATCGAAATGAAAAGGGAAACAACTGTGTGGGAGAACATATTTACTAAAGATACATCTGACAAGATTTTATCTCCAAAACATATAAAGAACTCATATGACTCAACACCACGAAGACACACAATCCAATTGAAAAATGGTCAAAGGGCCTGAATAGACACTTCTCCAAGGAGGTCATACAGATGACCCATAGACCTATGAAAATATGCTCAGAATCACTAGCCATCAGAGAGATGCAAATTAAACCACAACGAGATATCACCTCACACCTGTTAGAATGTAAGGTAACATCATTAATAAATCAAAAAAAAAGTGCTGGTGAGGATGTGGAAAAAAGGGAACCCCAGTATACTGTTAGGGGTAATGCATACTGGTGGAAAATGGTATAGAATTTCTACAAAAAACTAAAAATGGAACTATGTTTTGATCCAGTGTTTCCACTGCTGGGAATATCCCTAAGAAGACCAAAACACCAACTCAAAAGAATTTATGTACCCCTATGTTCATAGCAGCACTATTTACAATAGCCAAGTGCTAGAAACAGCCTAAGTTCCCATCAGTAAATGAATGAATAAAAAAACAGTGGTACATTTACACAATGGAAGACTTTGCAGCAGAAAGAAAGAAGGCACTCCTACCTTTTATGACAGTATGGATGAAACTGGAGACTATTATTCTAATTCACATAAGCCAGTTGGTAAAAGACAAATACCACATTGTCTTATTTATAAGAGGAATCTAATGAGCAAAATAGAACCAGAGGCATAGAGTTATACAACAGACTGACATTGATAAGAGGGGAGGAGGGAGGCCAGAACTGTTCAAAAGAGGATGAAGGGATTAGTCAAAGAACATGTATGAAGGACCCATGGGTATGGACAGTGGTATGGGGATTGACTATGGAAGCTGAAGATGGGCTCTGTGGAGGGGAGCAAAGGGAAAACAATTGGGACAACTGGAACAGCATAAACAATAAAAAATATTTAGTAAACCATGTTGTAAATAGATGTGCCATCATTCAGACTTTGTTGTTCCATTTACAGAGCACAGACAGAGTAAATTTGGCACAATTCTTAAAGGCCCTAGAATTTTTGGAATGGTAAATGAGCATTGGCTTTGACTTAAAGTGACCAGTAGCATTATCCCCTAATAGAAGAATAAGCCTGTCTTTTGAAGCTTTAAAACAGGATATCAACTTCTCCTCTCAAGCTATGAAAGTCATAAACAGTTCTGCTCCAATAGAAGGCTGTTTTGTTATCTTATTAGTTATCTTAGCTGGATCTTCTGGATAACTGGCTACAGCTTCTACATCAACACTTGCTTCACCTTGCACTTGTATGTAATAAAAATGACTTCTTTCCTTAAACCTCACAACCAACCTTTTCTTGCTTCAGGCTTTTCTTCCGAAGCTTCCTTACCTCTCTCAGCCTTCACAGAATTGAAGTTAGGGCTTTGCTCTGACTTAAGCTTTGTCTTAAGGGAATGTGGTGGCTGCTTTGATCTTCTATCTAAACCACTAAAACTTTCTGTCAACACTGTTAACCCTGTGGAGATGACAGCTGATCTAAGAGATACAAACAAACCGTTTTCTTAAATATTGTTACATTAATCCGGTGCATAGCTTCAAGGTCATGACTAGCTGTGCGTTTGTGCATGACTAATGTTAAGCCATAATGTTTAAGCCATTAGTTTGGTTACATGTATTTTGTAAAGGTGTGTGATAGTCAATACAAACAGCATACACTGTAATTTTTTTTACCATGACCTGACCTCTGTGGATTAAGTCTGTCTCACTTTCTTATCATTCATGTGTTCACTGAATAGCACTTTTTAATTTAAGCACTTTTTCCTGTATTCACAGCTTGACTAAGTGGCACAACAGGCCTAGCTTTGGGCCTGTCTCAGCTTTCAACATGTCTTTCTCACTAAGCTTAATTATTTTCGGTTTTTTGTTTGAAGTGAGAGATATGAGATTCTTATTTTCCCTTGAACACCTAGAGGTCATTGTAGAATTATTAATTGACCTAATTTCAGTATTTTGTATCTCAAGGAATAGGGAGGCCAGAGCAGAGGGAAAGAGATGGAGGACTGGCTGCTGGAGGAGCAGTCAGAACACACATGACATTTATCAAGTCTGCCATCTCAAAAGGTTGCATTCATGGTGTGTCAAACAATTTAAATGGTAACATCAGAGATTACCAACCACAAATCACAATAACAAATGCAATGGTAGTAATGAAGTTTGAAATGTTGTGAGCATTAGGAAACTGTGATGCAAAGACATGAAGTGAGAACATACTGTTGGACAATGACGCCTATAAACTTGCTCCATGCAGCATTGCTGTGAACCTTCGATCTGCTGAAAGATCAACACTGAAGTGCAATACAGTGAAGCACAATAAAACAAAGTATGCTTACAATTGGAAATCTGAACACACCAATAATTAGTAGATTGAATCAGTAATCAAAAACTTCCCAACAAAAATTTGAAGAACAAGCAGAGAAAGAAAATATTAAGAATTATTTTCCTTCACCCTTCATCCTCTCTCTTTGTCACCATGCACATACACATTCACCTAACTGGTGACACCTTTGCCTTTAGACATGACTAATGTGAGGTAAAGGAATGATTTTGTGACTTGGGGGGGACTCCCACTGGCATTCTATAGATCCCTGAATTCAAAGAAAAGAAGTCTCCTAAAAAGGACCAAAAGGAGTAAGGAAAGGTGAGTTGTAAAATGGGAGAGATGTTTCCCAGAAGAATGTAAAAGGGTAAAAGGAAATTCTATGACTTGATTCCATTAGGAAGTCACTGTAGAAAGACTGGGCTTTGTGAGAAGCATGGATCCATCATCTATAAGAAAGGGAGAATACAAAAAATGCTGGAAGGCATTTAACCTCCACATTATGACTGTGACCCTTCAAGACTGGATGGCATCTGGAAACTTGGGGAATTAAAGCACAAATGATACTCTCATAGTTCCATCACTGTGATTTGACACAAAATGATTAAGGGAAAATGTGGCAGTGGAGACACTGTTAAGTTACCTCAGGTAACTCTACCCTCACAGGAGTCAGTGTGTTTACCGCTGTAAGATGATCACAGTATTTCCTGCAAAGTGTGGTGACTGCTCAGTAGAAAAGCTTCTAAGAAATAGTCCCAACACCCTTCTTGCTTTTATTACCCATGAAGTCCGCATCTGTCATTGCTGGGGCTTGAAACAGGACATCCACTCCAGCTACAATTCAAAAATTTATTGTAAATGGATTATAAGGATTGGCCAGAAATATGAAGTGGCATTAAGTGTGTTAGATAATGGCATGAGGCCATGAAGAAAATGCAGAAAACACTCTCATTCCTGCTTTATTGTTTCACACAGCATGCTCATGGTTTAAGGGAAAAATGCTCAAATTGGAAGTAAAGATGTTTCTCTTTTCCTGGATTCCACCCAATGACAGGATGATAGCAATCATTCTGAGTACTCCCAAGCAGTGAACCTTGTGACCTGCTGCCTGCCATCCAAGCTCTTCACACATAGTGGGTGGCCATTTTGTCCTGGGAATTTTTTACACAATTTTTAGTTGTAGAATAAAAGTCTGTTCACTCATAAACTGTCTCCAAATGTTATCAGAATCTCCAAATATTCCCAATACTTCAAATCCAGAATAATTAATATGAATTTTGAAAGTTCAAAGTTTATTACAATATGGAATACTCTAGGGTTTTGTCTTTGGAAAAATATTTATGGCAAAAGAAAAAGACAGCTATATTTTAAGGCTCTTTAGTTCAATGTGTCAACTCCTCCCCATTTTTCTTTCAAAGTATTCATTGGTGTCCTTGAAGGTAGAAGTGACCTGTGTGCCCTAAAGCAAGGACTGGCTGTTTCTATCTTGTCATGGCCTCTCAAGAAGTCTCCATTCAGCCCCCTTTGCCTTTCTTGGCCAAAAAAGTGTACTCTGATTTTATTCCTATTCTCTCCCCTCTAGATGCCATAGGTTGAGACTTTTCCTCTTATAGGTTTGCTAAAAGCAAATGCAACCATCTTAATCACCTGAACATTACATTTATCGTTTGTACCCAAAAAGACACTTGTTACCAAAAGCAAACTGGTCACCCAAGGGTCCAGCCTGTGATGGTATCGGTGGGTGGACAGATATAGTCACACTGCCTTCTTGCAGTAGCTGCACTGTTGTTGAGGGAACTCAAGAGAATCATGTTCCCTTGGTGAATGAGCATACTAATCTGTGCTCATTTCTCTCAAAAACACTAACAATTTTTTTATGGGTCCAGTTTTATGGTTTCTATAAAATTGGAAAGCTAGCACTCAAAATAACTTCTGGTCATTTATTCATTGGATGGTCCAAGCATGAGACACAAGTTTTCCTCCTATTACTAACAATCTAGCAGGGGCTGCAAATAAAAATAATTTTCAGTTAGCCCAGAAGTCCCCATAGAGGTCATTGCTCTTCCCACGTTTACTAGTGTCATATCTACTGGGGGTAGGTAGAATCAGTTATGCTAACATATTGTCCAAAGGCTGAGAAGGTCTGGAGCAGCACTGTCTAGTAGAAATGTAACTCATGCCACATATTTAATTGTAAAATTTCTAGTAGCCACATTAAAAAGAAGTAAATAGAAAGAGGTGAAAATAATTTTATTAATATATCCTATTCAACCCAATTCAAAATATTACTATTTCAACATGTAAGGCAATAGATTAGTTTTCTATTGCAGCTATAACAAATTATCACACATTTAGTGGATTAAAACAGGACATTTATTACCTAAAATCCAAAATGTGTCTCATTGGGCTAAATCAATGTATTGAGGATGCTGTTTCTCTCTGAAGGCCCTAGGGGAGAATTTGTATTTTTGTTTTTTCCAGCTTCTAGAGGTTGCCCACATTCCTTGGCTTGTGGTTTCTCTTCCATGTCTGAAGCCAGCAACAGTTGGTCAAGTCTTTGTCATGTTGCATTACTCTGATGCTGCCTCTTCTGCCTCCCACATTTAAGGACACTTGTGATTATATTAAGTTCAACCAGAGTAATCCAGGATATTTCTTTACTTAAGGTCAGCTCATTAGCAACCTTAATTCCATCTTCAACTTTAATCTCTTTGCCACGTAACAGAACACATTCACATGTTCTGGTGGGTAGAACATGGACATCTTAGGGGTGGTATCATTCTGCCCACCACTATCAATATAAAATTTATTAATGACACATTACTTCACAGTCTTGTCTTCATACTTTCTTCATAATCTTCAAAATTTGCTGTGTATTTTGCACTTAAAGCACATTTCAATTTTGACTAGCCACATATCAAGTGTTTGATAGCCACATGCAGCTAGTGGCTACCAAACTGGACAGCAGAGGTCTAAAGAAATGGTCCTCTATGTGAGCTGCACAATAAAGTCATCTAGGAAGCTTCTTTAAAAATTCTGATTCATAACCCATACCCTGTTCCAAAGAAACCAGAATCTAGACATCAGTATTTTTTAAAGCTCCTGAGATGATTCCAATGTGTAGCCAAGATCAAGAACCTCTGCTGTGGGCAAGAGTAAACCTCATTCTTCCTATGCTGTCAAGACATTTCCCCAGTCCCTCTTTTTCTCAAGACCCAGAGCTATTTCCCTGGTGCCAAAGGCTTGGTGGTTGTGTCATCTTAGGCATTCAAACTGTCAGACATCAAGTGAGTCTGTGTGTGTACATTCATGCATGCGTGTATCTAGGCATACAAATGTGTGTGCACTTAGCTTTTGGCATTTGAAAATATAACACTCAATTTAACTTCTGAATCCTTTTATTGACTCTCAGATCCAGTCACACATGTGTATTTGTTCACTTGGTATTTACTGAATACCTGCTGTGTATCAGAAAGTATGCCAGTGTATTATAGCACCTCCTACCTATGGTTGGTGGGAGAAGCTGTTATGGAAGAACCATAGGTAAAAATTTCCATCCCACTATGCCTGTTAGCTCTTCTGGGGACACAGAATGCACACACACATACACACAAATATATATGTATGTACACAGATACATAGTTTTTATAACATGCATCAGCACTGCTGAAGTTAGATCTGGGTAAGTCAATTCTATTTCTGAAAAAAAGCCCTGGATGAACTCATCCTCAAACAGAAACTACGAAACCTTAACAGTGATTCTGTCACTAAGTCCAAATGATGAAATTGTCCCTAATCCTTGAAACACCAAACTCCCCAGAAGTTTCCTGAAAACCTTCACCCTCAACTTGTTTGCTTCCCTTTCTGCTATTCCTTTCTCTTCACTTCTGTGTATTTCTGGGACTCCCCTCTTTCTGAGGAAGATGGTCTACACAATATGGCCTGCCTGCCTTCAACTCCCCTTTTTGTTGAAGGAGGTTAGTCTTTTGTTCTATTTAGTCCTTTAACTGATTGCATGATGCCCACCCAAATTATGGTAGTCAATCTGCTTTAATAACTACAAACTTAAATATTAATCTCATCTAAAAAACACCATCACAGAAGCATTCAGAATAATCTTTGACCACATATCTTGGCACCATAACCCAGCCCAGTTGACACATAAAGTTAACCATCACCAACCTTTTTGAGTACCTAGAAAGCAAAAATTATGACTTTTCCTTCACTGAATCCCCATCTTGCTGCCCCACAAGAGCATTCCATGATCACCTACCCATGATAAGCCCTCAGCAAATAGGGACAATTGAGTCCAACCAAAGCACACATATAGGCCTGGACTCTGTGCAGTGCTGTCAGCCCCTAAAAAGCAATCATTCTGTCATCCAGAAGAGATTTGTCCTTTGGAAGAACTTCTCCAGCCTTTGATTCATTCTCCTCTTTCCTCATTGAACTTGCCTGAGCATAGTAAAATATGGGGGGGGAAAGCCCTTTCAAATAAAAGTACTTACATATGTTTAAAATCTTGAGGTGGCTTCTGGTCAAAATTAAGGCATAGGTAAACACAGCTAGCCTCCTTGCACAGCCACAGCAAAAAAAAAATACAACTAAACTACAAAAAAATGTCACCCAGAATCATCAGAAAGTCAAGCTGTATGGAAGTCTGACAACAAAGGAATTAAAGAAGCCACATTCATCCAGAAAGGTAGGAGGGGTGAAGATGCAGAGATGCATGGAGAGGCACAGAGGAGACATGGGGAGGCATGGAGAAGTGCAGAAAAGTGTAGAGAGGTGTGGAGATGTGGAGAGATATGGAGACATGGAACAGGCGGTCCCACACACATGTGATAGATAAAAATCAGGAGGGATACCTCAGGAGCAAGGGATCCCAGCCCCACACCAGACCACTCAACCCAGGATTCCAGCACCACGAAGATAAATTCCCATAACTTCTGGATGTAAAAACCAGTGGGTGTTGGGGCAGTGGAAGAATCTGCGGCATTCTCAGAAGTCTCCTCTTGAAGGGCCTACAATAGACTTACGACTTACACAGACTCACTCTCTCTAGGCCTTGGCACCAGAGAAACAGCTGGAAGGGCACTAGTGGTATATGGGGAGAAATTGAAGTGTCTGGTATCAGGGAAAGCACTGGGGGACAACTTTCTCCCAGAGAAAATTCCAAGGCCAGGCAGCATCAGTTTTCCTTCTCTGAGCCCTCCCCAGTGCAGATTCACAGAGTGATGACACAGGTTGCTCAGCCCTGGCAATTACCTAGGGCTCCACTCCATCCAATTTACCAGTGTGCTTTTCTATAATAAGCCACCCTTCTAAGATAGGGAGTCAAAGCAGCTCTACCTAATACACAGAAACAAACATAGGGAGGCTGCCAAAATGAGGAGACAAAGAAATATGGCCCAAATGAAAGAACAGAACAAAACTCCAGAAAAAGAACTAAACAAAATGGAGATAAGCAGTCTATCAGATTCAGAGTTCAAAACACTAGTTATTAGGATACTCAAGAAACTCACTGGGTACTTCAACAGCATAAAAAAGATACAGGCAGAAATAAAGTTTACATTAAGTGAAATAAAGAAAAAATTACAAGGAATCACCAGTGGAGGGGATGAAGCTGAGAATCAAATAAATGATTTGGAACATAATGAAGAAAAAAAAACATTCAATCAGAAAAGCAAGAAGAAAAAAAGAATTTAAAAATGAGCATAGTGTAAGCAGCCTCTGGAACATCATCAAATGTACCAATATCCAAATCATAGAGGTGCAGGGAGGAGAAGAGAAAAAACAAGAAATTGAAAACTTATTTAAAAAAATAAAGAAAGAAAACTTCCCTAATTTGGTGAAGGAAATAGACACACAAGTCTAGGAAGCATAGAGAGTCCCAGACAAGATGGATCCAAAGAGGACCACACCAAGATACATAAAAATTAAAATGCTAAAGGTTAAAGATAAAGAGAAAATATTAAAAGCAACAAGAGAAAAGTAGATTGTTACCTACAAAGGTGTTCCCATAAGACTGACAACTGATTTCTCAAAAGAAACTTTGCAGGTAAGAAGGAACTGGCAAGAAGTATTCAAAGTGATGGAAAGCAAGGACCTAGATTACTCTATCCAGCAAAGCTATCATTGAGAATGGAAGGACAGATAAAGTGCTTCCCAGACAAAGTAAAACTAAAGGAGTTCATCATCACCAAGCCATTATTATATGAAATGTTAAAGGGACTGATTTGAGAAAAAGAAGATCAAAACTCTGAACATTAAAATGGCAAAAAATTCACGACTCTCAACAATTGAATCTAAAAAACCAACTAAGCAAACAAGCAGAACAGGAACAGAATCACAGATATAGAGATCATTTGGAGGGTTATCAGTTGGGAGGGGGAAGGGGAGAATGGGGGAAAAGATGTAGGGATTAAGAAGTACAAATTGGTAGGTACAAAATAAACAGAGGGATATTGAGAACAGTATAGGAAATGGAGTAGCCAAAGAATTTATGTGCATGACCCATGGACATGAGCCAAGGGGAGATTTTTGGAGGGAATTAGGGGTACCAGGTAGAGGGGGACAAAGGGGGGAATTGGGACAACTGTAATAGCATAATCAATAAAGCATATTAAAAAGTAAAAAATGATAAAAAATTAGTTTGCAGGCCGGTCCCCAGTCCACTGAGCCACACCAGCCAGGCCGTGTTCATGGATCAGAAGGATTAACATCATCAAAATGTCCATATTACCCAAAGCAATTTACACATTCAATGCAATGCCTATTAGAGTACCAATGGCATATTTCACAGACATAGAACAAACACTTCAAAAATTTATATGGAAC
>CM052542.1:79659316-79707446 GCA_028533065.1 Trachops cirrhosus | reverse complement strand
TACTGTCCCTTTAAAGAGGGCTCAAATCCAACTGTGGACTGGGGCATTCCTGGCCCCACATGAAATCTCCTGCATGTCTCATGATTTCTCCTGTCACACTCAGAGAACAAAAAGATTTTGGCCCATTTTAGTTATAGGAATAGTCTTATTTTTGTAATATCCTGTTCAATGTCAAAATCACACACACAGTTCTCTCTTTTCGGCTCTGTCTTACTTCAAAGATGAAGCAAGGAAGAGGGTGGGAAAGCTCCTCTTTATTTTTTTCAGTATATAAGTCTTTTATTTTTTCACACTTATTATGCCATGAATTCATAGGGAATGGGTTCCAACAGCTCAGGCTCCTTTCCATTGTCTCACAAAGTGTGCTTCTCTGGGTGGAGCAGGCTGATGCTTCATTCAGTTGAACCCAGGTACCTTTCACTTTGGCTTCCTTCCTTTTCTGATCGATTTCCTTCACACGTTTCAGAAGCTATCTCAACTCTTAGGGGGCTTAATATGATCAATTTGTACATTAATTCTCTTGGCAAGAATCTTGCCCTTAACTTGTTTGTTTACAACAATGCCCACCGCATGCTGGGTGAAACTGTAGACTCTTCCAGTTTTGCCATGGTAACATTTGTAGTGTTTTCCTTTTTGCACAGTGCCCATTCCCTTGATATCTATAGTATCACCTTTCTTGCAGATTCACATTATGTAGCCAAAGGAACAATTCCATGTTTTCTAAAGTGCCTAGAGAACATATAACGGGTACCTCTCCTCTTTCCCTTTGTGTTAGTCATTTTGGCGAATTACTGGAAGATGGCAGTTCTGGCCAAAAAGCTCTTTGCTCCTCTTGAAGCCCCTCTCATGTAGCTTGAGGGAAGGGAAATGCCACAACCTTTCAACAATTCTCTCCAAAGGAACTACTTGCTATTATAATTTCTAACCTTTCCCCTAAATTCTTGATTTTCACTTATCTAGCCTGGAAGGTGAGTGATGAGTGAACAGACACAAAACTTGTTTTCAGAAATATGTTTGGACAAACCCACATGGATTTTTTTCATGACTCACTTTGCTTGGTTGGCATCATGGCCTGTGGGATCTGAGAAACTGAGACTGTTCTATTTTGATATCCTTTTTGTATATCTATTTTGATATACTATACATTAAAATAACAAATATTTATATGGTGCTTTCCAGTTAATAAAGAGCAGCCTGATATGATAATATATGTAATGGCTTTGTTGAAAACCAATAAGATCCATAAGAAACAGAGAGATAGGTTTAGAGTTTAGAATTTTAAAAGAGAGAAAGATAACTTTCACTTGGGGGGATCAGGTGGCCATTAACAGCTACTCATAACAATGTAAGATTTGTTTATATTCAAAACTCACTTCCCAAACCTTTAACAAATAAGCCTTCAAGATAGCTCACTCAGACTGGTCACTGCTGTCACACAACTTCCCAGCCCCACCCCTTGCCTTTCCCAACTTCACTGATAACCCTGTTCCCACCTTTTCACATCTCTTTAATGCTTTTCAAAACTAAGAATTTACCCAAGGCCTTATTTGAGGCCCTCTTAAAATAGACACCAACTGCCTAAACCATCCATTTGGGGAATCTGTACTGATAGTTAAGCTGTAGTCTCTTTTGACTATTTTTTTAAATTATTTATGCTATTACAGTTGTCCCAGTTTTTCCCCCTTTGTTCCCCTCCCCCAGTCCTCCTTCCCAAAATCAATCCCCACACTATTGTTCATGTCCATGGGTCTTGCATATATGTTCTTTGACTAATCCCTTCACTTTCTTTCAACCAGTCTTCAACTCACCCCTCCTCTCTTACAGCTGTTGGTCTGTTCCTTGTTTCTGTGCCTTTGATTCTATTTTGGTCATTAGTTTATCTTTTTCATTAGATGCCAGTTGTAAGTGAGTTCATACGGTATTTGTCTTTCATTGTCTGGCTTATTTGACTTAGCATATATTCTCCAGATCCATCCATGCTGTTGCAAAAGGTAAGAATGCCTTCTTTTTCACTGCTGAATAGTATTCCATTGTGTAACTGTACTACAGCTTTTTTATCCACTCATCAGGTGGACACTGTGGCTGTTTCCAAATCTCAGCTACTGTTCATAATGCTGTTATGAACATAGGGGTACATATATTCTTTTGAATTGGTGTTTCAGGATTCTTTGATTATATGCCCAGGAGTGAAAGGAGTGGAATCGCTGGGTCTATTTTTAATTTTTTGAGGAAACTCTATGTTGTTTTCTAGGGTGGTTGTACAAGGGTCCCCTTTTCTCCACATGCTCACCAGCACTTGTTTGTTGATTTATTAATGATGGCCAGTCTAGCAAGTGTCTCACTGTGGTTTTAATTAACATCTCTCTTACTGCTAGTGATGTTGAGCATATTATCATATGTCTATGGGCCCTCTGTATGTCCTCCTTGGAGAAGTGTCTATTCAGGGCCTTTGCCCATTTTTTAATTGGATTGTTTGTCTTCCTTGTGTTGAGTCATATGAGTTCTTTATATATATACTTGACTATGTTTTAATAGTGAAACAGTCTGAGTTTTTACCACCGAGAGTGCAAGAATTTGTCAGCAATGGAGTCATACCGTGGTTCTCACCTGGGAGTTGACCAAGCCTAGCCTGAACGCACTCTGCCACTCTAGCCTTCCTGACCTGGCCAAACCTCAGGCCTACTCAGATCCTACTCCTATGGAACAGACAATCCCTGGAGATTCAAATCTGTTCCCAAGACCTCCCCTCCTTCCTGAGCCTTTCCAGAGACACAGCTAATTGCCTCATATTAAGTTCAAATGAAATTTCTGACTCAACCAGGTTCAGGAGAACTAGTTTCTTCTTGACCTGGTTCTATGGACCCAGGAGTTCATCTGCACATCTGATGTGAGGTGTCTTCCATATGAACCCATCACTAATGCAGCATGGTTGTGGTTTATTGTCAAGTAGACATTAGTAGACACTAATGCAGAAGTTCTATACTTAACTAGAGATTCGAAATATTGATAAAGCTTGCTGCTTACTGCCTAGGCCCTAGCCAGAAAACATTAAGTATTCACAAAAATACATAAAGCTAATTGATAAAGGGCACTCTAGAGCTGAGCTCTCCATAAGGGTCCAGTAATGGAGCAGGTGAATAATTTTACTGCACAAATAACATTGCCTGCAATTATATAGGTGAACTTCAGAGATATTACGGTTTTGTTCCTGACCACTGCAATAAAGTGAGTATCATGATAAAGCAAGTCACACAAATTTTTTGGATATAATACTTTGGATGTAATTTCTTGTACATAAAATTTATGTTTACACTATGCCATTGTTTATTAAGTAAGTATGTAATAGCATTATGTAAAAATGACACACTTTAGGTAAAAACATTTTATTGCTAAAAAATGCTAACCATCATCTGAACTTTCAGCAAGTCATACTCTTTTTGCTGATGGAATGTCTTCCCTGCAATTTGTTTAAAAAATGCAATCACTATGAAGCACAATAAACAAAGCACAATAAAGCAAGGTATCCTTGTCCCTAGTCAGTTAGCTCAGTTGATTGGATCATCATTCCATACACCAAAAGGTTGTAGGTTCAATTCCTGGTCAGGGTACATGCCTAGATTACAGATTCAATCCCCAGTCAGAATATATACAGAAGGCAATGTATCAATGTTTCTCTCTCACATCGATGATTCATTCTCTCTCCCTCTCTCCCCCCACCCCCCTCCTCACTCTCTAAAATCAATAAAAACATATCCTTGGGTGAATATTAAATAAATAATAATAAAATAAAATAACCAGGTATGCTTGTATAGTTTATGTTCCCTATAATGCTTATAAATGGGTTGGCCACATGTCCTATCTTCCTCCTTTACCACCCATTCATTACTCCCCTATAACTGTTTTGAATGCCTGGAATGTTCAACACTGGCCTCTTAATTCCAAAAGTTTTAATACTTTCCTGGGATTTATGACTCTGAACCAAACTTGCTCACCTCATTCCATGTGCAGAAGCTTTCTCCTCTCTTGCTGACTCTTCTCAAGCTTGTCTGATGCCCCTTCTTTCACTCCCACTGCCACCTAAAGACCATTTTCTCCAAATTCAGTTCTCAGCCATCTTCTCTTCCCATCACATCCTACCAGGGGTGTCCAACCCATTGGTGTCTCTGAGCCACTCTGGAAAAAGAGTTGTCTTGGGCCACACAGTAAATACACAAACACTAATGAAAACTGATGACCAAAAAAAGGGTTTTAAGTAAATTTACAATTTTTTGTTAGGCTGCATTCATAGCCATCCTGGGCCACACATGGCCCATGGACCACAGGATGGGCACCCCTGCAGGGGACATCCCTTTCCAGAGCTATATCACCAACCCCATCTTCTCCCCTAAGATCAAGTCCAAACTTTCTGAAGCCCTGATAGGTACTTATGTTTGACTGTTCTTTTGGCTACCTGGCATATGCCCCCCTTTCCTACATTGGGAAACTTCCAGGACCTAATGAACTCCAGTGGGACACAGAGGCTGCATCCTACTGTAAAGCTGAGAAAGCTACTCACTCTTCCAGCTGCACTTGCAGCTAGGTGTGTTCATCTGGCCTATCTTAATTGGATGCACTTGCCTCTTGAATCAGGAGCTCATTATGTGGGAAAGCAGGGGCTGAGAAGCCTGGGAGCACTGGTGCCTGAAGCAGTGTCCGAGAGGCTGAGGGAAGCAAAACCCAGTGTCAGCCACTCTCAGTGGCCAGGGCTCAGAGGCAGTGCCAGGGCTCACCTCTTAGTTAGGGGCATTACTCAGGGTGAGAACGTTTCAGCCTGGTTCTGTCGATCTCCTGAAACCTGCAGATTACCCAGGTTCCCTCTACAAAGTTTTTTTGCCGCTTAAATTAGAGTTGGTCTGGTTTCTTTCAACTAAGAATCCTAACTGATGCAGTTTCTTATCCATCATCTTGAATTAAACTTGTCTAAAATTGAATTCTATTTTTCCCCTAAAGCCTGTTATTTATTGTAACTTTCCTTTTCTTTCAAATGACATCTCCCAGTCACTCAGACTGTAACTTCAGAGTTATCTTTTCCTTTCCCCACTGTCTTTTCCAAACTTCCATTCAATTATCAAATGATGATTTTTCTGTGATAAAGCCTTTCTCATACATCTTTTCTTGTTTTTTTTTTTTGGTATGGTCACACCCTTTGCTTCTAATTTAATCTAACTTTATCTAATTCAGCAAACAGTGGTCAAACTGGTCTCTCTACTTTCAAGTTTTTCACCTTTCATTTCCAGCTCCTGTCACTGAAAATGCCCATAATACTGTTTTGGTTGGATCAGCTCTGCTCAAAAACTTATGTAGGGCTCCCTAATTGCAGAGTAAGTTCCAAAGAGTTCAGTGTAACCCAAAGGCTAACTGACCCCCAGCACTTGAGTTCTTCCTTTCACACATGCTGTCTCTGTTTTTGCAGCATATGAGAGTGTATTAAGAACTTATTCTTTGGATATACACCCAAAAGAGGAATTGCTAGATCACATGGTAGCTCTATTCTTAATTTTTTGAGGAATCTCCATAATGTTTCCCATAGTGGCTGCATCAATTTACCATCCCACCAACAGTGAACAAGGATTTCCTTTTCTGCACACCAACTCCAACATGTATTTCTTGTCTTCTGCTAATAGCCATTCTAACAGGCATGATATGATATCTCATTGTGGTTTTCATTTGCATTTCCTTAACAATTAGTGATGTTGAATACCTTTTCATGAATATATATATACAATGCACACACACACAAGGTATGTTCATGAATACACACACACAAGGTCTGTCTGGGAAAAGTCCAACCGTTGTTAATATAATAAGAACACTTTGTTCAACAGCGATGTAATCTGACCGCCAAAGAGCATGGACTGTAATGCTCATGCCTGAAAAGGATGACTCCACTGAACTAGTCAGTGGGGGTGGTAGACACCATTGAGTGAGCATGTGTACTATGTGGCCATCATATTCAAAATGACTGAGCAAGGAGAGAAACCAATCTGCATCAAATTCTGTGCAAAGCTTGAACATTCCTTCGCAGAAACCGTTTGGATGATTCAGATGGCTGCAGTTAAGGGCAACTGGTGATTGGCAGTTTCATCACAACAATACACCCACTCATGCATCATGGTCTCAAGAGTTTTTTGGTGAAACATCGAATAACCCAGGTGACCCAGCCCCACTATAGCCCAGATTTAGTGCCCTGTGACTTCTGGCTTTTCCCAAAACTAAAATCACCTTTGAAAGGAAAGAGATTTTGGAGCATCAATGAGATTTAGGAAAATACAAGAAGGCAGCTGATGGCAATTGGGAGAACTCTGTGAGATCCAAGGTGCCTACTCTGAAGAGGACTGAGGCATCATTGTCCTATATAACACTTCTTGTATCTTGTATATTCTTCAGTAAATGTCTGTTTTTCATATTACATGGCCAGATACCTTTTGGATACATCTTGTATGGTGATAGATGGAAGCTAAACTATTGGTGGTGAGCACCCAATAGAGTATGTAGATATAAAATTATAATGCTGTGCACTTGAAATATATATAGCATTATTAACCAATGGTACCTCAAAAGAAGAGCTAGCTAGCCCTTCTTTGGGTGTCCCCAAACAAGTCAAACATTCCAAAGCATCTGTGACTCCATAGGACACATAGAAGCTCACATTGCACACCCTGAACAAACACATTAGAAATCTGTATCAGATGTTTCTGTTTCCTCAGTCTTTTCTTGAGCATGGACACACATACACACAATCACTTAACTCTTGGTTCTGTTTCCCTCTCTGTGTCTGTTTGCTCATCCATGAAATGAAAATAATAACACAGCCTACCTCACTAGGGTCATTGTGAAGATTAAAAAGGTGGATAGATGTGAAGCCCTTAGACTTGTGCCTCACACTGCACATTTTTATCATTATTGCCCATGAACTTCCCAATTATGAGTGCCAAACTCCCTATCTTCGATGAAGCAAATCTGAGTTGGTTTCCTGTCCTCTTGCCATAAAAGATCTGATCACAAAGATCATAAAAATCATAAAAGACATAATCATATGAAATGTTTTATTTTTCTCATTTTTATAGGGAGTTAGTGATCTCCCTATAAAAACAGTCTTTAGCCACCTAGTATATTCACATTTGGCCTTCAGTGCCATTTTAACCATGGGAAATTGGGAGATGTCTATATTAGGGTTATCATAAATATTTTGCACCTTACATTTTCTGAAACTCTCCCCCAAATAGCATAATTTTCCAAACATCTGGTTTATGTTCCTTTTCTTAAATAATTTTTAACTATGAAATATTTTAAAAACATAGAAAAATGCTAAAAATAACAGATATCTTGGGTTTATTCCTAAAATGCATAGTTTTCTTTTCAGGATTGGTCTTTAACCCATCAAGAATTTGGTGGAGGTTTTTGTGCACTAAAGGGTAAAGATATAATTGCACTTTTTCCACACAGATAATCCATTATAGCTTTTGCAACAGCATGGAGGGAACTGGAGAATGTTAGGCCAAGTGAAATAAGCTAGTCAGTGAAAGACAAATGCTATATGATCTCACCTATAAAAGGAATCTAATGAACAAAATAAACTAATGAACAAAAGAGAACCAAAGGCATGGAAACATGGAACAGACTGAAAGTGATCAGAGGGGAGGGGGGAGGGTTAATGGTGGAAAGAAGGGGAAGGGACTAGACAGAGAACGTGTAAGAATGACCCACAGAATGGACAACACGGTGGGGATTGATTGTGGGAGTGGGGGGTAGGATGGGTGGAAGAGGGTAAAAGGGGAAAAATTGGGACAACTGTAATAGAACAACAATAAAAAATGATTTAATAAAAATAATTCATATTTTCCACAATATGCACTGCCATTCTTGTCATTTAAGTTAGCAGATATTTGTATGCTAGTTTCTATGTTCTGTATTCTGATGTATTATTTGTCTATGCTATGCCAACCCCTTTCATTATTGTCCATTTTAATTATTTTATTCAATATATGAGGTATTTTTATCTATTTACCTCCCTTTTCCTTTTTCAGCTTCTGTTGCTTCTGCTTTCTCTTTTACTGCCCATGGCACTGCTTTCCAAAAATTTTTTTACTGTTCTTCTCCTTTTACTGTTTCATGAATCTTAGGATAATTGTATGAACTCCATGAAAATCCTTATGAGAATGGTATTATTGATGAATGAGATTTTCATTGGAATTTCATTGAGTTTATGAATGGTTTGGGAAGAATTAAAACAATGGCAATATTGTCTTCTCATCCAAGACTGTGGTATTATTCAACATTTATTTACATCATCCTTTGTGTCATACAGTAGAAGTTTTAATTTTATCCATGAAGGTGTTATATGTTTTATAGCTATATTCTTGATAACCTTACAGTTTGGAGTAATATTATAAATATTATCTTTTTAAAAATTGCATTGTCAATCATTTGGCCCTTCTGTTTAGGAATGTTACTGATTTCCATATATTACTCTCTATATAACAACTTTGCCAAATATTCCTAATAGTTCCCACAGTTTACCTGTAGAGTTTCTCACATTTTTCCATATAGACATTCTTGTCATCTGCAAAATAAATAACAGCCTGTTTCTTCCTTTCCAAACCTTTTATGTCATATTGCATTGTCTGGCCATATTGCTCTGGTGAGGGCCTTCAGCCAATATTCAGTGACAGCATAAATTCATATCTCGTCACGGAACTAACTCTAATGTAACCTCCAAAGAAAATTACCTTATATTCCTAGTCTATTAAAAGTTTTCTCTATTACTAGTTTATTAAAATGTTTTGTTTTTGATGACTGTTGAATTTTAATGAATGTTTTTTCTACATCTCTTGAGATAATTATATAGTTTCTTCTTTTATCTGTTCATGTGGCTTATCATCATTTATTATGATAGATCATTAATGTTGGATTATTTGTCCATTCCTTGATTGGAGTGTTAGTATTTTATTTAAAATATTTTCTTCCATATTGATGAATGAGAATTGCATATAATTTCCCTGTTCATAATGCCTTTGCCCAATTTTTGCAATAAGATTATATGAGCCTGCATTCTTTTTTATTCTCTGGAAAACATTATTAAGAATTATTAGTTCCTTAATATTTTATAGAAATAACTAATGAAATACTTTGCATTGGTGTTTTTAGATGAACATATATTTTACTATCCATTCAACTTTTTAAATGTTATTTATAATATATATTCTTTTTAAATTTTTTACTGTTGACATTATTAAAGATGTCCCCTATTTCTCCCTTCTCTCCCCCTCCACCCAGCCCACGAGCACACTCCCACCCTTCACCACATTGTTGTCTGTGTCCAAGGGCTTTGCATATGTTCTTTGGCTAATCTCTTCTGCTCCTCTTTGAGATCTATCAGTCTGTTCCATGAATCCATGCTTCTGGTTTTATTTCATTCTTCAGTTTATTTTTTTTCATTAGATTTCACATATGAGTGAGATCGTATGGTATTTGTCTTTCTCTGATTGGCTGGTTTCACTTAGCATAATGTTCTCCAGGTCCACCCATAACTGTCACAAAGGGTAAAAGTTCCTTCTTTTTTACAACCATGCAGTATTCCATTGTGTAAAGGTACCACAGCATATTTTTATCCTCTCATCTACTGATGGACACTTGAATTGTTTCCAGACCTTGGCTATTGTAAATAATGCTGCTATGAACATAGGTGTGCATATATTCTTTCTGATTAGTGTATTGGGATTCTTAGTATATATTCCCAGAAGTGGGATCACTGGGTCATAAGACAGTTCTATTTTTAACTTTATGAGAAAAATGCATACTGTTTTCCACCGTGGCTGCAGTCTGCATACTCACCAACAGTGCACTATGGTGCCTTTTTTTCCACATCCTCACCAGCATTTGTTGTTTGTTGATTTATTGATGATAGCCATTCTGGCAGGTGTGAGGTAATACCTCATTGTAAAAAGTCATCTATATGTCCTCTTTGGAAAAGTATCTATTTAGGTCCTTTGCCCATTATTTAATTGGATTGTCGTCCTAATGTTAAAAGTCATAGGACTTGGACTTTGTGTGTCTCCTTAAGTAGGTTTTAGAGAACTGTATTTTTGGATATTGTCCATTTTCACTGTTTCCAATTTATTGGCATAGGTCATCTAATGATTTTCATAAGTCTATATCGTCACCATAGTTAAAGCTCTTTTTTATTTCTAATGTCATTTTTGTGTCTTCACAAATCTCAAAACTTTGCATATTTTATTGAGTGTTTCTTTTTCCTTCAAAAATAATACTTGGCACAGTTGGTTTTTTCTATGGTTAATTTTCTATTTTTTTAAATTTCTTCTCTTATCTTTATTATTTTATTTTTTGGATTTATTATGTTCCCATTTTTCTAATTCCTTGAGTTGTATACCTACCTTGTAAGTTTTTCTATTCTTTCTTTTTAAAATTATGTACATTTAAGGATATGATTTTTTCTTTAAATATTACTTAATGTATAACCTCAAAGTTTTGATAGGTAGAGATTATGCTGTCATGCACTTCTAAAGATTTTTAAACTTCCTTTCTGACTTCTATTTGGACAAAATCATTTAGAAGTGTGGTTTTTATTTTCTGAATGCATAGAGTGGTTAGTATCTTTCTTTTACCAATTCCTAACTTTATTGCAATTAACATGACAGAATATTGTTATCATCACGTATCTGTATGATATCAATTTCTTAACATTTTAGGCTTATTTTATAGCTTATTAAATATTCAGTTTATTGTAAATGTTTCAAGTGTGCTTTGAAAGAATGTGAGTCCTCTACATGTTGAATAAAAGTCTCCATGTATGCAATTCAGATCTTTCATATATTTATTCATTGTTTGTGTACTTTGCCTGCCAGTTTTTTTAAAGTATTTTATTTATTTATTTATTCTTAGAGAAAGGGGAAGGGAGGGAGAAAGAGAGAGAGAAACATCAATGTGTGGTTGCCTCTTGATTGCCCCCTACTGGGGACCTGGCCAGCAACCCAGGCATGTTCCCTGCCTGGGAATCAAACCTGTGACCCTTTGGTTCACAGGCAGGTACTCAATTCACTGAGCCACACCAGCCAGGGCTTCATCTGCCAGTTTTTAGAAGAAGCCATTAGAATGTGATTATATTTGAAATACTTATATCTTCCCACAACTCTATAAATGCTTGCTTTATATATTTTGGTGGTACTTGTTAGTTGCATACAAGTTCAGTATTATTCTGCTTTCTGATAAATTGTTACTTTTGTCCTTAAATAACAGCTGTTTTTATTGCAAATAATATTTTTTACCTGAAAATACACTATGTCTAATAATATTGCTTAACCAGCTTTGTTTTGCTTAGCATTTTTGTGAGCTATTTTTCTACACTTTATTCTTCAACACTTTTTTATCATCAAGATTTACATGTGTGTATTTTACATACAATAGATAACTGAATTTGTTGGTATTTTCTTAATCTAAAATAAGAATATCTTAATTTAATAGATATGTTTTATCTTTTAGTTCCAATTTTTTGTAATTATTACTTAGTTTTAACTTATTTCTATTATCTTATTCTGTTTGCACTTAAACATGCTTTTTTTTCTCATTTTCTTTTCTGTTCTGCCTTTTTATTATAAATTACATTTTTAATTCCCTATTTTCTCCCTCTACCAAATTGGAAGTTATGTATTTTATTTTTAATACATTAGTGATTTCATTTTAAATGTGTAATTGTTCAAAAAAAGGAATAATAGAATTAATCTTTCTACCTTTTACTCAAACAATGCAAAGATTTTAGAGCGTCCTAACTCTGATTATGATTAGTCCATTCTGTTGTCTATAATATTGTTGTGTATAGTTTTAGTTTTACCTTATTTCTTAGTCATGCTATTGTTTTTATTATTGTCATTGTGGTGGAAATGGTTTATAACCCCATGTTTTCCAATTTTTTAATGCACCATCACTCTTATATACCACACCTAACTTTTGGATTCAACTTATTTTCATGAATTTGTTCATTTTGTAAGGATTTATGGTTATAAATCTCTCAGTTTTAGTCTTACAAATATATTCATTTTATTCACACCCTTTTTTGGTTCCTTCTTTGCCTACAGAGTTTTGAGTTAAATCTTATTTTCTCTTGGTCCTTTGAACTTATTATTCTATTGACTTTAGGCTTTTATTATTCTCCTTGAAAAGTCTGTTAGCATTCTGCTATTATTCTTTTTTTCTTCATTATTGTTGTTCAAGTACAGTTGTCTCCATTTTTCTCCACCCCAGCCATCCCCACCTCCCACCCTCAATCCTATCCTCTTTTGGCTCTGTCCATGTGTCCTTTATACATGTTTTTGATAACCCTTCCCTCTTTTCCACCCATTTTCCCCTCCCACCTCCCCTCTAGTAAGTATTGCTAGCCATCAGAGAGATATGAGTTAAAACCACAATGAGATACCGCTTCACACCAGTCAGAATGGCCATCATAAACAAATCAACAAAGCAACAAGTGCTGGGAAAGTTGTGGAGAAAAGATAACCCTAATACACTGCTAGTGGGAATGCAGACTGATACAGCCACTGTGGAAAACAGTATGGAATTTCTTCAGAAAACTAAAAATGGAAGTTTTTTGACCCAGCAATTCCACTGCTGGGTCTATACCCTAAAAATCCTAAAACACCAATTCAAAAGAACCTATGCACTTCAATGTTCATAGCAGCACAATTTACAATAGCCAAGTGCTGGAAGCAACCTAAGTGCCCATCAGTAAATGAGTGGATCAAAAAACTATGTTGCATTTACACCATGGAATTCTATGCAGCAGAAAGAAAGAAGGAGCTCCTATTCTTTGGGAGAGTATGGATGGATCTGAAGAGCATTATGCTAAGTGAAATAAACCAGGTGGTGTTGTTCTTTCATAAGTAACTTTCTCTCCCAGATGGCTTTAAGATGTTCTTTGATTTTTGTACCACGCAGTTTTACTACTATGTTTCTATATGTAAAATATGTGGAATTATTTTTATTAAGCCTGCATGAGACTCCAAATTTCTTCATTATGAGGCTTCTTGTTCTTCAATTCTGGAAAAAAAAATTCTACCATTATTATATGCCCTATTCTATTTATTCTTTTCTTCTAAAATTTCTGTTAGACACAGCGTACCTTCTTATTTTATTCTCCATGTCTATGAACTTTGGTTTTATGTCTTCTACCTTTTTATTTTTTGTTTCATTATGAGTAATTTTTAATTATGCATTTTATTTATTTTCTCTTCATAATTGTCAATTGTTATTTAACATATACAAAGAGTTTTATATTACATGATTATTCTTTCAATTCTAGAACTAAAATTAGTACCTCTTAAATCTGCCTATTTTTCTCAGACTCTGGTTCTTTGCTTAGGACATCAGTTGCTTTTTCATGTCTTTCATTGTTTTAAACAAACAGTAGTGCCTTTTTATGTGTATTTTTTATTTCACAGTTTCGGTTACTCATGGTAAAGTGTGGTCTGAAAATACAAATGGGAAATTCTACAAACGAACAATTCATAAGTTTTAAATTGCACACCATTCTGAGCTGTGTGATGAAATCTCACAGAGGCTCCCCCCACCTGGGACATATGTCATCCCTTTGTTAAGTGTATTCATCTTGTGTACACTACTTAGTAGCTTTCCAGTTATCAGATCAATTGTTGCAGTATTGCATTGTTTGTGTTCGAGTCACCCTATTTTGCCTAATATTGGCCCTAAATGCAAGAGTGGTGATGTTGGCAATTTTGAGAAGCAATAAAATGAAGGTATGTATAGGAAAAGAACATAGTATATATAGGGTTTAGTACTGTTCATGGTTTTAGGCATATTGGCGGATCTTGGAACATATCCCTTGTATTATATGGAGAAACTACTGTATCAATTTGTGTTTTCCCTCAGATAATCTATTATTTTAGGTTTGGGGGTTTTTTTTTTTGAGAATTTTAAATCCACTGCTGATTCTTGCCCATGGTGAATTATTTTCTAATAAAGTTGTGATTTTTTATGTGGACTCAGAGTAATTTGGACTTTCTTTTTCTGTCGAGTGCCTTGTTGATGCAGCCTTACAGAGTGATTTGGGATTTTACTCTGACACAACCGTAGGGGTATCAGCATATCAAAGTGAATTTTATACTAATATTTCTTGATTTGGCCAATGGTTCTGACCATATGAGTAATGAAATTTGAACCCCAAACTTGTGTGATGTTTAAACTTGTGTTTTAGAGATCTAATATGAGACCTAGTTTCTCAACTCAGAACTCATTTGATGCAAAGAAGCTTTATTTTCCTATTCTGATTCACCATTTAATGGAGGACAGAGGCCTTCCAAAATTCTAGCATTGTATCAGAGCTCCTCAGTTCTAAATGCTTGTCTCACACAGGTCTAAGTCTTCCTCTTTGTACCCACACAAGCAATGACACCTGTGCAGCTAGATTCACAAAATCAGTACACACTCCCTACCTGCCCACTGGACATCACAAGCATCTGTTCATGTCGTTATCACCCAGAGTTTTTAGTTTCCTCTGTTTTCTTGCACTGGATTTTTTTTCCTTTTTGAGGTATTTAAAAGACTACTTGTTATATTTTTTACTCACTTCTTCTAGATATTTGTAGCAGAAAGGCTTCAGGCTGCCTTAGTTTATCATATACCCATGAACTGAAGTCCTCCATACATATATCTTCTTAGTATCAACTATCTCTAAAAATAATATCATGGGAAAATTGAAACTAACCCAGAAAAAAATCAGTGATAACAAACTTATTACTCATAGTACCCTACCAATCTGTGCTTACTTTCAGAAAAATCACACAGATTTTTGTTAGGAAGTAACAGTACATTCTACACTGGTGCCAAATTGATAAAGAGCTTTTAGGCTCTCAGTCATTTGAGACAACTTCCTAAACAAAGTTCCTACAGTAGAAGTAAAATGAACAAAAATATCCTTAAGAAAAATGATTTTCTCAACACTAGACATGAATTAATTACTGGTAAAGTAAACCTCTACAAATCTTTTGTAGTAATTTCAATAAAGATACAATAATGAGAAAGCATAACATGTCACCATGATGAGAGGTATTAGAGATGACTTCCAGTAATTTGGACACTTAAATTCTTGATTTTTAATGTTAAAATACATTCAGCAGGACCACATCTTTTTTAAAAAAATTCTTTAGGCATACACAAAAATAACACATTTTTCATAAGAAAACTAAAACAAAGATAAAAATATTGTATTCCACACTGTCAGACCATCTAAACTTGAGTTGAATGCTGAGAGAGCCTCAAAGTGATGAGAGGCCCCTTAGGTCAGAACTGTGTGAAGCTTCTAAACAGCACTGTCAATAGAAATACAATTTGAGTTGTACATGCAAGTTTGAATGTTCCAGTACTCACATTAAAAGTTGGTCAGCTGAAATTAATTTTAACAATATATTTCATTTAACTCAATAGTTCCAAAATACTAACATTTCAACATCTAACCAACAAAAGAGTATTAATGAGATCATTTACATTTCTTTTTTGTGCTAAGTCCTTGAATTACAGTCTGTATTTATACTAACAACACATCTCAGTTCAGGCTAACCACATTTCAATTGCTCATAGGACTCATATGATTAATGGTTACCATATTGGACAGCACAATCTATATTCATTTATAGACATACATTTTTCTAAAAATATATTTTATGCAAGTGCTCTATCATTTTATTAGAATAAATTTTTAGAAATAAAATTTCTGACAAAGGAGCATACAAATATTACATTTTAGCTTATTGTTAAACTGGCCTCCAGAAATATGTGTAATTTAAACTTCCACGGCAATAACTAATGGTGTCATTTCTCCAGGACAGTGCCCTTTGATTAGCAAACAAAAGCATTTGCAACAAAGTTATCAATGGAAAACAAAGTTGAATAGCAAGGATATATTATTTATATTTAAAAATTAGGTTTTTGTTGATAAAAAATAATACATTCACAATTCACTGAAAATATTAATAAAGAAGAAATCACTTATGATCCAAAAACCTAGGGATACCTGTCATTAATGTTTGGGTGTCTTTTTCCAGATTTGTGTCTTCACTCTCACTTATATATAAATAAAAATGCTGTCATACTGTCAAAACACACAAAATTATAAACAAACACAAAGCACAGGTATGGAGACATTTTTAAATTATAATCAAACACAATATATAATTCAATGTTTAAAAAATTAAAACCACAACAAAAGATACCATTTTAAGATAAAGTGAAACTTGCCAAAATAACTCATAAAGAGATTGAAACTAGCATAGATTAATTACATTGGAAACATATTGGAAAAAGAAATATCTCCCCTGAAAGCTCCAGGCTTAGAATGTTTTACAAGTAAGTTTCTCAAACTTGTAAGAAATGAAATTCTTAACCTGTATGAGCAATTTCTCAGAACCCAGAAAAGGAAAGAGGGGAGAATTCAAATTCAGGGACTCAAAAAACTATAAAAAAGTAAACTCTGTGGACTCTGTCATGAGTATACCCTCCTGATGTACACACTGATGTGTGTACTTATACAGATTACTCACAAAAACATCACAGATTTACTAAGTCATAATCCTATTTTATCTCTCAGGTTGAGAAGGTTTTTTACAAACATTTTTATTTTTTATTGAATTTATTGAGATGATATTAGTTAATAAAAGTATATAGGTTTCAGGTGTACAATTCTAGATCATCTATACATTGTATTGTGCTCACCACCCCAAGTCAAGTCTCCTTCCATCACCATTTCTTCCCTTTTATCCTCTTCAAACTCTCCCTACCACCCTTTCTTATGAGTTTTTGTTTGTTTATTTGTTTGTTTGTTTTTGTTTTGTTTTTTCTTAATCCCTTTGCCTTTCTTTCTGTAGCTGGGCTCTCATTTTTGATATAACTCAGATATAAACTTAGCCTTCAAAGAGATTCTACTTTTTATAAGTTAATATTGTGTCACAGGCACACCAAAGAAGGAAATTGTTAAATTGCTGTCAATGAAGGATAAATTAGTTCAAATTTATACTTAGTCAAAAAAAATTTCTGTGGTTTCTCTACCATGATAGTAGAAATCCAGTGGCTGATTTTTCTTTCTTATTTTTGAAAGTTCTGCCTGTCAAGTTAAAATATTATTTCATCTTTCAAATGATGATTGATCAAATGAGTTTTTTCCATTCATTTCTCTTTTTAAAATCAAATTGTTTCTAAAAATTTCCTATGCACTATGTAATGATTCACTTTAGTTATATGACAATTGCCTAAAGAATGGATGTTTGTCTTCTTCCAAGATGTCATTTGTCTAACTTAAATATCATTTACACCTAGTGGGTAAAATATGGCATCAGAACTTCACTATACTAATAATCTTAATATGTCTAGCAGAAGAAATAATTCTATTTTACTTACTTAAAAGTTATTAATGATGCTAGGCAAAAATAAAGTATTTTGTAAAAGGTATATTGTTATAGGGGAAATATTGTTATTAATATTATCTACCCATCAAAAAAATCCTAACAGATTATATTGTTTTTACCTCAAAAAGCACTTTATAAAGTTAACATTCTATTTTGATAATTTAAAATGATTTTACCTTTTATACATATAATAAATGTTTCCTCTTTTATTGCTTCAATGTTATAATATATCCTCTTTGAAATCTAGAGATGAAAGTCATTCAGCTTTCATCTGAATGTCATTCAGCATTCAAAACACTATTATTTTTTATTGTTGTTCAAGTACAGTTGTCTCCATTTTCCCCTCACCACCACCCCCACCATATTATTTTTTATTATTTTTGGCATATAATATTGCTATTAATACTTCTTCTAAGAATGTTCTGAGACATTAACATAAAGTTTCAAAATAAGAATGTGCATTGAAAAACTAAGAAGCTCTTTTTTCTTTGTCTTTGCCACCTAACTATAAATCTTGGAGACCATCCTATGCCAGTACATATAGATCTACTCATCTTTTTAATGATTGCTCAGCATTACTTCATAGCATGGACTAATCATTAATGAACACTTCTAGGTTTTCATGATTACAAAAAATGCTGCAATGAACAAAAAAGATATGCATATATTTTACACATGTAGATATTTCTGCCAAAGAAGTTTCTAGAAGTAGAATTGTTATCTCAAAAGACACATACATTTTTGTTTTGATAGATACTGCCAAATGTTTTACCATAAGGCCAAAGTTAAATAATATGAAAGCTTAGTAAAATACAAGCATTAAATTTGTTACTGAACTAGCATATATATATATATGTATGTATGTATATGTATATATATATATATAAAAGAGATAAACAGACTGAGAAATATTTGAAGCAATAATGACCCAGAATTTTCTAAAACTAATGAGATACACTAAACCACAGATCCAAGAAAATCAGAGGGCACCAAGGAAGATATATATATATATATATATATATATATATATATATATATATATATATATATATATCAAGGACTCTACAGTAAAAATGAGAACTTAGATTAAAAGAGCATCCAAACCAGCTTTTGTTCTAAAGTTGACCTTCAAACTCTAGTGATTTTGTATCTCCATTTTGAGAGCTATGTGGATCATGGGGGAAAGGCAATAAACTCAGGGTCCCATCAAAGTAAGAATCAAGTTAAAAATCCCTACATAAAGCTGAGAGCCCGAAGGGCCTAGAACTTCACTGTAAAGGTGAAGAAGAAATCAATCTTCACCTGGAAACATTCTCTTCTTTACTCTTCTACTAAATAGAAAGCAAAATAATTGCCTTAAGAATTTGTAATAATGACTTGTCTAACTTTGTTTAACCCTGTTTAAGAAGGAGTCTCTAGGGAAATTCAAAGACAACAGGGGACACAAAAGCAAGGACATGAGAGGATATTTTAGCTTCTACAGCCAAAACACACAGTAAATACAGTCTAACTCCTAACAAGATAAACATAAAACTTTGTATGAAAGGCTTATTTACCCAATTTACCTTTTACCTGATACATTATGCCCAGCTTTCAACAAAAACCTAAAAGGGCCCTGACCTGTGTGGTTCAGTGGGTTGGGCATTGTCCTGAAAACCAAAAGGTCACCCGTCTGACTGGCATTCAGGGCACATGTCTGGGGTGTGGGCCAGGTCCCTATTTGGAGGCATGTGGGAGGCAACTTATCAATGTTTCTCTCCCTCTCTTTCTCCCTCCTTTCCCCTCTCTCTAAAAATAAATAAATAAAGTCTTTTTAAGAAAACTTATAAGGCATGCTAAAAGGTAAATAACAAAATCTGAAGAGGCAAAGCAAGCATCAAAACCATAGTGTCTTTGTGGTAGAAATTTTTAACTTATCAGACTGACAATTTAAAATAAACTATGATTGATGTTCAGGGCTCTAATGGAAAAAATGGACACAGGCAAGAACAAATTGGCAAGGTAGATGGTAAATGGTAAAACAATAACACAAAAAGATGGAAACTCTAAGAAAGAATCCAAAGGAAACATTAGAAACAAACAAACAAAAAACCTCTGTAAAAGAAATGAAGAATACTTTTGATAGGTTCATCTATAGACTGAAAACAACTAGGGAAAGAATCCATAAGTTTTAAGATATGTTAACTGAAACTTCCCAAACTAAAATGCAAAAAGGAAAAAAAAAAAGAAAAAAAGAACAGCATATCCAAGAACTGCAGGGCAATTACAAAAGGAATAATATACATGTCATGGAAATATCAGGAAAACAAAGAGATAAAAGGACAGAAAAATATTTGAAGAAATAATAGCCCAGAATTTTCTAAAACTACTGAGATACACTAAACCACAGATCCAAGAAAATCAGAGGGCACCAAGGAGGATAAATCCCAAAAAAATCGAAACATAGGCATATCATATTTAAACTGCAATAACCTAACACAAAGAGAAAATCTTGAAAGAAGACAAAAAAAAATCCCTATAAAGGAACAAGAATAGGATTTCATTATTTTCTTCAGAAACCATGAAAACAAGAAAAGATTGGAGAAATGGGAAAAGAAGGATCATACTTCAACATAGTAAGGGCCATATATGACAAATTCAGAGCCAACATCATATTGAATGGGCAGAAACTGAAAGGATTACTCTTACATCAGGAACAATACAGAGATGTCCACTTTCACCACTCTTAGTGGTCAACATAGTACTAGAAGTTGTAGCCACAGCAATCAGACAAGAAGAAAAAAAAGGCATCTGAACTGGAAAGGAGGAAGTAAAACTATCATTATTCGCAGATGGCATGATATTGTATATAGAAAACCCAAAAGACTACAACCAAAATACTGCTAGCTCTAATAAATGAACTTGGCAAAGTAGCAGGATATAAAATTAATATTCATAAATCAGTAGCAATTTCATACACCAATAATGAACTATCAATAAGGGAAATTAAGAAAACATCCTCATTTACTATTGCAATAAAAAAATTAAGATACTTAGGAATAAATTTAACCAAGGAGATAAAATACCTGTACTTGGAAAATTATAGCACATTAAAAAAAGAAACTGAAGAAGATACAAATACATTGAAATATATAGTGTGCTCATGGACAGGAAGAATTAACATCATTTACACAATGAAATACTATGCAGCTACAAAAAAGAAGGAAATCCTACCTTTTGTGACAGCATGAATGGACCTGAAGATTATTATGCTACGCAAAATAAGCCAGTCAGAGAAAGACAAATACCCTATGATCTCACTTATATGTGGAATCTAATGAATAAAACAAACTGACAGCCAAAATAAAAATAGAGACATGGATATAGGGAATAGACTGACAGCTGTCAGAGGGGTGGGATGAGGGAGGATTGGATGAAAGAAGGTGAAGGGATTAGCCAAAATATATATTTTATATTATATATACATATATATAACATGTATATATATTAGGTTGCTATATAGACAACAGTGCGGTAACAGCCAGAAGGAAAGGGGCATGGGAGTAGGTAGAGATGAGCCAAGGGGGTAGCAATGAGGATGGAAGGAGACTTTGCTTGGGGTGATAGGAGCACGATGCAGTGTGTGGGTGATGTTTTACTGAGTTGTAACTTGAAACCTTTATGGTTTTGCAAACCAGTGTGACCCCAATAAATTTAATTAAAAGCACAAAATCAAGTAAACAACTTTATTTCAAATTTAAAAATTAACTTAGATAATTGGATAAAAAAAGTGCCCTCCCCTAAAAAAGAGTGGAGTAAAACATTTAAAGTTTAAAGAAAAACAAAAAAACACCAACCTAGGATTCTATATCTAGTAAACTTATGCTTGAAAAGTGAAGAAAAAATAGAGTTTCTCAGACAAATAGACCCAATGGTTTCACCAGCTTCCCTGGCTCTATGCTTTCTGAGTTTTGTCATGCTGCAGCTTTAACTGACCCCATACGAGTTTTTGCCTTGCTCCCTCCATCAATAATCTAGGGCTTATTGGCACCACAACTCCATTGTTTGTTGTGAAGGAAGCCAGGAAACATTCCCACTTTCTGTGCTTAATTAGGAACCAGAGGGAGAGGGAAGTAGAGAATATCCCACATGAAGTTTGCTTAAGTCTCAAATTCTTGCAGAGTAAGCAAGCTAGCTAGATTTTCAGCTCACACAGGTGGACTCATTTGTCCCCATGGCATGCACACACAACGCCAATTCTCCCTCAGCTCTCTTCCGTGGCATTGCAGACCTTCCCTTCAATCTCATTTCCATTGCTCTCTGCTGTTCTTGCTTAGCTGAAAAGTCTGTCTATGTCTAAAGAAAATACCATTAAAACGTCTATCACCTAACAACCAAATTGTAATGGATAGATCTTGTTTAGACCCTTACCTCTCCCTTCCAAGTAATTTTTTTATTTAAGAATGGAGTATTAAATGTTACCAAAAATAAGGTTTATAGTGACATTGCAAATATAAGTTAATGTTTTTAGAGACGCATACTGAAATATGTAGGGATAAAATGGCATGCTCAATGGGATTTGCTTGAAGATATTTCAGCAAAGAAAATAAAGAGATATAAGTAAGTGCAGAAGTTTGACACTTGTTAAATCTGAGTGATATGTATATGGAAGTTTATTTTATGACTCTCTTTTCGTATGTTTGAGAATTTTCACAATAATATTCTTTAATTGTATCCTTGTTGCTTCTTCAGGAATTGTCTCAATTTCCATTTAATCAGATGTTAAAGATATGCCAGAACAGGGCTTGCTTACCTAGTTCAATCTCCATTCATTTCCTAGTCTCCACCAACTACAAAAACAGCATTTCAGTAAATTCACTGGTACCTAAGTCTTTGCTCACATTTCTTATTAAGATAAGTTTATTGAATGGTAATTCCAGGGCCACGCTGACTGTGTTTCAGAAAAGTAAAACCAGTTACGTTCCATGCAATAATGGGCCAGGTGCCCTTTTCACATGGCCTTGCCAATACTGAATTGTTGTTTTTTTTTTTTTGAAACTTTTGTAAATGTGATGTGGAAAGATAAATAGATTTAACTTGGCCCAGGCAAGGGGGAAGAACATTCAAGGTAGCAGAAAGAGTCTCAGCAAAGGCATAGAGGTGGAAAACTACCTGATTTCTTTAGTTCTGTCTTATCAGAATTCACTCATTTACTACATATTTAAATGCCCAGAGCCTCCTTTTTCAAATGGATATTAAAGCTATTACCTTTTAAAATATGTTAGTAATATTAGTAGCTAGTTGAAGCTTTATTCTTGATAAAGTAAGAGATGAAAAAAGCCATATTTATTATTTTAAAAAGTTGGCTGTTCATTTACACCAATAGCATCCAACATTTTTTTAAACTTGTTAACACTTTCTGAAAGTTTCATGGTTTAAAGCCCTTTTATAATACTTTTTAAAAGAAGAATTAAAAAGCAAGTTCTTCAACAAAGACAGAGGAAGACACAATCATTTCCAGTTGGGCTGAAATTCAGAAGATTCCAATAAGTAAATCCTGTTCTCTAGAAGTCACAGTGTTTACCCTGAGGAGAAAGGCTATTTTCCTTCGAGAATCACTAGAGGTAAATTATCCCTGCATTGCAAAGCCTCATTGCTCTGTGTTCCGTTTAAAAGCTGAATTCTAACATCCTCTTGGCTGTGTTTAACTCTCTGGTTGCTTTTACTTGCTAGTCAGCCAACACATTTGAACATGAATGATTGGAAACTGGAATAGTGAGCAAGCATCACCAAGACAATGAGAAAGGGAGAGAATGTTCTCCCCACTGCAACGTCTTATTACGATGTTTTCCAAGCGGCGGTTTGAAATGAACGAAATTCCTGGGAAAACCTAACTAAGTAGGACCTCTGCCAGCCTGTCTCACCGCACTGCGCAGAGACTGGCGCCCCGCGGGCGACGCTGCAGCTTCTCGTGGCCAGGAACCTCCTGCCCTGGCGCCTCCGCAAGCTGACCTTCAAGGTCCACTTTAGTTGGGGGCTTTTTGGTCAGGCATAACTTAAAATAACTTAGGTCAGCATTCTTTACTCCGGTATTTTAACAATCATAGTCGTTTTCAAGAAATTAGCATTCTTCTCCATGGAGAAGAAAAATGCGGTAATCCCTCCCCTTAAAAGCCGGAATCAAGAAGAACAATGTTGCTGAAAAGAAGAAAAAAAGAAAAAGAAAAATCCCTGTTTTTCTTACTCCACAGTGAATGGAGTAAGTATTATACAACAATGCAGTACATGCTTTGCATTTAAATGCTTTATCACCCATTTTTCATGTTCAAGCCATGTTTCCATACATAAGCAATCTCTCCTCCTTTGGGCAGGAGAAAAGATAAATTCTTAAAGGAAGTTAAATATACATATGTTCTGTATTGTTTCATGGTAGTATAGTTTGTTGTAATATAAGGCATATTTAATATTGATGGTATAAAATACATATAAATCTATAAGAACAGCGATGCAGTGCCCTCTACTGGATCGAATTCAAGTTGATTAACGTCTCTCTTAACAATAGTTAATTTACTTCAAGTGACTATCAACACCTTAACGTTAGGTGATTTTTCAAGTGAGCTGTTACCTCCCTGGATCACACTCGCAACAAGTAAAACATGCTATTTGTCTTGATGCTTGCTTGCCTTGCTCCAATCCTTCATACTCAAAAGGATTTTTCAGATTTATAAGTGCACTTGTGTTAGTATCTATGGTGTTTGGAGGACAGTACACAACAGAAAGTAAAGGGAAATTTGAGTGATTGACTGACTTGAGCAACCTAAGCAAATAATGCAGACTCTGTAATTCCCAAACCAAAAAGAAGTTTTCTTCATAGCGGGCCATTTGAACTAATCAGATGTAATTTTAAGAACCAGAAATATATGGGTTCATGCACAATATCCATTTTCAAAAAGATGGACAAATCAAGAGATTATGCAAATTGCTAACTATTGGTTTAAAATTAACATTACATAGACAACTTAAATAATACAGAAATCATAATTATGAATAATTTGTTCTTAGCAGTTCAGAGACACCATGGAAAAAACACATGTGATCCAAAAAATGCTGACAAAATTTCTTATGTAGATTCTTGAAAATTGGGAATAATGGATTTAGAGATTCATGGGAAATAATTAAAATATTATAAAAATATTATAAAATATTCTTATTTTAAAATAAGAATAATTTCAAAACTGCACACACTACAATTTAGCACATATGCAACATTGAGGGACAGCTGGAAAGCAGAAAGATTCTTAACATATTGGGGTTACCATTGCCTGTAAAAGCCTTCTTACTGTAACACTGAAAATGTCAATGTTTCCTTTTCCCAAGGGGACTTTTTGCTGACCTGGATCTCATCTCCTGGCTACCAAGTGCAAAGAACCTTCCACAGATTATCAGAAGTTGGACAGAGCTCATTATGGAAGTTCACAACCCAGGCAAAGTAAGCCAACTGGAAAATCAGACACCCATGATGCAGGAAATTTAAAGAGAAGACATCAGGCTGATTGCAGTCTCATCCCAACCTCTGCTGCAAAGAAACATGGAAGAGAAATTTTCTAGTGCCTTCAGCCATCCCTGTCAGTAGCATGGAGGAGAACCTTGTGGACTGACCCCAAAGAAGAAGCATGGCTGCAGGTGAGGTTTGCCCCCTGCCCAGATTTCCCAGGAGGGCTCAGGGAGCTGTATGGCGTATTTGAGTTCTACAATTCAACCATCACATGGAAGTGTTGACTCTTCTAAGAAGCTACCTCTCATCCAAGGTCAAAAATGGTGAGAAAAGCCCAGGAACTTCTCCCTAGGCAGTGGTTCTCACCCTACTGTAATTACAAGGACCCCCTGGTGAGCCTTTGGAGTCCACAGCTGCTTCTGGAGACACTGGTTCAGTGGGTCTGGAGGAAGGCCCAAGAATCTGCATTTTAGCAAGCAGCCAAGGTGACTCAGGTACATGTGGTCCTTGGACCATACTTTAGAAACACTGTCTGAGGACATGAAGAAACATGTATTAGCCAAGTGCCCTGACATCTAAAGACCTCCTCTTTATGAGTATCCATGTTCTAATGAGATCCTCATGGAATAAGAACTTGCTTATACTCTTTTTTGTCCTTACATAAATAGTATTATAATAAATGTAGCTATTACTTCAACCATATGACAGTATACATGACATTGTAGACACCACTGAGATACTCTTCAGTCCCACACTAGCCCCCTACTGTGCTTTCTATTTTATGTACCAGCTGCAGAAATTGGTTTTTTGCTCCCTTCTTAATATTGTTTTCAGCAATTCTCTCTGACCAGAGTTTTCTCCCTGCAGCACTGCAGAGAAAGCAATCTTGTTGTCTCTTAAAAAGGACACAACTCATTTCAGGTTTTTACAGAAGTTTTACTACATGCAACAATGAGGAAAAAACAAAGGGAAAATAAATACGGACATAGATCTGGAGAGAAATCTCACAGTCTTACAGAAAAGTTACTCTCAAAATTCAGTGTTTCTTGTTAGCAGCTATTGACTCTAAACAACAATATTTGTTTTATCCTTTTCCTCCTGTCTATTCATTTTTCCTTCTTTTGTTCTTCCTTCCTTCTTCTGTCTCTTCCTTGCACAAATGTGTACAGAGTGCCCATTTGTTACACACCCTGGGCTTGATGGCACAATCTACACATAACTCAACAAATGCACCAAAGTGCTATGAAAGCACTAAGGAATGGACATTTCTAAGTGAAACAGCACTGAGGAATAATATGAGAAAAGTTTCAAAGAAAGAAGAACTGACTGAACAAATTGTGGGGAAAGTAAATTCCCTTCAGCAGAGATAACAACCCTATACAAAGCCACAGAGAAATAAAGTGCCTGAGAACCCAGTAGTTTAGTAGATGTGGAAAACAGGGAAAGTCTTGTAAATTAGAGAGTGCTGGAAATTGGACTAGAATGATAGGTGGGGTCAATCATGAAAAGATCACAATAGTGAATGGGGGTTGATCTTATAAAGCATGTACAAATGATCTAAAGAACAAAATTAACAATCAGAACAGAAACACCAGATTCATAGATACAAAGGACACTTTGACATTGTCAGGTGGGAGCAGGTGTCAGGAGCTGGATGAAAAAGGTGAAGGGATTAAGAAATACAAACTGATTACTGTCAGTTTGTTCTTAATTTCAATGTCTCTGGTTATATTTTGCTTGCTTATTTCTTTTGTTGATTAGGTTCCATTTATAGATGAGATCATATGATATTTGTCTTTCACCACCTGGCTTATTTCACTCAGCATAACGCCCATCAGGGAAGTGTGAGGGGCTAACGGGAGGAGGATCGTCAAGAAACATGTATAATGGACACGTGGAACAAGCCAAAGGGGGTTAGGATTTACAGTGGGAGGTGGGGATGTCTGCGGTTGGAGAGAGGTGGGGCGGGGGAAATGGAGACAACTGTGTTTGAACAACAATAAAAAGTATTTAAAAAACAAAAGAGATACAAATTGGTAGTTACAGAATAGTCACAGAATGTAAAGTACAGCATAAGAAATATAGTCAATTATATTGTAATAACTATGTATGGTGTCAGGGAACTACTAGATTTATTGGAGGATCACTTTGTAAATTATAGAAATGTCTAACCACTATGCTATATATCTGAAGCTAATATAAGATAATATTGAATGTCAATTGCAATTGAAAACAAAACTGTTTTTTTTTAAAAGGAAGTCAAAAGGGCCTTCAAAAGTAATCTACCTCTTGAAAAAGAAAAGAGCCTCAAGACATTTAAACATTCTCTCACTTTAAAATCATCAAGCAAATGAAAATTTAGGTTTAAAAAAATAAGGGATTTATTATTTCACTATTTTGAAAAATGTACAAATGACCATATAATGCAAAGTTGGCAATTTTATAAATCTAATTTAAGGTCCAAACCAAAGTGGGCATGGGGACGAAGAGGCAGGCCTAATAGTTATCATTCTGGGACAGCAGGCATGAGCCTGGGTCATCAGGGACAACTCCATGGAGACCACAGGGTGTTGTTACTGGGGTGATAAAGTACCTTGATTCATATCTTTCCTTGGTGAGAAAGTCTCCATCTCATGGGCTTCACCCACTTTAGCATCTAAATACCATTAGTAGAACTAATTGAGAACAAAATCCAAAGGCATCATTGTCTTTAAGTTCCTTTCACAAAGAAAAGCTCCCCTAAGTACTTGCTCAATTTAAAAAACAGTAGCTTCTTGAAAGGAAGAATGGACTATTTCAATACTGTATTGTTGATACTGACCATAGTGTGACTTACTTAATCAATTTTTTAATTCTTTAATAATAAATAATAAGGAACATTTAGTTACTACATGATCTTAAAAACACAAGGTTCTATGATTTCCTAAGTACAAAGAATTTCTTGCATGTTTTTGAAAAGGTTCTGCATTTTATATAATTTCAGTTTCTGCCATATACTGTCTTGGAGCCCTGACAGTACTCACCTAATATTATCAATACCATTGTGAGAACCAATGAGACAGGCTGGGCCACAGGAGCTGTGAGCTATTCTTGGGCTGGAATAGTGCATAGGACCTTCCAGCTGCCACATGAGCTCAGTCATTTTTCTGCTCATGAAAAAAAAAAGAAAAAAATCACAAATTAAACAAGAATTTGGTATTGCTCCAGGATTTGGAATCAAATATCTATCTGAGGGCTAAAGACTGTCAGCAGCAGACATATTGTGATGCTGTTTCCCTTGTGAAGTTCTTAATCCTTTTTACCAGTGAGGCCACATGTATACTAAGTGAACCCCATTAGCCAAATCCCACTCAGGGCCATGTCAAGGATTCTACTCTGATAATGAGAAAATACAACCTCCTCTGGATTTCTTTACAAAGGTCACTTCATCTTGCTCTGACAAATAATTCTTGTGCAGCCAATTATTACAGATACTCTAGAACTATAATTCACAAACTGGAGATCTTATGAATTTGCATTTGATAGGTCTGGGGAGGGACCTTAGACTCTATATTTCCAACAAGCTTTCATATGATATCTTTCACTGCAGGTCCACAGACCACATTTTGAGTCCCAAGGGTCTAGAACATAGTGAGAAACTAAAACAGCAGCATTTCTAGATGGTTCATTGGTGACAGAGACATCAAGCCAGAAAAGTTATGTTGACTCATTCTGGAAACTCTGAGATGTGTGGTTGTCTCTTTTTGCAATGGTGTCTCTTAGAACCACATGTGAGTTACAGATCTTCACAATTTCTTACAAAATTGTTCATGCAAATTTTATTTTGGATCCTCACCAAGGCTAACTGATAACAAAGCAAACCAATAACAAAGGGGGCATTTTTAACATTGTACTTGTTCATATTCCACATGTTTGCCCCATGCCATGGTAGCCATCCTGCTTCCTCTTCATCATCCATTCTCCCATTCCAACCTCCCACCTTCATCTGACTCAAGTACGTCTCAGTCCTGTTTCCCAATCTCCCTCCCCATAAAAATATTCTTCAAGAGGAAAATCTGACTAACTCATCCACATGTAAATAACAACAGTTTAATGAGGTGTCAACCTAAGCTGAAAGAATGACTATCTGGTGGCAGAATTCAGAACATCTCTCAGAGGAGAGAAAACAGCATTCGGGAGCGTTAAGGCCTTTCCAGAGTGGACTGGGGTTGACCTGAAAGTCCATTTCACCATGCCTGAATCTACTTCTAGACCCTCCTGGGGCATAGATTCTCTCACACCTACAGCAATATAAGCTTCTATTCTGAGTGGTCCTAAAGCTGGCCTTAGGCCACCACTGTCTATGCAGGCCCCAGGACAATACCTCAGGATTGGTTTTGTGATGCCTATTAGGTATTATGTTCTTTAACTAAATTATCTAAATGAGAACTTTTAATCTCAAATTTATTTACTTATGTTTACAGAGTCAATGAGCAAAGTTAGAAAACCTTCTTAGTTAAATCTAACAGCTCTAGAATGTCAGATTTTGCTATGACTAAAAGAAGAAGGGCCCTGTATTTATTCTTCATCTTCAGATGCATTATTTTTTTTATCAAATGTCAGCAAATTGGGGGAAGCAGGGACAAATTACAAACCTGTTTCCTCACTTTCCTTTTCTCCGTGTCCTAAAGAGCACTCCCGTGTCTTAACTCAGTGGAAAAGTACAATGTTTCTTGCATCACCTGGACTGGATTTCTTCAGCTAAACCTCTGGCGCTGAGTCACTGGGGCCAAACTAAAAGTGCTCACTGCCATAGGTTGCCCAATCTGTCCACCATGTCATTTATCAGGTAAAGAAAATATTGAATTAGGATACAAGAGGGCTATGAATCCAGATGTCCAGCCGATGGAAAGATCGGTAATGAGAAAACAGAGCTGACCTCTTTCAGCAAAGCTAGAAAATGGCAGGGGAATGTAAGAAGCAGCTGCTTACTTTTGGCAGCTGTAGGGAAGGGCAATGTTATGGAATGTCAGAAAACGACATATTTCATTGCAGCTTCACTAGCGCCCTTTAATGATTCAGGAATGGAGCCATCTTTAACGACACTTGGCATGCTGTCTGGTTTAAAGACAAATAAAATGTTCTCATTTCATCAGCCTTTCCAGAGCAGGAGAAATGGAAAAACTGGAGAGAAAGGGATAAAGGTCAAAATGTGTCCTTCTCATGTACCACTGGAGTATCAGTTTCTACTTAGGAGGACCACAGCACACTTCTCTCTTCCAACTTCACCTATGAAATAATTTCTTATTTTGCTTTGAGAACATCTACTAAGATATTTTTAGACCCAAATTTTATCACAGAATCTAAATACTCTAAAAAATTGTGGATCATAATTTAAGGATATAATACCAAATTAGAGCTGTTATAATTTTCACAGCCAATAGCCCTAACTAAGACTTTCCTAATTCAACAGTGAAAAAATTTCATTATCATCAATTGTAACACATTCATTTTGAAAATGAGCTCTATCCTTAAAATCTCCTCACCAAGTCATTGAATGAATCATATGAAAATGTTTTCTGATAGTTTACCTCTGGGTAGATAACATGAATAAAGAGGAGGACCTAGTGAATATTGTATTTGATCAAACCAAAGTAAACCAACTAATGAGTTTTGTTAGATAAGTCAGGAATTTTACTATTGACCAGGTTCAATGAAAGCATCTGAAAGATTCTTCAATTGACGGCATTTATGTCATCATGATGCAAAATATAAAATTGTTATGGGAAGTACATTGTGATTTATGAACTAATTAATTTTCCCCAAACATGCTATGATTTTGAGAAACCTGGCTTATCAATATCAATTCTGAGGTGCATCATAAATAATTTGTCACATTTAATTATTAAAGTATTACCATAACCCATGGATGCTCTTGGATACAGAGAATGAGTTGTTCTTGGTAATGTTGTAAAATATAAAGACTTCTCATCCTCTGTTCTAGACATTTTTATGATTAATGAGTAAACTATTTTTTGTAAATAAATTTTTTGTGTTAACTCAAAAATTATTAGGTTTTTAAAATAATTTGCCTTCTATATTGGCCACATTTATAAATTGTCATGTGTGTATGTGTGTGTTAAAGCAGATTCAAGTTTATCCTTAGTATGCCATTATTCCCCTTCATGTACCCTCGCATTGTTCGAGAAAGAAAGAAAAAGGTGATGTTGAAAGAATAACTACTGAGTCAAAACTGAACATAACCAATGGTAATTAGTCATTGCAAATGCCATCAATAATTATGTTAATAAAACTAGATGATATGATATTCCCAAGAATCTCATGTAGGAGCAGGTGGGGATAAATAGGCCACAGACCCAAGTGATATTAGCAACTGTATAGAAGGAAGCAGAGGGAGACAATAGGGTGTTTGTCAGCCTTAGAATGGAAGAACTCCACAATTGCTAAGAACTTTACTTCAACTAAACTGACTTTCAAACATGAAGCCTCCAGAGAAGCTGTTATGGCATTACGTATATAATGAAAAATTAAAACAATCACACATACATACACATATACAGAAATCACGGAATGTGTTCCCATGAGCCTTCCTAGAATCCCCAAGAGAGTGAACTACAGTCAACCAAAATGATTTGAGAGACTTTATCATAAGATTGGAAGGAACACAGGCAACAGAGGAACATAAAAGAATTTATATGATTGGGTTCAAACAGAAAAAATCAGAATGTGAGGAACTCTACAAAAAAAGATTTGTCAACAATAATTCCGGCCAAGATGGAGGCATAGGTAGAAACCCTTCACTTCCTCGCACAACCAAAAGAAGGATAACAACCAATCTAAAATCAATAAACAACCAAAAGCGCCAGAAAATCAAACTGCAAGGAACTCCAATATCCAAGGAATTAAAGAAAAAATCAACCAGAAAAACCAGACTAGTAAGGTCTGAGTCAACCACTCAGGCTGACTCAGGAAAACCTCCACAACTTGGCAGCCTTGGGGCTGGCTGCCTAGCTCATTGGGCTGCATAGGACAGGCTGACTTAAGGGGAAAACTGAGACTCAGAGCTGACTGTGGGTTATTGCTGGGGGTGCCGTGGTGGCAGAAACTCCCAGTCTCACACAAGAGTTCTTTGAAAAGTGTGCCAGAGGTGAGCAGGAGAGCTACATTTTTCCGTCTCTGGCCCCTCCCCCACAGACAGCGCTGCAGGGCAGCAAAGAGGATTGTCCTGCCTGCCTGAACGCCTAAGGCCCCGTGGCCTTACAGCTGAACAGGTGTGCCAAGACAAAGAAATATGGCCCAAATGAAAGAACAGAACAAAGCCTCAGAAAGAGAACTAAGCGAGGAAGAGATTGCCAACCTATCTGATGGAGAATTTAAAGCCCTGGTAATCAAAATGCTCACAGATCTGATTAAGCTTGGTCAACAAATGAAAAAACAAATGAAGAATACCCAAAGTGAGAGAAAGCAAAATATTCAGGGAACCAACAGTGACAGGAAGGAAACCAGGACTCAAATCAATGATTTGGAACAAAAGGAAGACATAAACATCCATCCAGAAGAAAAGGAAGAAACAAGAATTTTTAAAAAATGAAGAGAGGCTTAGGAACCTCTGGGACAACTTGAAACATTCCAATATCTGAGTTATAGGGGTGCCAGAAGGAGAACAGCAGCAAGAAAATGAAAACTTACTTGAACAAATCATGAAGGAAAGCTTCCCCTCTGGCAAAGGAAATAGACTTCCAGGCAGTCCAGGAAGCCCAGAGAGTCCCAAAGAAGTTGGACCCAAAGAGGAACACACCGAGGCACATCATCATTAAGTTACCCAAGATTAAAGATAAAGAGAAAATCCTAAAAGAAGCCAGAGAAAAGGAGACAGTTACCTATAAAGGATGTCCCATTAGACTATCAGCTGATTTCTCAAAGGAGAGATTACAGGCAAGAAGGGGCTGGAAAGAAGTATTCCAAGTCATGAAACGCAAGGACCTACAACCAAGATGACTCTATCCAGCAAAGCTTTCACTTAGAACGGAAGGACTGCTAAACTGCTTCCCAGATAAGGTAAAGTTAAAGGAGTTCATCATCACCAAGCCATTATTATATGAAACGTTAAGGGGACTTATCTAAGAAAAAGAAAATAAAAAATATGTACAGTAAAATGACAACTAACTCACAACTATCAACAAATGAACCTAAAACAAAAGAAAAACAATGAAAACAAAACTAAGCAAACAACCAGAACAGGAACAGAATCAGAGAAATGGACATCACACAGAGGGAGTTCAGTGGGGAAGGGGAAGGGAGGAATAGGGGGAAAATGTACAGGGAAAAAGAAGCATAATTAGTAGGCATAAAATAGATGGGGAGAGATAAAAAATAGTACAGGAAACAGAGAACTCAAAGAACTTATATGTACAACCCATGAACATGAACGGGGGGAGATGGTAGTGGGTCGGGGGGCAGGGTGGAGGGGGAATAAAGGAGGAAAATTGGGAAAACCTTAATAGTATAATAAATAAAAAATATTAAAAGAAAGAAAGAAAGAAAAAGAAAAAAAGGCTTGTCAACACAACAAACAAAAAAGGGAGTGGGGCAAACACATAGATTAAAGATATGTATGCAACATCAAATAATTACAATGTCTTGGAACTATTTATATCCCAATTCAAACAAACTTTAAAAAGAATTTAAAGACAATGAGGAAATGTAAACACTGGATATTTAATGATATTAAGGGAATGGTGTTAATATTATTTAGGTGTGTGATAATGGCATTGTGGTTAAATAGCTTTTTTAAGAGTTACAATCTTTTAGTAATGTGTAATGAACTGTGATATCTGGAAAGTGCCCCAACATAACCTAGAGTTGGTGTGGGTCATGCATGTGACATACGTGGACTGGGATTGTCTGTGGGATGATGACTGTTGGGGCTGGGTGTGGGAACAGAAGCATTTATTGTAGGTTGCCTTTTGTTTTGTGTATGTTAGGAATTTTTATAATAAAAGCTAAAACAAACAAAAATAGACACATTTATAAAATCAATGGCAAACTCTCATCCACAAATAGCTACTTAGGTAATATAATGTGAGAGAAAGGCATCCTTCTTAATAGCAACAAAAATGCACAAAATATTTAGAAATTAACTCAAGAAATATAAAAGAGCTAGAGAGGAACAAAGAAATTACCAAACTTGACTGAAAGACATGGAATAGCTTAATCAATAAAAAGACATTTTATGCTCTAAATGGAAAGGCGACATTTCAAAATGTTAGTTTTCACAGATTAATCTATAAATTTAATGCAATTCCAATCAATCTTTTAAGAAGATATTTTTAACCTGACCAATTAGTTATAATATTTACCCACAAAATAGAAGATTAAAATATAATGAGGCTATTTTTTAAAGAATTAAGAAGAAAGGATATTTGCCTTACCAGTTAACAAACACATAGCAATACTGGAGAAATTAAAACAGTGCAGTGCTCTTCCGGCCCAGACAAATCAATCAGTGAAGCAGAATAGAGATTTGGGAAACAGACAGAGGCATTTATAAGAATTTATTATAGGCCAAGACTGCATTTAAATCAGTGGGAAAAGGAGGGATTATTCATTGTTGGAACAACTGGGTTTCCTATTGAAAAAGAAATAATGTTAAATTCAGTCATTACAAAATTAATTCCCAGTCATTATGTATATAAATGAAAAATTAAAACAATCAAAATGTAAGAAACATTAAAAAGTACTTCTATAATTTTAAAGAACGGAAAGCCTTTCTTATCATGACACCCCAGCTCTGAGAGTGAGAAAGCTGTCTGTGGCACACTGAAGCCAGAGGAACTCCAGAAGGAACTTCTAGATCTTAAAAAAACTAAGGTACAAAAGGATGTGTATAATTTTCTACCTTTTATGTAGACATCGGTATTTGTGACTAATGAAATAAATAAACTCTGAAAAACACATACAGCACTCCTAATATTACAACCTGCCACCACTGGGCAGTGTGGGAACTGATATGGAGAGGGAGAGCACAGTAATAGGAAAATGATTTTTCACTCTGCAATTTTGTTTATTTTTTAATTATGTTAATATTATTCATTTCAAAAGTTAGAGAAATAAATGTAACAGAAAGTTAAAATAGTTTTGTAACACTCTATAAGCAAACCAAATGGCCAAATGCCAAAGGAGAAAATGTTTGTCTTCTGGATGACAGAGTTCAATGTCTTAATATATATTGAAGCTATTTACTCTAAAGAATGGAAAAATAAACACCTAAACAGAAAGAAAATATATAAATAATTTACTCCCCCAAAACGCTCAAAGCCTTAGAGAAATGCAAAGTCAGGTAACCAACAGTTGTTTTGCCTTTCAAGTCAGCAAGATTGGCAACACCTAAAGTCCGTGAAGACATGAATAAAACAATACTTCACCCAGTTGTTGGTGATGACATAAAATGGTGTGATCCACTCCCACTTGTCCTTAACCCCAGTATCTTTACTTAAGCTGCTCCTACTAAGGTTGCTAATGACTCCCATGTCACTAAATTCAGGACCACTTTTCAGCATGTGTCCTTGCCACACCTTTCTGTCTTTGTCTTACAAGATACTATAGTTTCATCCGTTTGTTCATTAAAAATGTATATATATTCCAGGAATTGTGCTAAACTCTAGAGATAAAAGAGCGACTAAAACCACACTTGGTCCCTAACTGGAAGGAGCTGTCTATAGTTTTTCTGCTCTCTCCCTTGCTTCTCTCAGCTTCCTTCATCTGCCTCCTTCTCCAGGCCCAAGCCTTCTCTCATTCAGTGTCTTTACCAGGGTGTCTACTGCTTTAATCTCCATATAGCACCAGTGAAACCTAATACTCAAACCACTTCTCTGTACTCCAGACTGGTAAATGTTCACTCAGATGTTCCACAGGCACTGCAGATTCAACAGTCTAAATGAACTACTGATTTTTCTGCCTCCCACAGCTTGATCCTCCAATAGTCCCTCACATAGCAAACAGAACTCTCTTTAGCCAACCTGGCCTGCAAGAAACCTCCAAGAAATTCTCCACACCTGCCGGTCACTCAGACCCGTGGCCAATTAAGAGGGTGTTTCTATTTCACCTTTAAATAGACCTTGAATCCATCCACTTGCTCTCCACCACCACTCTGTTCTAAGGCACCATCACCTAACCTCACTATAGAAAAAGCAGTAGCCTTGTTCATTCCTTCAAATGTATTCTTGTCCCTTTTTCATCCATTTTTCACACTGCAGATTTGGAATGCAGATTTGATACTCTCACTGCTCTGATTCCTCCAAGGGATTCCCAATGCTCTTAGGATAAAATTTAGGCCTATTGCAGGCTCTGTGTTAGCTGGTCCCTGCCTGCCTCAGTGGCCTCCTCTCAAACTACTCTGCTTGGCAGTGTTTAAAAGAATGTGTTAGCTCTACATGTACTCATATGGCATATGGAAACCTATGCATGCTCAGATATATATATATATACACACACACAATTTATACACATGGTGTTTTATTTGTAAGGTGTGCTTATGCAGGGGAAAAGTCAACTTTCTTCATTATATACTTTGTCTCTTGATTATGTAATACCCATGTACTGCTTTTTATCATCAAAACACCAAAACATTTAAGCCCATTTAAAAACTTATTTGCAGCTTATGGATTTTTGTAGTGCTTCTGAGTTGTGGTTTTCTGGTTAATCCTGTCTGATTTTGCTGCTGACTTAAGGAAAAATGCAATGTTAGGTAAAGAAACATGACTGATAAGTACATACATATCCTCAGGGCACATGAGTAAGAAGGATGCTATGAACATGCTGGTTAATCAAATGCCAACCGTTATTTCAAAATCAAAAGTAGACAGAATGATTATACAAGTGAAATTATCAATAATATTACTCATGGTAATAAAGTATGTTGAAAATTGATAAACCTACATGTAATTTCTTCATGTTTTGTTTGTTTTTATTTTTTTAACAGCACATACTCACTAGATTGCTAATATTACTCACAGAATATCAATCTAGAAGCATCAAGCCTGTTTTTAGAAGTTCAATAATTTTTTCAAAATTAGATAACCCGTATGTTCTTTGTAAAAGGGCAAGTTTTAAAATCTCTAAAAAGTTGATTCATTACTCACATGCTTATACAATTTATTTTATGAATTACATATAATGAATTATACATATTATTTTATGAATTACAAATAATGCTATTTGCTTTACTTCCCTGAAACACTGTGTGGGGATTCCTCAAAATCCAGAAACACCTACAGCCAAGTGCGGTGCCCCAGAACAGCAGCCATCATGTGTACACGAGCCAGAGACCAGAAGAGGCTTCGAACGGCTGCTGGTCTAACACACAGAGATCAGAGCTGCACACATGCCATCTTGGCCTTAGTACCCATTCCTTGCTGACTTCCGGAAAGCTGAAATTCTACAGCTCCTTTCCCTCCATCAAAATATGGTTAATAATGCCAACATTGCTACATCAAAACACTTGCTTTAAAGACCCTCAAAAAGAAGGCATGTCAGATAATTACCTGAAGAGAGATAGGAGGGCTGTGCCTAGAGAGAGACTTTTGAAGTGACCCCAGTCAGGGGCCTGGTGGTGGAGCAGCTCACTACAGGTATTGGGGGACAGGCTCCATAGATGTTTCATGGACTCGAATTCCATTTGTCCAACTGTCTAAATACCTACAGTGATGACAATGATTGTCCTGATTGTGTGTTACCATCAATCCTAAGTAACATGACTTCAGAGTTTAGGAAGGGCACAGAGCCATTTTTTTAAATCTGTCTGCTAGTATTAAAAAATAAGTTCATGAAATAAATGTGAATGTTAAGTATTGTGTTTTCTCATAGCTGTCTATTTCTCAGCTAACATTCTATTCTTCATGAAAAATGTCATAGGCAATTGTTTTGTTACCAACACAATCTATTTTCCATCTCCTCCAGCTGCTTATAATTCCTAAGAGAGAATGGCACAAGGAGAATATATTTGTTCTGTTTTTTACTTCTCTCATTGTTGTTTTTTAAAATGAGGCCACTAAAGCAGTGAAGGTAGGGGATTTTGTTTGCTTGGGGGTTACTTATGCGCTGGATATTGGGTATTCTTTTGCCCTTCCTCTTACTGCTCTTCGACACACATGTTACTTGTATGAGCAGTTAGCCCACTGTAGCGCTCTCAAATCTACTGATATGTGGACTCCAAGCAGCAGCACGCTGCTAGCAAATGCAAATAAGGGAATCCCCAAATTTTGGAGTCGGTCTACAGACAGAACCATACTACACTTCATTTTTATCTTCCACAGTCTTCATTCCCTTGCCTGGCTCAGCCGTCTTTTAGTGATCCCTGAACGCTCCAAAATATTTTGGTCATTGGCACAGGCAGAGCATGAGCAGGTCAGAGGCAGCCCTTCGTAGTCCACTGCCTGGCACTGTGATGCTCCAGCCCCCTGCTCTGCTCAGAATCCACCCACAGAGTCCTGTGAATGCCAGCAAGCTTCAGTCCCCGCATCTTCAAGACAGTCTGTGGTGATGTCCATATGGAGCCACACAAGATATCCAATCTCATTGTACATGGACCCCTAAAAATCCAAATTCTGGACCTCTTCCACATTCCCTTATCTCTGATGGGCTCCCCTGAAACTAAAAGGCAGAAAGAATCTAAAATCAACACGTCTTCCCAGAGGTATTCATGAAAAAACCCAAAATACAAATCTCTCCCTCTACTCCAGACTACTTTCAGTCTGGTTTGGGCCTTATGGACTACTGTCAGCCTCAGGGTTGCCATAGGTAATCCTGGAATATCCAGAAGGAGCACAAAGTCCAGGTGTACATGATGGGATGCCACTCCATTACTGGATCAAGTCACAACTTACTTCCTCTCTCACTTCTTTGGACATGCCAATACAAAAAACTTATTCCCTGAAACTGCAGAAGATGGACAAAAACATACCTTTCCCCTTACTCCTGCATATTCTGTCCATCCAGCTCATTCATATCCTGATGAGTGCAGGACAACTTGGCAAAGGCCACTTGGAGAGTTTCCAGCTCAAGGGCACAGTGAAATGAACTATTACATGTTTTTTAAAAATGTACAGTGTGTCCCGACTGGGTAGCTCAGTTGGTTGGAGTGTCATCTGACATGCCAAAGTTGCAGTTTTGATTCCCAGTCAGGGCACATACAAGAGTCAACAATGAATGCATAAGTAAGTGGAACAACAAATCAATGTCTTGCTCTTCCATCTTCCTTCTCTCTGAAATCAAGAATTTTTTAAAAAAAATTTAAAGGTATAGTTTTGGCCACTCTATTTCCTGAGCAACAGTTCATGAGCAATCTCATGAACTACTACACTATGGTTCTGAAGAAGAAAAACAAGGTCATGTGCCAACCTGATATGTCTTATCTGCTGAAAAAGTTTCTTCGTATGCAAAATAAACAGGAGAATTAGAATAAATGGCCTTTGACATCATTTCCAGGACCAATCATACAGAAAGGTTCTGGGTGGAGATACCATGCAAGGTGACAGGACCCATTTCCAGAAACCTACTAGCCATCATGCAAACCAATCAAGTCAACCCAGTTTATGCATCGACTCTAATCTCTTTGTTCTCATATTTTGTAATATGTAATTTGTATTATTATATTTTTGCTGCATGTTTCTAATGCTAAGTTAACCAGATATCCACAGTTTCCAAACTGAAGCACTACAAAATCTTGATATTGTCAGAGGGAAAATATGCTGTTTAGTTTTGACAGATTTGAATACAGTCTTTGCATATTACCAAAATGCTATAATCTAAACATTCTGGAAAACAGATATAGTTTACCACAAATACGTTAACCTGTACTTCTGTTAGTGATACAATTAGAACATTCTGGCATTCTGGACTTGTTTTGAAGACTACATTTTGTTAATATTTTCCTGAATCAAATGTCAAGAATTATTAAACATTCATAAGCTCATTTTTAACCTTTGCCTTGCTAAGTCTAATAACCTTCAAATCTGAAATACTAAAATATGCCCCATGTTTTTCCAGATGCAAACAAAGTACAAAAAACTCGAACGTGGTAAAGGATCTTCCAAAGGTTACAATAGGTCTGCACACTCACATCAAGGCCTTCTAAGAAAAACTGCAGGAAGGCCTGGATTTTGTCCATATGTGTGAATTGGTTGAAGGCTCAGACATACAGTCCCAACATTCATGGCCTCATAATTGACCAGATCCACAATAGTATTAATCTGTTTTTGTTTTAGGATAAGTATGGTCACAAAGGAGCCAGGCTTTTATATCTCTGTGTCAGTCAGTCATTAGCTTCAGCAGGTTGCTTGGTAGGGAATATGGGCATAACCTCCCAACATCTGTGGACAAGGGGGTCGTGTTAATGGAGGAGAAAGTTCCAGAAAAGGCTGCAGCTGTGCATAGTTAGCAGGCAACACAGGTTGGAGGCACCCACTCAGTAAAGACAACATGGGCAGAGCATCAAAGTGTCTACTCCACAGATGAAGCCAATGACTACCTAGGTTGCTAGGGGAATAGAGGGATATCTGTCCCCAAAGCCAAATCATGGGAGAGCCTGAATGCTTGATAGTTTTAAATTTTTAGAGGAAATTTTTTGAATGTTGGGAGAGAGAATAATAACAATAAATTGCCACCCTTGGAAACTCTTAAATCCTTGCATTGTTTTACTGATTCAGAGAACATATGTACCTAACCTGTGCTAAGCTAGACTTTGAAGCTATATAGATGTATAAGCCTTGCCCCTGCCCTTGAGTTGCCCACTGTCTAATGAGAAGACAGGTGTTTGAACAGATAATGATGGCTGAGTTACAGGATGTGTAATGGTAGAGACATGGGAGAACCTACAAAGAATTACTGCCTCACTTTGTGTTACTCTGTTCCAAGTGCTAGAGATTGCCTGCAGATGTATATGCACTATTTCATTTAATTGTCACAGCAACCCTATCAGATGAGCCTTTTTATCCCCCTAAAGCATATGAGACAAATGAGGCCCAGAGAGATTAGGTAACTTGTCCAGGGTCACAGAGCTACTCTGACTTTTCTACCTCACGATGAACTCCCAAGTCCCTGCTTCTGACTACACATGTGCTGTCATCGCTTATTAAGCTGGGAGGGCAGGGAGAAGAAGCAGAAAAAGAATCCCTAATCATTTGACCTACAAATCCCAAATTTGGAGAGTCAACTGGGAAGAGAAAACAGGATGATTTCTGAGACTGAGTACAGTGAAATCATGTTTTTTTGCATTCTTAGCAATTGGCATAGTTTATGAGCAATCTCATGAACTGCTACACTATGATTGTGAAGAAGAAAAATAAGGTCATGTGCCAACCTGATATGTCTTATCTGCTGAAGCAACATAAAATGCTTATGCACATTTTTCCCTAAAATATATTATCACTGCGGCTATCAAAATGTCTGTGAATGCAGAAATGTTCATTATTTATATATCAATGTAAATGTATGTGGCAATTTACTATACATAGCACCTGCTGAACAAACAACTCCCTCCCCCAAAGAGCTAAGAAGAGTACAATATAGAATACAACACAGGAAAAACATAATCTAGGCAAATAGGAAGTCATTTGTGGTCTTTATCATCAAAAACCTTCATAGAACAGGTATCGTTTTCTGTTTAAAGTACAGACAGATCTCATTTTACTGTGCTTTGCATTTTTGCGCTTCTCATAGATGTGTTTTTTTACAAATTGAAGGTAAGACCCTCCACCAGCAAAAAGATTACAACTTGCTTTATCACAATACTCTCTTTCCTGCAGTGGTCTGGTACCAAGCTTACAATATCTTTGAGATATTCTTGTCTGTACTCAATGATGAAACTCTATACATTATATTTATAGGTTATGAATTTACCTGATCAGCTCTATCCTTTTTATGTGCTTCAAGAAACCAATGAAACTGTGTTTCCAAATCAGCTCCTTGGATATTAAAGTTGTAAAAAGGACAGTGGTTTAGGAAATGGAGTTGAGAAGTGGACAAAATGGGATATAAAAATCAACATAGAATTGGTCATGACTTAGAAAGAATTTGCATGAGAGGTTAGAAAAGAGCTGTTTGTCTTATAGAAATGTGTTCTGGATTAGGCAATGGATCAGAACAAGGTCAACACAGCCCTATGTAAGTTACCTGTGGGCACAGATTTTATCTGTGGGCACACATTCAATCGCATGGTCTACACAAGCAAGTCACAAATGTGTGATGTGAATCACAAAAGCAAATGGTCCACAGTGTGGCTTGAGAAGCAGACATCATCACTATTCAGCAAGTTATTCCAATTAGCTATTATGATAGTAATAATGATGAGTCGAATTAGCTAATACTGGAAAGTTATTTTGAAGCTGATAGCACTATAGTAAATAATTAAATGGTATGAAAGTATTATCAAAATACTCTTTGACAATGTGGACAAACCATGACTATTTCAGGCAAACATGGCCATATCATCACCCTACGTGTGAGCCATGTACCAAATGAGGAAATGACCATGTTATCAAGAAAAATTCATGAAACCTGACTCCTCTTTATTCATCTTCTGCCTTCAAGGAAGTCAGTTACCCTCCAGGAAGTACAATAAATGCAAGACTGCACTCGCAGAAACCCCTAGGTTGTATCCAGAAATAGGTTTCAAAGAAATTTAAGGAGTGAGATTGTCTTTATTGCCTACTGCATTTCTACTTCATTGAAGTCACTAAAAAGAAAAATCTTTAAGATATGTGTGAAAACCAGAGTGCAAAGGCCACATTTCACAATGTTTCTGGCTCATTACCTGATGAATGTGAGTCAAGGTTTATCCATCCAGTAACTGTGTTCACTCTTCAACAGAACTCAATATATTATTAAACTATAGGCCAGCATTTCTCAATCTTGCCACTATCAACATTTTGGGCTGGATACTATTTGTTGAGGAGCTGACATGGGAACCGTAAGGTGCTTATTAGCATACTTGACCTCTACCCACTACATGCTATTAGCACCTCCTCCCAGTTTTGACTACCCAAAATGTTTCCAGACATTTCCAAGTGTTCCTAGGGGACATAAACATTCCCACTTGAGAACCTCTGATATAGACCATGACTCTTGTTACCATCCATCTGCTCCCAACTTGGCCCATGCCCTGAAACTCTACACTTGCTTGCATCTTTCAGCTGGAAGGAATCTCAGAAGAAATAAATCCTGTCTTCTACATGTTTGTTAAAGCATCTGTAACATTCTCGGCAGGTGGTCGCCCAGATTCTCCTGACTCTTCCAACATCAGGTGGCTCACTTTCCCATTAGAATTTAATGGTTAGACATTTTGCACATGAGAACATTCATTAATGCTGAGCTGAAATCAGCTTCCCTGTGATTCCTCCTTAACTTTACCCAAGGGAGCTCTATATAAGGTGTCTCCTTCTTCTACCACACACTCTTCTAATATTTGGAGTCTTCTTTCTTCCAAAAGAAGCTTCTTATTTCCTTCCATAATAGCTCCCTTAAACAGCACACCCATTTTAAGCAATCTCATGAACTGCTAAGTCTCTCCCTGCCTCAATATCAAAATTACAATGGGAGTTGAGGGTGATAATGATGCTGCTGGTGGTGGTGGTGATGATGTTAGCTATCATTTATTTGTTACTTTCTGCTATATGCTTGTTATCCATTACAATGCAATCCGATGTACTGAGCACACTAACTACACCAAAAGCTGGCAGATTAATTTACTAAAGTTTCATTTCCACCATGTCATTTCCTACTTCATGGATCAAGCGTGGCTCTCTACTACACAGTCTTCTCCAAGGCTTTCAGAGCTTTTCTTGAGCTGTCTCCACCTTTGGAAGCCAATATGATTTTCCACTTTTCCCCTGTAAGAGGCTCCAATTGCATCTTCTCCTGTCTCTTTACATCCCACCACATACAAATAAACCCACAACTATATACACCCTTATCCTCCTTTCCTTGGAATTCCCTCTTACAGCCTTTACACCCTCTCAAATATTGTTCTCCTTTGAAGCAAGGTAAAAGTCCCTAATTCACTTCACTTCTGAAAACTCACATTTTTGGGTAACTCTTTGAGCCAAGTATTGTGCTGCCCACTGAGATGCAGAACTCACAGCCAGGCTTTCAGATAACTTGTGACACAGACAAGTTTTAGTCATTAGTGAAGCTTGCCAGCCTACCTGCCTCCCACTTCCAGCACACTTGAGGCAATTTAGTCTGGTCGGTTCAGGTTTTTTCCCTCCCTCTTCCTCTAAGGAGAGTTCTGCCTTTACCAAACTGGCTTCGGAGGCTTTATAAAGCAGAATTAAGAGAATGGATAGAGAAAAGAGAAGCCACACAGGCAAAAAGAGCTAAGAGAAGCAAGAGAGACAAAGTAAAATGTCTGGGTTGAGTGTCAGGAAAGATAGAAGTGTTAGGTTTGAAAGGCAGCCACTGATCCCAGGAATACTTAGGGGAGAAAGGAAGTAGACTTCAGAAGAGCTCCACTGTAGGTTATAACTTAGATCACCTTTCATGTTCTTCTTAAGATATAAGAAAATTTTTTAATTACTTTTAGCTACTAGATTGCTTGTTTAGTTACTAGATTGCTTGTTTGACCACAACAGCATAAAAAAGCCTGAGCTAAGCTGATCTTCAGTTTATATTTGAGTTATATTTATAATCTACACTGGGAGCAAATTGGAAAACTATTAATAATTATTCTGGAATAAGAAACATAAACTAGGACTGTGTTGAACAAACTAGAGTGTTCGGTCACCCTGGTTATAACCATTATAAAATGTGGCAAGTGAAGGGATGAGATGGGCCTAGAATATCATTGGGTCCGGAGAATGAGTATCTATTCCCATGAGTGCACAGAGAAAGGAAAAAGCCTGAAGAAGAAAAGCCATTCCAACTACATGTGCCTGTAGCCAACTATCTCTTTTCTGAGTTAAACAGCCTATATCACCTGTTAAGAACTAAATTACATCCTGTATCATTACATCCTGTAACATAAGTTTTATGTTTTATGTTTTATGTTCATGTTCATGTTTTATGAACATGAGAAAAAACATAAGTTTTTCCTCATGTTCATAAAGAATAAAAAAATGAGAAACATCAATCTTTTATGTCATCTAAAGAAGAAAAGAAAAAACATCATTCTTCTATATCTCTTACAATGTTTAGCAGTGTGAGGTACCACAAAGAAGAAGAAGGAGGAGTGAAAGGGGAGAGTACAATAAATGCATGTTGTTTGAGCAATCTTGTTCCCCTAGACTAGGGGAGGTGCACCCATTTTTTAATTATCTTGTAATGGCCTTTGAGCAAATGCTCAGTGTTGGGCAATGGTGTAATGTCAATAGTTTCAGCCAAGCAGGCAAACATTTCTATTTCTGATTAAAGGAGAATAGAGGGAACTGGAGACTCATTTAGAAGGCTTCCCCAGTATCCCAGAACGTCACTTACCCGTCCAACACATTTATTCACCTACATTGCCAAGTGGTGGTAAACACTATTTGTCTTCAACTGTGAAAAAAGATAAATGCTCATTACACTCACCACCACTTTCCTGCCTCCACCCCCAATCTGCTGCTCCAACATTACACTAGATGGCTTCACTAACAAATTTCAAATGCTATTCTTTAACCACTGGGCAGAGTCCAAGAGAAATGGATGATACTGCTCATTCAGTTAAACTCAACATGATGCAGAACTTAAGACAGCAGGGAATCCAACCCGTACCCACTGCCTTTGCAACTCACTTCGGACACAAGCAGCTTTCTGACAGAAGGGAGCATTCTGCTGCAAAATCACATCTTTGGACCCTCCAGAGTGCACCTGGGTGTCCAAAGTGAGTCTTTTGCTTTAAATGTCAACTTAACATGACATCTTGCCTATGAGGACAAGAATGTTTCCCCACCTGCCTAACCTGAGGTGGCACTTTCACTGACTGGTCAGTACCACATGCAATTGTTTCTTGGGTACCCAGTTTTATGACATATTGTTTAAGACATACATGTAGGACACAACCAGTTGTTTTTCCTTATAGCTGTTATGTATTTATTCATCTGTGCTGTGTTTAATATAATAAAACTCAAGAGCCCTGGCTGGTGTAGCTCAGTGGATTGAGCACCAGCCTATGAAGCAAAGGGTTGCTGGTTCGATTCCCATTGAGGGCACATGCCTGGGTTGCAGGCCAGGTCCCCAGCAGGGGGCAAGCCAGAGGCAACCACACATTGATGTTTCTCTCCCTCTCTTTCTCCCTCCCTTCCCCTCTCTCTCTAAAAATCAATAAATAAAATATTTAAAAAAACTCAAGCATTATATTAAAGAAAGGAAGGAAGGAATAAAAGATGCTTCCTTATGACCAAGGTCAGGCTGAGACAGTGTCATCAACAATTCATTGGATCCACAGAATGACAGAAACTCGAACAAACTGCAGGACAAATTGTGTCAGTCCTGTCTTCTCTCCACTCAATTCCTCAAGGAACATAAGGGATTCCAATAAGGCAGGTCTCATTTTCCCATTTACACTATTAAGGAGTTCTACTTTAAACCAAAAGTGAAATACATACATTAATAAAACTATCTTCCTACTTTTTCATTGAAATGCCGTGATCACCATCATTTAATGGGGACTATAAATGTCACCTCAACTTCAAGCTCAGTTCAGGGCAGATTTTAATTAAAAACAATCTGTCACAAGACTTTTAATACATTTTACCCTGGTTTTGTAACAAAACAACAAACAATTAGACCAAAGGGTATAGAGACTTAAAGCTCAACAAAGTTCTAGGAGTCTAAGGAGTACCCTGTTCTCTTATTTTGGGGCTAATAAATATTTTATTATTATTAGGAAAACATGTAAGTGAAAACAGCAATTTCCTTTCTGTGATTTCTAGAAATAGTAGTTATTTCTTCATGAATGGAAACAAGAATTTCCTTTTAGCTGGTTGCCTGTGGATAAAACCTCACTTAGATATGCAACCAATATGTTTCTAAAAGACTGGGTAAGAGATTATTCTACTTTAGCTTTAGTCATATATCTAAAGAAGTAAATATTCAATTTTGGGAAGTCTTTGCTAAAAAAGCATTGTTCTCATAGTTGAAGTTTTCTGCAATTTACAAATCCTCATGGTTTCATAATTTAGAGATCAGGTCATGGGGAACATATCTAAATCAATTTTCTAAGGCACATATAATTACTGAAACGCCTTGCTTCAAACAATGCTAGGAAACACCATATTTTGTAAAGATCAATATCTTTGAACTGCAGTTGAATACAAGCTTTATTTTTTTTATAATTTAATCATGTTTGTGAAAATTCCACCAAAATCTATTATGTATTTACCTACTTTTTAAAACAAAATATGTACATAAAGTACTGTCTATAGTTATTTGAAAAGCAGCCATGACTGATTCCAGATAGTTCCAGGGGAAATGACTAAAACCTGAAGAAGAAGCAAGAGACCAATTGAATTCCATACTTGAACACTAAAGTGGAAATCACTCAGACCACCTCTTGGATTTGCCATACTCCATTTGATTAAAGTTTATAAAGTCTCTGGAGAGAAAGACATTTAGTCTGAATTCCAAATACTCAAAGACCCACCCTCTGCCACACAAGCTCACAAGGAAATATGCAGAGGACCACACAAAGCAGACTACTCTGTTTATCATAATTAGGCAGAGGAGCACACTCAAGCTCCACATGGTCCACACAGATAAAGTTAAATACGAGACCTTTCCTGGATGTAGGGAAAATCACTGTTGCAGACACCTGGAGAGCAGGTTGTCTGTCTAAAGGGACAAGCTATTACTCCACTCTAGGTCACTGAGCCAAGCAAGGTTGCAGGTTCCATTGTACCCAGCAGTTGTTTGGCCGAGTCTATAGGATTTTCTATGTACACTATCATGTCATCTGCAAACAGTGACAGTTTTGTTTCCTCCTTTCCAATTTGGATGCCTTTTATTTCCTTTTCCTGTCTGATCGCTGTGGCTAAAACTTCCAGTACTATATTGAATAGAAGTGGTGAAAGTGGACAGCCTTGTCTTGTTCCTGATCTTAGTGGAAAAGATTTTAGTTTTTGCCCGTTGAGTATGATGTTGGCTGTAGGTCTGTTGTATATGGCCTTTATTATGTTGAGGAATGCTCCCTCTATTCCCACTTTGCTAAGTGTTTTTATCATAA
>CM052542.1:79616548-79658816 GCA_028533065.1 Trachops cirrhosus | reverse complement strand
GATCTCCTATTTTCATTTATGACGTGATAATGTTGGCTCTTTGCTCTGTTCCTACCTAAAATGACTAGGATTTTTTTTCCTGGTTGTGGGAGAGTAGAATCTGCTGCGTCCTACCACGCCGCCATCTTGGACTCCCCTCCAAAAGCCTCCACATTCTTTACTTGGGGGATGGAGAAGTGGAGGACAGCCATTCAGAGTTACTTTACATTATGATTGCAACTTGGCTAGCTTCATAGTTATGTTAAATAGCTGTGCCTGCTGCTCAGGGCTGAGGAGATGAAGATGGGCAAGGCTTTTAACCTGTGATATAGTTGGGGGCTTGAAGCACCTGTGGTGAGACCAGGGCAGTTCCCCTGTGTCATGGGGCAACACCTGCCTGGCCTGGGAATGGCAGCTGAATGAATGTAAGATACCAGAGGACTGGCAAAATGTAGCAGATTGAGGGAAGAGTTGGCAATGGGGTTATGGAGGAGGCGCCAGGTGAGGAGTTTAAACTAGGCATAGCAACCAGTTGCTCTCTTGGCCGTGTGTGTTGAAAGGGTGCATTTTGGATTAAGAGCTGGAGAATACAGCAACATGGAAGACGATGATGCTGGGAATTGCAGAACCTGCCTAGCCAAGCATAGCCAGAAGAAGCCGGGAATGCTGAACTGAGACTGGGGGAATGTTAAATCACAGACTTCTGGGGTTTTTTTCCCCCTGAAAGACAATATCTCTGACTGGCATATTCTGAAACTGGCCTGATTTGGCAAAAGGGAGGCATGATTGTGTGTGTATGTGCTTTTGGGTATCTTAAAGGGAGCGGGACTTGACAACATAATTCTACCATTATTCTAAATCTGTATAACTTTTTAATAAACCTTTTCACCAAACTCTGACATTCTTGGTGGCAGGCAATGGGACCCACACATTTGTTTCAGAGCTGCATAGGCTGGGGTTTATAACAGTCTCAGCGCCAATGGTTTTTTTCTGAGGGCTATGGGAGAATCTGTTTCAGATTCCACTGTTCTAGCTTCTGGTGGCTTCTGGCTATCTTTGGCAATCTGTGGTATATATCTGCACCAGTCCAATTCTGACTCCATTATTGTTGGTGGTCTTCAAATTAACTTCCTGTTCTGCCAGCCCATCTCAGCATCCATATTTCCCCTTCTTATAAGGACACAGGTAATATTACATTATGGCCTACCTTGATGATCTCATTTTAACTTGATTACCTCTGTAAGGACCTTATATTTTTATTTGGATATTGGATTAAAATATCTTATTAAGCCCTAGCTGATATAGCTCAGTGAATTGAGCATGAGCCTATGAACCAAAGGGTTGCTGGTTCAGTTCTCAGTAGGGGCACATGCCTGGGTTGTGGGCCAGGTCCCCAGTATGGGGCATGTGAGAAGCAACCACACTTTGATATTTCTCTCCCTCTCTTTCTCCCTCCCTTCCCCTCTCTCTAAAAATAAATAAATAAAATCTTTAAAAAAATGAAATATTTTATTAAAAGTAGTTTTGCTCATTTATTTTTCTTATTTTATTGTTGTTCAAATACAGTGTCTCCATTGTCCCCCCACCACTCTCTCCCACCCCACCCACCCCCTCCTCCCACCCTCATCCTAGGCCCCTTTGGCTTTGTCTATGTGTCCTTTATACAAGTTCCTTGATGACCCTTCCCTTTATTTCACCTGTTATCCCCTACTCCCTCCCCTCTGGTCACTGCAAGTTCATTCTTTATTTCAATGTGTCTGCTTATATTTTGCTTGTTTGTTTGTTTTGTTGATTAGGTTCCACTTATAGGTGAAATCATATGGTATTTGTCTTTCCCTTCCTGGTTTATTTCACTTAGCATAATACTCTCCAGTTCCATCCATGCTGTAGTGAAAGGTAGGAGCTCCTACTTTCTTTCTGCTGCATGGAATTCCATTATGTAAATGTACCGTAGTTTTTGATCCATTCATTTACTGATGGGCACTTAGGTTGCTTCCAGCACTTGGCTATTGTAAATTGTGCTGCTGTGAACACTGGAGTGCATTGGTTCTTTTGAATTGGTGTTTCAAGATTCTTAGTAAGGACTCTATTTCCAAATAAGGTCCCATTTTGAGGTTCTATGGTTAGGACTTCAACATGTCTTTTTTGATGGACACAATTCAGCCCATAATACCCTATAATAATCTCAACAAGACAATCACACCATAGTTTAACATCAATCTGTTTTTCAATGTCTGAGTTACTCATTTTGAAATAGTGCTTCATCAACCACCCACTCCAGATTTTACTGTTTCAAGCTCATTCAGATTCTTTATTCAACTGTCATTCAAAATACCTCAGGGTCTAGATTCACCCATGGTTACATGTTTTACACACACAAACACACATGCACTCACATGCACAACACATTGAGCAGTGACTGTGTTAATGTATTGGGGATTTGGGATGTGCAAGGTTCTGAACAGAGTGCACACACAGACACAAGACTGATGGGGAACAGAAAAGATCATCAATCTGGACAAACACTCAGCACCTCATAGCAAACCTCTAACAGAAACTGAAGTGAAGAAGATGGCTTAATCTTGAGGCCCAAGCAGCCCTCCCACTTCCTGCTCCAAATTTAGATCTTGGGATCAATGACCGAACTCACCTGCCTCTAGAGGGAGAGAGAGATAAGCAGTCTGCAAAGTGGATTCCAAGTTTACGTACATAGGACTTTGTTCAGAAGTGGATTATAGGCCAAACTCAGAGGCTTCTGGAAATGTAATAAAAGATCAAAGATCTCCCAACATAAGAACTGGTGAATATCAGTGATCTGACTCACTTGGGAGAAGTGGCTGGAAAAAAAAAACAGCTCAAGGAACTGAGTGACAAAGAGAATAAAGTGTTGCCCTAATGCTCCGTAAGTGAGGGGACTGAGAATCTCTATGATCTGAGAACTGAAACTTAGAAGACAGATTTACTCACTTCTCAATTCCATGCCCCACAGTGAGCTTTTTAAATACAACACCATGCTTTCTCTTCTCAGAAACTCTCATATAATAAATATTTTTATACCTATTTTATAGATAAGGGAACTGAAGCCTAGAGAAGTAAGTAATCAGACTGTGTTTGTACAGCCACAGGCACAGGTTTAGGGAGGAAACCAGAACTCAAATCCCACATCAGTCTGTCTGACTCCAAGCTGCAACCTGAAGTGTGATCACTTCCATTTTCTGTTAATAAATGATTCATGATGATCAGGAATTTACTGGTTGTAATCGGTGAGGGTGGATTTACTGTTTCACCAGGGCTGGACAGACTGATTTCCAAAAGTTTATTACCGGGAGCCTCTTTATACCCACAAATGGAAAGGAAGTCTATCCAAACAGTGTTCACTACATTGTCCTGGAGCCCAGCCTCAACCAGGACAGAGATGGGAGAGAGAGGACACACTCACAGGGTGGGTGCGTGCTGCCAGCCAAGCTCACTTTGCAGTGACTTCAAAAATAATTGATGGTACTGCTGTCCAGCCTGGCCTCCATATCAGGACTATCTCAGTCTTGGAAAAGCCTATGTTCTTTCAAAATTATAGTTAGAAAAATATATATCTGGTAAAATGACACTCCAAACAGATGAATCAGTTAAACTTATTTTTAAAAAATCACTTTCAAACCAGGAAAGATGACACACTGGAGGTTCTGCTGGGAAAAATGGCTGCTCTTTCCTGTGTGGCCACAGATCCTGATGGGCAGATAATGGTTTCACTCTCTGGTGACAAAGAGCCACTTTTAAACCCTCTTCCAGGCACAAAAGAAAATTATATAATCAAACCATATTCCATTGAAATAAAAAAGGAAGAGCCGCCAAATTTAATAAATTCTCCCAAAACACCTAATAAGGTCATGCAGCTGGTAAAATAACTAGAAAAAATAAGTGTTGACACCTCAGGCTCTCATCTCTACAAGTGAGGGGCTGCCTGCAATGTGTGGCCTCAACAGCCTACAATGTGATGGTGTGAAACGCTGAGCAGAGGCAGCTACAGTGAGGATTTACAAAGTTAAACACCAACTACCTGACAGAAAAACAGCGCAGGACATGGTAGACCAGAGAGTACCATAAAAATAAAGCAAAAATGAAAAACTATAGTAAAAATAAAGTTTTATAACTTGACATTTCCTAAACATTGAAAAATGTTTTAAACAATTAATTGAAGGTTAAAAGATAGCTTCTATCTAATTCTAAATCTATACAAAAATAATGCAGAGTACTTTCAAAACTCCACAAGTAGTATTGACAACATGATGTCTGAGAAGCTATGTAGATCAGCATTTAAGAATCCACCCATTTGCCTTGTTATTTTTCTTTATTACAAAATCTTTTTTATTTATTTATTTTTATTTTTTATTTTAGTTTATTCAGTACAGTTTCCATCCTTTATTTTTTTATCTTATTCCAAATTCTTTTTCTTTAAACCTTATTCCATATATACAAAATAAATAATTCTCATTTAATAAATGCTTACTTTATTACTGCAATGCTTTCTTTTATTTTTTAAGTCCTCATTAAAAGATTGTACCATGAGCACAACTGTATTTCATGTCTAGAGAGTGTAATCACTGAGGTCCAGCCCTGTTGGCAGATCCACGGTCCACTAAGAAACTGCAACCCCTGGTGAATGTACCCTGTGAACCCATGCTTATTTCTGTGACATGAATAACACAACTTTCTGTGATCGTCAAAATACATCAATTATCAATTTTGCAATGTAGGCGTATATTTGATTCTTCAATATAAGAAAGATTGGATGGGAGAGAAAATAATATCCCTAGCAACTCTGAGATCTCAAGCCAGATATCAAGCAATCTTGCAGCAAGAATTTACACTCCTTATAATATCCAGAAACCCTCAAGTATACAATTTACTAGAAGTGGCGAAGGTTCATTTTGCCCCAACTGACTGGGAAAAACAACACAAATGCATTCAGAGTAAAGTCACTTTCAACACAACATCAAAGATTTCAAGCATAAAAAATTCAAGTATTAGAATAGGAAGATATGCTCAAACACTCCCTATTTTTAGGTACAATGTGTACCTAGCATAAGTCCCAAAACAAAATCCTGCCTCTGTGTGGACTGTATCCAGACTCATTGCTCTATCCTCTTCATTGTTCAAACATGATCAGAATCATTGGGGAAAACCATCACACCGACATTTGACCAAGCTGGAGGCGTTAAGTAGAAACGCTTCACTTCCTCGCACAACCAAGAGAAGGATAACAACCAATCTAAAAACAATAAACAACTGGAAGTGTCAGAAAATCAAACTGTATGGAACTCTGACAACCAAGGAGTTAAAGAAACATTCACTCAGACCAGTAGGAGGGGCTGAGACAGGAGACATGCAGCCAAGCAGAGAGGATGTGAGGCAAGGTGGCAGACCACATGGGCAAGGCAGAGCTGGCTGAAAGGGGAACTAAAGACTCAAAGCTAGCTGTAAACTACTGTGGGGGGCTGCCACAGTGAGAGAAACTCACAGTCTCACATGAGAGTTCCTTTGAAAGTGGGGCCAGAGCAGAGCAAGCAGCTGGCACTTTTCCCTCTCTGGCCCCTCCCCAACAGACAGTGCCACAACACAGTGAAGAGTGTTTCCCTGCCCTGATGAATACCTAAGGCCCCATCCCCTTATAACATAACAGGTGCACTGAGACAAAGAAATATGGCCCAAATGAAAGAACAGATCAAATCTCCAGAAATAGAGCTAAGCTGCAAGAAGATAGCCAAACTATCAGATGCAGAGTTCAAAACACTGGTTATCAGGATGCTCACAGAACTGATAGAGCTTGGTTGAAAAATTATGGAAGAAATGAAGGCTTCTCAAAGTGAAATAAAGCAAAATACACAGGGAGCCAACAGTGAAAGGAAGGAAACTGGGACTCAAATCAATGATTTGGAACAAAAGGAAGATATAAACATCCAACTGGAACAGAATGAAGAAACAAGGATTCAAAAAACAATGAAAAGAGGCTTAGGAAACTCTGGGACAAATTTAAATGCTCTAATAGCAGAATTATAGGGGTGCCAGAAGGAGAAGAACAAGAGCAAGAAGTTGAAAACTTATTTGAACAAATAATGAAGGAAAACATCCCCAGTCTGGCAAAGGAAATAGACTTCCAGGAAGTCCAGGAAGCCCAGAGAGTCCCAAAGAAGTTGCACCCAAAGAGGAACACACCAAGGCACATCATCATTAAGTTACCCAAGATTAAACATAAGGAGAAAATCTTAAAAGCAACAAGAGAAAAGGAGACAGTTATCTATAAAGGATGTCCCATTAGACTATCAGTTGATTTCTCAAAAGAAACCTTACAGACAAAAAGGGGCTCAAAAGAAGTATTCCAAGTCATGAAAAGCAAGGACCTACAACCTGGATTACTCTATCCAGCAAAGCTTTCATTCAGAATGGAAGGTCAGTTAAAGTGCTTCCCAGATAAGGTAAAGTTAAAGGAGTTCATCATTATCAAGCCCTTATTATATGAAATGTTAAAGGGACTTATCTAAAAAATAGAAGAAGATCAAAAACTATGAACAGTGAAATAACAAACTCACAAGTATGAACAAATGAACCTAAAAAAAAATGAAAACAAAAACTAAGCAAACAACTAGAACAGGAATGGAATCACAGAAATGGAGATCACATGGAGGGTTTTCAGTGAGGAGGGGGAGAGGAAGAATAGGGGGAAGATACAGGGAATAAGAAGCATAATTGGTAGGCATAAAATAGATGGGGAGAGGTAAAGGAAACAAAGAATTAAAAGAACTTATATGTACAATCCATGGACATGAACTAAGGGGCGGGGGGAATGCTGGAGGGTTGGGTGTGCATGGTGAAGGCAGGTTAAAGGAGGAAAAATCAGGCAAACCATAATAGCATAATCAATAAAATATACTTTAAAAAATAAAAAATAAAATTATAGATATGGGAAAATATTTGAAATATATGTAGAAAACACAAAGTTTTCATTGTAAATGCACTTGCCTTAGTGAAGAACCAGTCTACTAGACTTTCCTGGAAAACATGGTCAAGCAGTGAGGTCTCTCATCTCACATAATAAATTCCTTCTAATGTGCACACCTCCTTGATCCTTCTGATTCCTCCCTCACTGCTCTGCCAAGGCAGTTCTGGCATGTCTGACTCTATCCAATAGACCAGCATTGTGTGCAAGTTGCAGGGAGCCATCCACTTGGCATATCAGCACTGGTTCTAAGACCCTGTGCTAAGACCTTAAATGCCTAGTCATGGGAGTCCCATGGAGTCAATTTACCCCTTACCACCTTTATATTTCACTTTCATCCATCCACTACCTTCAAGATCCACTTTTACCTATGCATTGGCAGTTCACATTGATATATATTGCTAGGTCTTATAATTCCTTGTGTGAGTGCGTTCTTTGTCCTAGAGCAAGAACTATATTCCCCAATGAGGCTGTGCTGCACCTTGACCCAAATTATTGTTCTGCATGCAATGAGGCAATGCAGGTCTAAATGTCAAGAATAATACACCTGCCTTGGATGAGGTTTTTGCAGTCTTTACGGTTTTTAAAAGGAAGCTGCTCTCTTCCTGCATGGGGAAGGAGGATAGTTCTGCTGGCCTGGTGGGTTCAGAGTTATTTTCAGGCTAAATATTAGCAGGCACATTTATCCAGATGTCTCATTTCAGGTTATCAGGGTACCACTCTTTCTCTATCAAGGTCCTAAATTTCACACAGGGACTGGTCAAGCCTATGCATTATGCTACCTTTGATACCCTTAAAATTAAATCTTGAGTTTCATTTTCAGCACAGTCTGAAATAAGGCTGTTGAATATAAGGGTCCTAATAAATATTCAACTACCAAATATGGGAGCCAATAGCTACATGTATCTAATGAGGACTTGAAATGTGGCTATTCCAAGCTAAGATATGCTAGAAGTATAAAACGCATCCTGGATTTTGAAAATTTAGTATAAAAACTATAAAATAACTTATTAATAAGTTTTTATATTTACTGCCTATTGAAATTATAATATTTTGGATATATTCCATTAAATAAAATATATTATTAACATTAATTTCACATTTTTTTTAAAAACTGTGACCATAGAAAATGTAAAATTACACATGTGGTTCACATTATCTCCATGAGACAGCACTGCTTTCAATGCTGCCATGGGGGCTGTCAGGTTTCCATGGTGTGCTCCCTTGAGTTAAAGGTTGGCAAAGCAAAACTTACCAGTTTCTTTTCTGAAGGATTCTAAAACAGCATAAAAGTCAATCAATTTCAATTTGCACGAGGTGTGAACCTTCACGTGTACAAAATTTAAAGTATTATTTTGGAGTTTGTGGAATCCAGAAGAGGATGAAGAATATGGCAAGAGTCTAATTGTATTAAAAATCTATGAAACAACCTTACTGAAAGGAGTTGGGTGGGGTATGGGGAGGGATGCTCACCTAAGTGACTTTTAACTGAATAGGGGTCTGTCTGTAAGACTAACAGCAAAAGAAACTGTACATGAGTACTGCACTCGGGGTGATAAAGTTATTTCCTATAGAAGAACAGGTTAACAATGCTGAAACCACTATCCACATATACTAGAACTGAACAATTAAGAAAATAGATGAAGCCCTGGCTGGTGTGGCTCAGTGGATTGAGTGCCAGCCTGTGAACCAGTCACCTGGTTGATTCCTGGTCAGGACACATGCCTGGGTTGTAGGCCAAGTCCCCAGTTGGGAGTACACAAGAGGCAACCACACATTACTGTTTCTCTCCCTCTCTTTCTCCCTCCCTTCCCCTCTCCAAAAATAAATAAATAAATAAAAATCTTTTTAAAAAGAAAAATAGATGGCAGATGGTAGGAGTTAGGTTCCTCACTGTTGTGGTGGGAGGTTATAGATAAATAAGCAAGGGGAGGCAGCTAGGAATGATCCATATTATGATAGATTAGAGTTAAAGACCTTAGTATAAAGTAATGTTTAATTTAATATAGAATTTACAGAACAGATGGGGGAGCGGCAATATACTATGGCCAAATGGACCCACCCTTGTGCTCTGGGAGTCCCCCACCCAGTACTAGATTCATCTTGCCCACTGCCAGGGAAAGACATCTCTCAAAGCCAGAGATTGGTGAAAAGGAAAGGGATTATTTATTTAAAGAATTATACAAACTTAAGAGTAATGACTTAATGTCTTCATTGAGATCCCAAAGTCCTTTAGAATACCCACAAACACACAGTCCTTCCTTCCCCCTCTGCCCAGTCTGGGGTACTATATCTCAGAAAAAGAGATGGAAGTTCATGGTTCTTCTCTGCCCAAGCCATGTGGTCCCCAAAAGACCCCACATGCCAGCCACTCCTGGGTTTAAATCCCAGTGCCAGTCTTCCTCTGCCACACCATTTCCCACTCCTCCCACAATTGACCACAGCTGCCAACATTCCCATATTTTTCCAGCTTTACTTGGCTGCCATAGTAAGTCCAGGCAGGTGTGGCCCTGTGATGTGCAGCCAATCATCTCCAAGCTCTTATGCAGGCTGTGTAACCAGGGGGTGTTGCCTCCCAGCTACATCATGGGTTGAAGTTACTCCCATCCTCCTGGCTCAAAGCATGGCCACAGCTGCTTAACATATCCAGGAAACCAGTTAAATGACTGTTCTAGAGGTTATCTGCAAAACTGTTGTTATTCAAAACAACTGTCAATGGCCCTGCTCTATGTCCCATCCCCCAGCTCAGACTTGTGAGGGTGAGGACATCCCTCAAAAATATATATATTTTTCTAATATTTCCTGGACACCGAGTTCTGGACCCCATGACAAATCCCTATTTGGGCCCCCGCACCCTTGACTGCACCCTGTTACATAGACTCACATGGTTATATAGCAAAATATTTATAGATGTGTGCATATTCACATATGTTTAACATATATTTCCTTGTTAAATCAGATGAAAGGGCTTAGAAACAATAACATCTCAGTAGCAACAAGCACACCTATTGCCCAGATCTTGATTTCTAATACCATTCTCCAATAAAAAGAAACCAGAGCTCCTTGAAAAAAATAGCTGATTCTAAGACTGGGGTGAAAAATATGTAAGATGAGCCTAGAGCTTTTATAGTTAAATAAAGCATAAAGGTGCTCCAATAAAACAGAAAAGGCCCACAGTTCATTCCATTCTGAGGCCTCCTCTCTTGGCTGGTAGGCAGCTGCCTTCTTGCTGGGTCCTTGTATGACCTCTTCTGTGTGCATGCTCACAGGAGAAATAAGCAAGCCCTCTAGTGTCTCTTATTAAGGTGCTAATACCATCATGAGAACCCCACCCTCTTGACCTCATCTAACCCTAATTATTTCCCAAAGGTCACATCTCAAAATACCATCACATTGGGGGTTAGTGCTTTGACATATGAATTTGAGGGAAATTAACATTCCATCCATTGTAGTTGTACTGATAGTATGCCTTTGATACAGTGTGATAAAATGACATTTTACCTCCATGGTCTTATTCCCAAAAGCTCATAACCACAGTCTAGTCATGAGGAAAACATAAGACAAATCCCAGTTGAAAGATATCCAAAATACCTAACCAGTACTCCTCAAAACTGTCAAAATCATAAAAAAAAAACAAGGAAAATCTGAAAAAAAACATAGCCATAAGGATCTTAGACAGATGTGACAACTAAATGGAATGTGGTATTTTAGATGGGATTCTGGAACACATGAAGTAAAAAAGCAAAGGAAATCTGAGTGAAGTATGAACTTTAGTAGTTGTAACAAATGCATCATACAAGATGTTAACAGTAGTAGAAACTGGCTGTGGGGAATAGGCTAACTCTGATTATCTTCACAATTTTGCTGTAAATCTGTTCAGTTTTAATTTAAACTGTTATAAAATTAAAAGTTTATTAAAGTAAGACACCTCCAAAAAATCATCTACAATTGTCTTCTTCTAGCATAACTGAAATTAAAAACTTAATGGATTAGTTTAAAAACAATATAGATAGAGATAAAGGGGGAATTTATGAAGAAGAAAATATATAGAATGAGATATGGTAAAACAAAAAAATAGAAAATATGAAAGAGAGGGTAAGATGTACATAAGACACAGTGAGAAATGACTGATGGGTGGGTGAAGACAAGATAAGACCAGAATATCTTTTTTGTGTAAAGTAAAAAGTAAAGGTTCTCAATGAATCATTGGGATACACTGAAAGGACACAAAAAATCAACTTGAAAGGGTTGTCCTTGGCTAAATAGGAGACAATGTGGCCATTAAAATAATAAAAAGGGATTACAGCACATTAAATAAAATAGAAATTCATGAGTTCATACTGACATAAAGGAATGAAGGAAGGGAGCGAGGGAAAAAGAAAGGAAGAGAAAGAGAAAGAAAGCTAGCTCTTGCTTAGAGTAAATTTCAAATAACAAATTTAGAAGAAATGTGGAAAATAGAGGTTCACCATTTGGCAACCACCCTAAAGGTGGTTGATAAATGAAGGTTAAGGCCATTGCATGGCGGTATGATGAGGACTAGGAAATTAGTGTAGTCTCATAATACTTCCCCACAAAATACTAAATAGTTACAAGGTGGGGTGGGTGGGACTGGATAAAAGGTGAAGAGATTAAACAAGAAGTATATGCATAGCCCATGGACACAGACAATAGTGTCGTGAAGGTCAGGGGAGGGGGCTGTCTGGGTGGAGGTGGGCAAAGGTGAGGAGGATGGAGACATCTGTAATAGTATCAAAAATTTTTTTAAATTAAAAGATAAAAAGAAAGAAAGAGAAACCATATAGACACCAACAGGATCAGGTAATCCAGGTTTCAGATCACCAGTGATGGAACAGATCAACTCCTAATGAGATGCATTGAGAAGAACACAACTTCATTTCTGAAGCTGTGTTTAGTCATGAAACATCATGAATGTAAGGTGTGAGTTGAGTCATGAGAAAACATCAGACACACCAGAGCACTGTCATCCTAAAATGAAAGGCCTGTAATCTTTAAAAACCCCCCAGGACATGAAAGACATGAAGACACTGAGAGTTTTGAATGTTAAGTCAGTTTTGCTTGCATTCCTGGAATAAACAAAATATGCTTTCTCTTTTAGGAAATACCTCTTCATGTCTTTTTCCCAGTTTTATTTTGGGGTGTGTTTGTGCACACACAAGCACGTGCTTTAAAAAATTTGGTTTGCCGAGTTCTTTAGTTCTTGCTACCATTTTTTTTGTGACAGTTTGTAATGTGCTCTTTCATTGTCTTTAAACTGTTACTTTATGAACAAATGTCCTTTACTTATTATGGTCACATTATCAGTTTTTTCCAGTTTATGCTTTTAATGCTTAAAGTTTAGAAACATTTATCTATACATTTCACTAAGTATTTTAAAGCTTTGTTTTGGACAATTGAGTAAATTTTTTTAAATAATTATTTTGAAATAAATTCAAACTTAAGGAAGAATTGCCAGAACAGTGCAAAGAATCCCTGTACCCTTTCACCCAGAGATTCCCTAACTATAAACATTTTTCTGTTTGTTCCATTGTTGTCCATTTATTCCCATTATTGTTATTCCATTTCTGAACCTTTTGTGAGCAAGCTGTAGATTCGTCTCATTCCGCCAAACACTCCAGTGTTTGCTCCCCAAACAAGGACATCCTCCTCTATAATCAGCATACAACTCTCCAATCAAGAAATCAACACTGGTACAAACTAATGTCTAATACAGACCCCATTCAAATTTTGCTAACTGTCCCAACAATTTCTCCAGCCTTTTGGTTTAGAATCTTATCTAGGAATACACGTTGCATTTAGTTGCCATGTCTGTTCTGACTGTTCAATGTGAGTAGGGCCACATAAATATTCACTTTGTGATAAATCAATAAACTATGTATCTTTGCTTTGTACATTGCTCTCTGTGTATATTTCATAATAAAGTGTTGATTTTTAATCAAATATTTATTTTTAAATAGAAAGCTAATCACACTCATGCATTTTCAAAGAGAGCACTTGCTTCCAGAATTCAAATTTCTTCATTCAAATAAAGTTTATTTAGTCATCTATATATTTAAGGCCTGGAAATTTCAACTAATTCTGAAGCAGTGATTAAAGAGTGAAAAATTACCTTACTGAGTAACAGATGCAAAGGGAGACCCAGGCCTCTCAATGTGGATTTTTATTTGGACATTTACCAACATAGCTCCACAAAGATTTCATCCCCATCCAAATTTCTATCATTGTTTAAATATGATGTACTTGTTATCATTCTAAATTTTAAAAAGCTATTATATACATTTACTTTCACATTCTAATGAGGGATTTTAGTTGAAGGTATAAAAAATGACAGACCGGATTTCTGAAAGAGATGTATTGCTAGACAAATATATTCTAACATAGCAGCGGATTTTTTTTCTGACCAAGAAGACAGAAGTGAAATTTCCTAGTGGCCCTGACAACTGCTCTTACAAGTAATTTCAAATGGATGATTTTGGAGGTAGTAGTTTCTGAAAAGTCCACTTACCATGCACTGGTAGAGAGAGTTGGGGAGTCAGCTGGCTCAATGCTTTGCCCTGTTGGCAAAGCAAGAACACAGGGCCTGGCCCACACCAGGTGAGCACGTGTATGTGGAACACAGGCATGCCCACTTGCTGAGATGGGCTGTGGCAATGTGAATTGAGAAAGGAAATTGGTGCCAACCTTCAAATTAGAAACAGTCTCTTTCTGGAAGTTTTAGGAATAAGAAGTTTGGCATATTTATATGCCTTAATTATGATGGCCTACTTTCAAGGGTACCTTTGGCTCATGTTGACATGCGGACCCAAATAGCACCGGAACTGTATTTATTTCTTTAACTTTAAATGTAATTGCTTACCAAAAGGAAATACTCTCTTTGCAAGAAGTTGATGTATAGCAAGAGTTCTTACATAGGCTTTTCTCTATTCTTTGGGTTGTTCGTGCCCCACACCAACACAGTATTGTAGGAAAGCTCTCATTCACAAAATTTCGAAGGTGAAACCTGCCTTGCAGATCACCTCATAGTCCTATTCCCTCCATTTTTCAGGTTATGGAACTTCAACCACCATGAGGACAAATCAAGGTCATTGCAACACTGATAACTCAGAGTCTAGTACAGTGATTCCTTACCTACAGCAGGAGTTACGTTCCAGAGACTCCCGTGATAGGTGAAAATTCTCAAAGAAGCAGCGTTATATTTATTATTTACATATATTAGGGCTTTATAAACCCTTCCCACACTCCTATAAACCTTTCCCACACTCTTATAAACACTGCATATGTTCTTAAACACTTTCACACTCTTAAACCTACATAATTTTAACAACATATAAAATTCTATATGGCTACTCGCTCAGGTACAGTCGTCCCTTGCTATATCGCAGTCCATTTTTCGCCGCAGTAAGTGGACCGCGATATAGCGAGGGACGAGGGACGACCGTACCTGAGTTTTTTCACTTTCGTTCACTGCTTTTCACCTCAAATATCTGGGGTGGATTTTTCAAATTAAAAGAAGGAAAGAGGAAACGTTCTTCAAGGCCACCGTCGTGGATACTGCCCCCAGTGTTCCCAAATAGTTAGCATACGTTGGCAACCATGGATTTCATTGGCCTGTAATTATGGTACTAGAAAAAACCAACCTTACATGGAGCCCCCGCTGCAAAACCACTTGTAATTTTTAAAATAAGAATTAAAAAAAACATTAGAATCTGCTTTCAGTGATTCGCGCCAATATAATTCATGTGCAGTACTAATTCTGCTCTCTCACATCTTTGCTTTCAGAACAACCTAGGCCGGCGGAAGAAAACTGGGACGAAAAAGAAGGAAAATCGAGAGGAAAAGGCCAGCAGGGGTTCCAGGACTGGCGATGTCCGGCAGCGCGGGGGAGAGACTACCAGGGAGCACGCATGCGGGCGCTCTGCTCACGCGCGAGGCTCCAGGGGAGGCTGCTCTCCGCACCCCGCTTCACTCAGTTTTATTTAGCCCTTTAGTGCTGCCTCCTCCCACACCCAACACACTGAGTTCGGGATGACAGGAGATGGAATGCGGGGGGCGAGGGGGATCCCAAGGCATTCTCAGAAAACAGCGTTTCATAAGATCCAGGGTGAGTGAGTGAGTGAGCCGGAGGAAGTCACGTATGTTAAGGGTAAAAAAAACTTAAACTGCCGTGAGCCCGGGGTTTTACACGAGTTGAGCCGGCACTTCAGCTCCCCGCCAAGAAAGAGAAAGCTGAGCTGGACTCGCGCCCGGGTCCCTGAGGGGCGGGGCCGAGATGTGGGCGGGCCCGTACCGGGACCACAAGACAGTCGGATCAATCTCCCGCCTTGCTATTGGAGCGTGTCGGGGGCGGGTCTAAGGGACTCCCCCCTCTCACCACCAATCCCAGCCCCGCCCCTGCCCGCCCGCGTTTTCGGCTTTTCCACTAGCCTCTCGACACTGAGAAAGGAAACACCCGGGGCTACCACAAGACCCCCGACGCTGGAAAGGCCAGCTCCACTGCAGCCCCACCCACCGGCAAGGTGACGTCACGGGGTGGGGCTACGTGGTTCCACCCCGCTGGGCTGGGACCCTGGGGCCCCACCTCCAGGTCTGCGGGACTTGGGGAATAGGTACCCTGTGCCTATACACTCAACATCACCAAATGCTGCAGTCAGGAACTTTCGCTCCTCCTTAACCCCTTACTCTCCAAAGCCTGTCCCACCCCCTTATTTTGCACTTTCTATCCTTTTCACTGTCTATGCATCTCCTAAGAACTAAACGAGTAGAGTGACCCAGAAATGGGCGCGCAGGTGGTGTGCTGCCTGGAGAAATAAATTCGATTCGATATCTCTAATCCATGTGTTTTTCTACTACTTGGTAAATATCTTGATGTTTCCTCGTGTATTCTTAGATTTTGGGGAGTCGTTTTTATTTTATTTTTTCTCTTAGCGAGCTTAAAGTTGGCCGATGCATCCTTTAGGATTTCATTAAAGAAGCTAGGATTTAGGCTTCTTTTGATGCTGAAGAAGGGAAGGAAACCAAAGCCTAACAAAGGCGTTTGGGGGGGAGGGGAACATCCCTGTTTGTTTTTCATTCTCAACTCAAGCTGCCGTGGATAGCACCTTGCACGGAGCACAGACGCAGCTGCAGAAGCACTTCGTTGCAGAGTAGGCTGCGTCTACACAGGGTTTGTGCGTGAGCATCAAAAGACAGTGCAGGTGTGTGGGGATCTGGGTGTGCGTGTGCGTACGTGATGTACGCGTGTGTGTACGTGTGCTTGCGCCCAACAACCCCAAGAGATGCATCAGAATCAGAATCAGAAAGAAACCCGCATACTAAAGATTATTTCTGACATATCCTGATGCTCTAAGAATTAGTAAATCTCTAGTATCCAAAATTGGTTTTGCTGAGGTTCCTTCCTCCGTGCTCTCCCCACCTCCAAAAACAGGTGTCGCTGTGTGTCTTGAAGCGGCCTCTCTTGGGTTCTGGCCTTCTGAGCTGGTGAAATTCACAGAGGGCACGCGGTGTAGTTTCCGGGCCTGCACAGGTGCAGACCAAATTCCCGAACCTGGGCGAGTGCGCTCGATCCTGTGTAGGGTGTGAAGACAGACAGAGAAGGTGCTCCGCTGGGCTCCTGGGCGTGCGCGTGTGTGTGCTTTAGTATATGCTCACGCGCTCCAGGCTGCGCCCAAGCTCAGCTGCTGGGTTGGAGAAAAAGAGAGTAGGCAAGTGCAGCGGGCAGGCTGAGGATCAGGGGCGCGGTGATTCGAATTAATGGAGCTGGTTTAGCTGCTTTTTCCTCTCTTGCTCCTTTAAACCTTAGGGTATCGTAGGGTGGGGGTTGGATTGGCTGTTGAGCTGGAGGAGGAGGGGGAGCAGGTTGAAACAACTGAGTGGGCGAGCCAGGACTCCCCGGTTACAGGAGGGGAGGGAAAGGGAGCCCCAGTTCTGCGCTGGAAGGGGGCGGGGCTGGGGGCGCGGGGAACAGCAAGGAGGTGGGGGTGGCTGTAAGGGTGGGGGTCACCCCTAGGCAAGATTTCGTTCGGATCGCATTTTAATTGGAGATATCTGATTAATTCCAGCTTCTGATGACTATAAATGGCGATTCTCTACCAAGGTGTCTCTATTTAGAAAAAAAAAAATCATTCCGTGTCATCCCCCACGTCAGGCCTGCTCGTGGGCGTGAGGCTGTACTTCCTCCGCCCCCTCCTAATGGAGTGAACCATTCCCAGCTCTTCCCCCTCTCTCCCTTAGTCAGTCTCTCTCTCTCTCTCTCGCTCTCTCTCTCTCTCTCTCTCTCTCTCTCTCCTTCCCTCTCTCCTCCCTCTGCCTCTGCTGTGCATAAAGTCTCCGTCGCTCCTGGAACTTGTTGGCAATGCCTATTTTTCAGCTTTCCCCCGCGTTCTCTAAACTAACTATTTAAAGGTCTGCGGTCGCAAATGGTTTGACTAAACGTAGGATGGGACTTAAGTTGAACGGCAGATACATTTCACTGATCCTCGCGGTGCAAATAGGTAAGTGGCCGTTCGGCCAGACTCGCTGCGGGCGACAGGAGGCAGCTGGCCGGGCCAAGGCTCTGAGGGGTCCGACTGGCCCGCAGCCGCCTCAGGATGCGGAGAAGCCCGCAAACCCCCACGGGTGTGGGCATCGGTTCCTAAGGACTCGCGAGTCCTGGGTTGGTTTTTCTAAAAAGAGAGAGACTCCAAACGTTATCCAGGAAATGTGAGCGGCCAGCTGGTGCAAGAGGGGATTTTTCTCCCATTTTTTGCCCCGAAGCACACGTCCATTTTTGCTTCCCAGTCTTGGTTAGACCAGGTTTGGTGCGTTCTGGGGCAATGCATTGGCTACTGCAAGGTATTATTTTGAAGGATCAAAAGGTGAATGAAGGGAAAAGATGGCTAGGCAGCTATAACTGGAAAGTTTATGTGCAGAAAGCAAAGATATTCCGGGGTTCAGACTGCTGCATTTAGAACTTTGTCATTCTCCCGCCACCCCACCCCCATGCCCTAACTGCAGCGTTTGCACTGGTCACCGCAGACCGGCTAGGGGGCAAATTGAGAATGATAAGGAACCCCAAAGTAGTAATTCAATGTGCTTATCATTGAGGAACGTGAATTCAGCCAAATATATGTGGATATAACATTTGCCTGTTCCTTTTTACATAGGCATCTGTATTATATATATAGATAAGAAAGGGTTAAGAAGTGTTTGCAATATGTTATGTTGGGTGTTTGTTATTTTTGTTTGTTTGGAGTTGATGACGGCTTTATGTAGTCCTCATTTTATGTTAAGGAATGTTGAGTCCTAGTTATGCTGTCATTGGATTTTAAAAAGTTCACATTTTCCACCCAGAATGAAGAATTATGGAAGAGAGCACTAGAAAACCCCCTCCTCCCATGCGGGTCAGAGTATCAATTAAGGTGGCCTAAAAATGAAAGTGAAGCAGATTATTAATAGAAAGAACAAGAGAAAAATAGAAACTTCTCAAATGGGGTTTCTGGCAACAGAGGGGTTTGTTGCCTTTTATCATTTCTGGCTGTAGCATTCTTTGCGGACAAATCCTTGCAGTATTGTGTGTGGGGGGCACGGTGAGGGGAGCTTTAGGGAACTGGTTTTGGTCAAGTGATAAAATGCATGGTATTTTTCCTCATGAGAAATGTGAAGGAAACAGGGTTTGGAGTTATCTATACAATAAAATGCATTCTTTGCAGTGGGTTTTTATGCATTTGTCATAATATTGAGGATCTGATTTTTTGCTTGGGCATTATATGGATTTTAGAGTGTGGATGCAAAATGTTGGCATTCTCATTTAATTCTGAGAAATGATGTTTTGAATCTGGTTGCTTTCACTCCTTGACATTAGTTCAGATAAATGCAAAAAAAAAAAAACATTTCTACTTGCAGTAAATCCATTAAATATTGTGTATAGGTAAAAATGTCATTTTGCAATCAACCTGTAAAATTTTTAGAGGGCAGGAGACAGCAGTTATTTTGATAATGGGGGTTTTAAATCAGAAGACGTTCTGGGCTCTGTTTTCCCTGTGGGACATACTCTTACTGAGGCCAGGGAGACAGCAATTGTGCATGAGGGATACACTTAGAACACACTAATCTCAGTCTGAAAATGACCGTATTTTGGCTGTGGAATTGAAAATGAACAAATTTGTTCCCAAATGTCTGCCCTTTCCCACACCAGAGCCTCTCGATCTTTATTAATTCATGTCTGGGAGCTGTCCCAAATCATTGACATTTGGCAAGAAAAGTGGGGGTTGGGGTAAGGAGGGCAGGGGAGGTGGAGAAGGTGATGAGCACAAGTGAAGACAGAGCTGGAGGAAGTTTGAAATGAATGAGAGGTCAAACGAATGAATGAATGGATAGAAATGACACAAGGTGCAGACACCGGAGAGGGCATGGAAGGAGCCGGGGTCGCATGCCCGAGCATCTCTGAAGTCGGGTCCAGGAACAGCAGCGAGGGTCGCGCGGACTGCGACCTGCACTGATGCATGAGCCTGCAAAATACGTCCGGAGCGCAAGCTCCTGGCCTCCACGACCGACCGAGCCAACTAGAAACCGAGACAACTAGAGACAAGAAGTCATAGTTGTAATAATAATAATAATAATAATAATAATAAAAGAAAGGAAAAGAAAAGAAATTTTTTTTTCACAATTTTCACTTCTTATTTTACACATGCACACACTCACACATGCGCGGTATGGAGGGTCTTCTCCAGCAGCTCCTGGAAAGATAACGTGACAGGAGAGCTTCCCGCCCCCAGCAATCCCCAGATCCCCTTTAAAAAATGTTAATATATCTTAGGGGCTACTCTTTCGCCATTGAGTTTTGGGGGTGGAAGTAAGGGGTAAGAAGAGAAGGGGATCTGGGAGAATGGATGGGCTATATATTATTTCGTTTCTTCGCTATAAAGTAGCATTTGTGGCATCCATTATAAAGGACAACGGATAGGATTCGTTTCGTTGTAAACGCGTTCCTATTAGAACAAACATTCGTGTTCTACTTGATATTGCAGTTGCACGGGCTTTTAGTATTTCACGTGGGAGGTAGGGTGCTTGTCAAGGTTTACCTATAGCATGAGCCGAGGATGAAGTTAACCTTAGTCCCTTCCCCAGAGCTTCCCGTTCCGGATTAGAAAGCGCAAGGACCGCCTTGCTCTTCCTGCAGCAATTTGTAAATGGTACGCTCTGGGAGGCTGCTGCAGGTTTGGTCACCTTTCCCCTTGTCTGTGTCTAGCAGCGGTTGGGGGAGGGAAGACTGTGGGGTAGGGTCCTCCCCGGGGACATCCACACACTAGCCTCGGTGGCGTGAACAGCGCCCAAGAAGGAGCGGACGCTCAGGATCGTGGGCATTTTAGGCCAATTTCGATTCTGAGAAGATTCACCCCTCCCCTTGCCCCAACTGCGAAGATCTGCGCTTCTTGCCTGTCCTCCTGGCGCCCGGAGTGTTTTTGGCCTTTCGCCAGTGAACGTTTATGCCAGTTCTTTGGCCTTGAAATGGAGAGAATAGCAACAGCAGCGCACCCGCGGTCTGGAGCAAGTCTCTCTCTCTCTCAGGCCCGGAGCCGCAGAGTTTCACCAACCAGAGGCTAACAGAGTGGACCTCAGTGCGGCCTGGGTGGCCTCTTCCTTCTGCATCACCACCACCTCCTCCCACCGCCCCAGCTGCTCTTCCCGCCCCACCTCTGGAGGCAGCCCGGAGCCCAGAGGCAGAGAGCCCAGGGTGCCAGCAATCTGGGCCCTCGACTGCAGTACTGAGCCTGGAGAGGAAAGGTCCCACCTAGACCGAGAGTGGTGGCCGGTTTTTCCGGGGAGGGGAGGGTGAGTGTGTGAGGGGATAGCTTAGCCGCGAACCAAAGCGAAGAAGCACAGCGCCCGAGGTTCAAGGATTTGGCTTCCTTGGAGGTGACGCAGAGTCCCTAGTACAGACACATTCCTGACCCTGCCGGGCTCAGACTGACCCGGACCACAGTCAGCCCCTGCCCAGTGCGGGACACCTAGGCTGCTCTCTCTCCAGTGGGGCAGGAAGGGCTCGAGAAGAATCTCTTTTGAAATAAAGACTGCACGGTAGGCAAACGGTTGAACCAGTCCATTCTGGTGAGTGCTGGTGGCTTACAGAGACCTGACTAACTTACTTGTGAAGCAGTGTTTGCTGAGCACCCACGAAGGACTTGGGCTCCGAGTCCAGGCTTTTCCACACAGAGTGGCATTAGATTGAGCTGCATGGTCCCATGCTTTGTTGCCTCCCTGTCCCTTCCTCACACACTCTGCTGTGAGACCCCCTCTGTCACCTCAGAAATGGAAGATTGCATTCTCAGAGCCCTGACCAGGCTTGCTGGGGAAGTGATGGAAAAGAAGGAGGGAGTGAGTAGAAAGGGAGAAATACAGGGGGAAAATGTAGGTGAGAAGAGTGGACAGTGGAAACAAAAGATGCAGAGCAAGATGTGGGAGGAAGCTGCAGGGCAGGAATGTACTCCACTGGGGCCATCCACACCCACTCAGAGGGCGGCAATCTGCAGAAGACGATAGCTGGGTGCAGGTCATTCATTCTGGGACCACATCTTTCATTCACCTTTATCTCTGGTTCACCCAAAGGCTGGATACCACTCCATGGGGGGAAGCCACTCAGAGTTGAGGGACGGATGCGCCCTGGGGCTGCAGGCTTTGCTGACTGGTGTCCCCTCCTCCCTGCAGCGTACCTGGTACAGGCCGTGAGAGCAGCGGGCAAGTGCGATGCGGTCTTTAAGGGCTTTTCGGACTGTTTGCTCAAACTGGGCGACAGCGTGGCCAACTACCCGCAGGGCCTGGACGACAAAACAAACATCAAGACTGTGTGCACGTAAGTGTCTTCTCTGATCTGCTAGGTACCTGTTCAGGGGGTGCTGCTGAGGTTCGAGATATGTGCCACCAGGGATTGGAGCATTTTCACCTTTTGGCTCCCACCCTCAGGCCTTGCCTGGGCCTATTCTGCCCAAGGGAACCCTAGAGCCTGCAATGGGCAGAGGATTGTTCCCATCCGAGCCCAGTCCAACACAGAGGCACTGGAACTCAGGGCGAGGAGCAGTGAGAGCTGCCACCAATTTTCTCTGCTTGGAGCAGTCTACCTCATTCCTTGCTTCATCGTGAATGGCAGGCCTGCCCAGTATTCCCCAAAGAAGTTTGTTTTGGTTTGAGAAGTTTGTTTTGGTTTGAGGCAAGCTTATTACCTAATAAGCTTGCCTAAAAGAAAAGCCTCTCACCTATTTTGTCCATTTATTCTGATTAAAATTCCCCTCAAATACACATGAAGGAAGTTCGAGGGCAGGCAAGGGAACACAAGTCCCTCTTCCTCTTTCCAGGACAGGCTGAAAGAATATTGGGTTTCCTGCCAATGACTTTGCCCAGGAAGAGAGTGTCTTGGCAAACAGTGACTGCTGAGTTTATAGTAATTTCCTAAGTTTAGGGTAGTTACCCTCCTTTCTTTTTCATTTTTCTTTCTTTGTCTACACAAACTTATTTCTTTGTCTACACATGTATTGGAAGACCAGGGCAGCTAAGGGCCCAAGGAGGGCCATGAGAGTTCATGGCTAGGCCCAGTGACATTTTAGCTGCTGCAGACCTTAGAAATACCCCTATCCTCTGCAATAACACACACTTTATTTTACTTTTCAAAAACAGCTGTGACAATCCCCCCTCATAACGGCCCTTTAAATTAAGTCAAGGCAAGATGTCTTCCTTGTACCCTAGAGATTGAAGTGACCATTTGCTGTACCACCTTTTTATACTGTAAAGTCCTTCCTCTCTCTCTAATTCCTGGGGGTGGGGTGGGGTGTTTGTTTAAATTATGAATAAACAGGGGTCAATTTTGCTACACATTTTCCTAAATACTCAGGTATCCACCAGGAGCCACAGCAGCTAAGTAGCTGGCACCTTCCTATCAGGAAAGCAACAGAAGTTTGGGTCTGGCATGCATACTTATCTGCTGTAATTACAAATGTCTGATGATAGGTAAGAATGTATCTATAAAGCACAACAAAAGGTTAAACATAGATCAGCTCCCAAATCATCCATCATTTGCCACAACTTGGTTATTCCAAGTTATTTTAATTTTTTTTAGCAAAATGTTGGTCCTGACAAATGGAAATGAGGAGGGCCCCTCCCAGAGATCACAGGCCACAGGTGGGTTGAAGCTCCCATTGGGTTGGTGCGCTGGTTGCTCAACACCCTGCTGAAGCCCACCTCTTTCCATTCCTACCTGGAAGTCTGTCCTTTTCCAGCATGCCTCTCTTTCAGGAGGGTCCTGTTTCCATCTGGGTGTGAAGAAGGAAAGGAAAGATTTAGGCATCCTTCGGGAGGTGCAGTTATGCAGAGAGCTGTCCCTCTGCCTCTTAGGTTTCTCTAAAATCTTGCTATTTATTTCCAATGGAGGACTCTAGAAGCCCTACACCCCTGGACCCCCAATCCCCATAAATTAGAGACTCAGAGAGGTCATTAGAAAACAGCCAGAGCTTAACACAATCTAATAAGCATTTTAATTTTATTATTAGCCAGATGGGGTGGGAGTGGAAAGAAGGATAAATCAAACATAGTGCCTGCCTTCAACGTGCTCACAGTCCAACCTAGTGAGAGGAAGGGAGTGATAGGAGACAATACAACCAAACTGCGTGGAGAGTGGTCACTGGTGACCTGGCGCTCAGGGCCCGGGTGAGGTGGAAGCCAGCGGGAGTTACTGAGACACACTGATCGACCCAGCACCGAAAGGAGACAGCGCCCCAGGAATCGATCACGGGTTAGAATTATATTTAGTCCCAGGATCTATTTTAGGTTTTCAGAAGGGGGGAACAATAAAAAAGGATAGGTTGGTTGAAGGTTGTGGGGCGGGGCAGGACTAGTAGGTGAGTGGGGGCGGAAGGAAACCGCTGAGGGAGGCTCGGGGAGGAAGAGGTGGGAGGGAAGGACAGGGACTGGGTGCCACAAGGGTTGGCATCTGTGGGTCCTGCTCCAGCCCTGGAGTCCTGGCCTGGGGGGCTGGGCCCTATCCCTCCCCAGCTCTGGGGAGGAGTCCTCAGGGAGTGTCAGCCCACAAGGAAGACTGGGGGCGGAGGGAGAAGAGGAGGGACCAAGCGCGCATGGCTGGGAGCACAAAGGTTTGCAAAAAGCAGGTTTACAAAGCTAGCCCCAGGGGCTCAGACACTGACAGTCCTGGACCCGGGAAGGGGCAAGACAAGCGGGAGCCTCCAGACCGAATCTGAGCTAGGAGACTGTGGAAAGCAAGGCTAGGAGCCACGGAGGACCGAAGCAAGCGACGATGGGGAAGAAGTGAGGAACCGAACAGAGGAAAACCGAGGGGAGGAGTAAGGAGGAAGACAAAGAAGGGAGGAGGAAAGAAAAGGAAAAGAGAAGTTCGGGAAACAAAAGGAAAGGAGTGGGGGAGAGAGAGGGCGAAGGCGGTCTAGGAAGTACCGCGGCGCCAGGAGGGAAGGAGGCAGAAGGGGAGAGGGGGAGGAGAAAGTGAGAAGCCCAGTGGGGAGGGCCGCGCTCTGAGCAAGTAACCCATCTTGCAAGCTAAGAGGCATTAATGGGCGGCAGCTTGCAAGGCTTAGCACTGTTTTCCTAGCTTTCCCCGAGGAGGGCAAGCAATCTGTTTGCGCAGGCCGAGGTGCCAGCGCGGCGCAGCCGGTGCGGCCTGGATCCTGGCTGCTGGGTTCCCCGCCGGGCACCCAGGGAGAGAAACCAGACGTGGAAGGGGGCGGTCCTCTCCTCCGACAGCAGTTTCTAGGGTCCGCTGGGGTCCGGAGAGGGCTGACCTTGCAGGACTCCGGCGCCCGGGCAGTGGAGAGGAGGTAGAGAGGGGGCTCCTGCCGAGGTTAGTGACGCCGCAAGGGCGGAGGCCCGCTGCTGCAGGCCCAGGGTCCTCCCCCGCACTCAAAGTGAATCTGCTTCTTCTGTTTGTTCTGTTCCTCGCCAGATACTGGGAGGATTTCCACAGCTGCACGGTCACAGCCCTTACGGATTGCCAGGAAGGGGCGAAAGATATATGGGATAAACTGAGAAAAGAATCCAAAAACCTCAACATCCAAGGCAGCTTATTCGAACTCTGCGGCAGCGGCAACGGGGCGGCGGGGTACCTGCTCCCGGCGCTCCCAGTGCTCCTGGCTTCTCTCTCGGCAGCTTTAGCGACCTGGCTTTCCTTCTGAGCGCGGGGCCGGCTCCCCCCGCGCGCCCACCCACACTCACTCCATGCTCCCGGAAATCGAGAGGAAGATTCATTCGTTCTTTGGGGACGTTGTGATTCTCTGTGATGCTGAAAACACTCATATAGGATTGTGGGAAATTCTGATTCTTTCTGATTTTGTTTGATCTCTTGTGTTTTTTATTTCCTAAATGTTACCAATCAGTGAGCAAGCAAGCACAGCCAAAATCGGACCTCAGCTTTAGTCCCTCTTGACATAAAAATAAGAAAACAGCAAACCCACCCCATTTTTAAAATTTTTATTTTTTTGGCAAAAGAATCTCAGGAACGGCCCTGGGCCACCTACTATACTAATCATGTTAATACATGAGAAATGACGGGCTCCTCCTAATAGGAAAGAGGAGAGGAGAAGGCCAGGGGAATGAAGTCAGGATAGATGTCCAAAAGGGAAGCTATTGGTGAATAATTCACGCTCACTACTTTATTCCACAGTATCTTGTTTTGATCATTACTGCTGCACATTTCACCTCAAGAAGAGTAAAAGGACAGGTTGTTGGCTTTGTGTTTTGAGGACAGGAGGGAGAGAGGAAAAGGGTCGGGGAAATCTTGGGTTAGAGGTAAAGGCTACAAGAAGAAATGCCGCTAAAGTCGCTGAGAGGCTCGGCTTTACCTGCTGTTACAGATGCATCTTTCCAAGTCCACTGCCTTCCTTTTCCTTCCTCTCTTGTTTTAGCTGTTACACATACAGTAATACCTGAGTATCCAACGGTGTAGATCACAGGGGGGGATGTTAAATGTTACTCTAAAATATAGTTTAAACAGATTTTGACATAGAGAGCCTTGATTTTAAAAAAAGAGAGAGATGTAATTTAAAAAGTTTATTATAAATTAAATTCAGCAAAAAAGATTTGCTACAAAGTATAGAGAAGTATAAAATAAAAGTTATTGTTTGAAATGGGGGTGTCGTCTGTTTCCTGCCCCAAGCCTGCTGTGCTGGCCGAGCTCTCAGAGGTATCTGAAGGGATACACGAAACCAGGTGATAAATTCACCTGTTCACACGCCACTTGATAATCTATCACACTCAGGCAGACCCTCTTCAACTAGGGCACTGCCATTTCCATGAAATTCTGTTTACTCAAAGAAGAAAAGGGGAAGTTATTTTTTAAAATTAACTAAAAAGCAGATCCTTTCTGGCAAGATTTGAAGGAAGTGTGGGTGTGCGCTCAGCTGAGAAAGCATAGGCAGACCGAAGGCCAGTGGCGGCCCGCGGACCCCGTTCCAGGCGGGTCGGAGCCCTAACCACGGTCCCTACCGGCGGATCCCTAACCACGACTCGCCTCTTCCTCTGCGGTGGCCGGTGGCGTCTTGCGAGGGAACCGCCATTAAGGGCTAACAGAGAAGCCGAGCGGCTGTGGTCCCTGGCAGGGATCAGGTGAATCCTTTCATAATTAATAAGACAGCTCAGCCGAAATGGCAAGGAGACGGGGATTTATTGATCAGACCATAGAGCTGCTTGCACCTCTCCTATTTATAGGCCCCGCATGGCCTCATGGAGAAGTAAACAATGGAGAGTAAAGGGGAGCAGAGGAAACGGCGTCCAGGCCTGCAGGACTGGAGCCGGCTGGGGGCGGGAGAACAGAATGTATGCGTCTGGGTTCAGTGAAATCGAAATCTGATTCCCTGGAGAACATGAGGATGGGAGGGAGCTGCAAGGGTCTCACGCGTGGGGGGTGGAGGGAGGCCGCCCGGAGTTCCCGGGCCCGCCGGGTCTGCGGGCCGCCGCCCGAAGGGTGCGCAGGGTCTCTGAAATGCAATGAGTAAACAATCGCTAGTGTAACAGTTCATAAATCAAACCCGCTAGGTCACAGCCCAATCTGCATTCCCCCCACGGATTGAATTCCAGCAACACATGCGTCCCTGCGCCCGGAGCGCTAAAAGCTGCACAGATTCTTAATGGCAGCATATATTACCGTGGCCAGTTCACGCACGCGCCGCGCCCCGCCACTTCTGGAAAAAGCTGCACCCGCCACCCGCCCTCCCCCGTCGACCCCTGATTTCTCAGTCAAAACCCAAAGAGTCCTCACTACCTGCGCGGAGTGGTCACCCACCGGGGAACGCTAGTCGTTTTGATCATTTCGTTTCAATGATTATTTTCCGTCTAAGTATAAATCGGACTATTCTAACACGAGCTCAGCCCCTGGTACTCAAATGAAAATGTCTGAGCCTATTTGAAATACGAATCTATTTAACGAGGGAGGCGGCGAACGAGGAGAAAGGGGGAGGCTCTTCTTCATTTTTTGCGGGAGTGGCGCGCCGCCTTCTCTCGCAATCTTTCCGCAGACTGAGGGAGGGCCAGTGCGTAGAACCAGCCCCTCGCTCGACAGAAGAACACGCGCGCCTCGTTCTCCCCAGGCTTCTGGCGTGGGCGGCACAGGGAAGACTCCCGCGACACGCGGAGGATACCCCTTCCCTCTCTGCGCGGGATTCCCACCTAGAAATCAATCTCCTTCCACAACTGGGAGGAGGCGAGGCTGAGGGAGGGGCAGAGGCGACGAGGGGCGGGGATTGGGAGCGCAGACTCAGCTGTTCTCCCCGCAGGGTTCTTCTCTGGGAACCCCGTCCTCCTGAGGCTCCAGTGGGCTCCCAGGTCCTTCCACGCCCCCGCTCTGCCCAGTCCCAGATGGCCCGGGGGCGGGCGGCGGGGGGGCTCGAGAAGGCTTGGAGCCGTGTCTGGGGCTCCCTTGCCCTGTCCTAGGCCAGGGACCACGCTTGCGAGCACTTGGAGAAATCCCCAGGAATGCACGGCGTCCAGGCTCCGAAACGCAATTGAAGAATCTTTTTTCTTGTTGTGGTGATTGTTTAAATCATTATCGCGCCGTCTTCAGCTATAATTTACTGTTTAATCATGATGACATCTCCATATGTTAGCTGATGTTATTGTTTTTAAGCAGCCACGCGGTAAGCCCTGTTCTCAGTTCAGGGAAATATTAACCAGGCGAGCAAGTCCCATCACTGAGATGGCGCAGGGTGGGGTGCGCATGGGTGTCAGGCACCAAGGAAATCATCTTACCTCCGCCCCGTGTCCCCCACGTCGGAGCAGAATCTCCAGCTCTGCCCACCACCCATGCGGCTTTCCACGAGGCCCACTCCCTCCCCCCTTAGGACCCTTACGGATTGGGGAAGGGCCCTACTCTTACTCCATCTTCTGCCGGAGTGGATTTGAGACACAGAAATTGACTTGAGTGTAATGTGTAGTTATCCTCTGAAATTGTCTGAGAGGCCAGCTCCAGAGTCCCAGGCTAAGCTGAAGAACTCCAGGTCGCTTGGGAGGGGCATTTACAGGAAAAGAGGAGACAGGGAATGACGGGGACATGGAAAATGGAGGGTGAAAAGAAAAGGGGGAAACAGATCCAGAAGTAGAGTTAGTAGAGGGGAGAGAGGGGGTGACCATCTTAATGACAGAAGGTGATGGGGAAACTTAGAGCTGCAGATGATAGACCTATGGATGAGAGATGGAGGATGGAGATGAAATTGGGACTTATTTTCATTTAGAACCTTCGGAGAAGCAAATGAGTACTAAGATCACCATGTAGATTCTCTTTCTGTGGAACCAAAGATCCTTTCACTCCAGCCTCAGTCTCCAGGGCAGGCCAGGGGAAATCAGATGGACAGGGCGCAGATGGAACCTACCCTCTGTCTCCCTCCTGAAACTCCCTCAAGTCCCAGCAGAACTGCTTCTGGGAAGGCCTTCAACCATTCTCTTCATCTCCCACTGCCCAGCGAGGGTGGTCCCAGAGGGGACCATTCTCTGGAAGAGTCTACCGTGCCCTGTCCCCAGGGACCAGATGAAAGGTTCACTGTCCCATTGCTCCTTCCTCTCCAACACCTACCAAAGGAAACCGAAGCCTTGCTTCTCTTGGCCCCTTCCCCAGTGCAAAGTTAGGGCTGGGGATGGACAGCGGGGAGCAATATGGACGCTGGCTGTGCAGTTTCTGCAAAACACTGGGTTCCCACCTTCCATCCACCATCCCGACAGAGGCCGGGGTCATGGAGCTTTGTAATGCTGTAGTTTGTGTTTTAATTCCAAAGAGAAGAACAGTGTCTTCCAGTGGCCCTTCCTGGATGTTGGGGTCCAGCTCCAAACTTGAAGGACTGGAATAAAGCAACTGTGCTCAGTCCAGCTCAGGCAATCGCCCCACAGGAGGAGGATGAGGAGGAGGAGGGGTATAACATTTCCATCCAGATCCTCTGCCTGTAAAGACACCACTTTTAGAGTGAGGACTGTGGGGCCAGATGACCTGGGCTACAAGCTGTGTAACCATGATGGGTTACTTAACCCCTGCATGCCTCAGTTTCCTGCTCTGTGAAAGGGGGCTAATTATACCTGCCTCATTGTGTTGTACTTGCATCAAATGAGATACCATAGGCAAAGCGCTTTCATACGACATGCGTCTTACCTGATATTAGGTATTATTATTGTTTTCTCTTACCTTCATACAGGCTTGATAAGATGACTCTCACTGAAATCTTCAAAATCACCTCTTCTAGGCCCTAGCCATGTAGTTCAGTTGCTCAGAGCATCATGTTTCCAGCTCAGTTTGATCCCTGGTCAGGGCACAACTAATGAATGCATAAATAAGTGGAACAATCTCTCTCTCTCTCTCTCTCTCTCTCTCTCTCTCTCTCTCTCTCTCTCTCTCTCTTTCTCTCTAATTAAAAAAAAAAAATAACCTCTTCTAAACAACCTCAGTAGAGAGCCTCATTATGACCTTTAATACTTTGGGTCAGTTTTTCTGTATAGTCCAGCAGCTTAAATTCCTCTTGGGACAGATTACACAGTGCTCCATGAATCTCTGGCCTTCTCAGAGGATGCTCTAGATAAGCTTTGAATTAAGTCAGCCTCTAAACAGTACCCAGACCCTGCCCCACCCCACCTGGCGCCAAAGCCTAGGCCAGAGCCCTGGCTTTCATTGACTGCCACCCCGTCCTGGAATGACTGGGTTCTCCCAGCCCTAACGGGCTCCTCTTGGAGCTTCCTCCACAGTTGCTCTCACCCTCCTCCCTTCTTGCCATTTATATTATCTTCCTCTCCCAAATTAAAAAAGTATGCATTTATTGTAACCAGCAAAGCAATGCAATGATGCATACTGGAGAGGGGTATTAACCCACCCTGCACAAACTAGTTACTAGACTGAACTTTGTCCTTCCATACCCTTCCCCATGCTCGTAAAAACATATAGAGGGTGGGGATTGTTTTCATTTTTTCAAGATTACATATTTCTTTTACCAAACCCTTCAAAATCAACAGCTAAACAAATAATTCCTTATTTGTAATAGTTACATAATATTTCTCAGATGGCCATACTACAATTTATTTAATTTTCCACCCACTGATGGACATTTAGATTTTCCCAGGTTTGTTTGTTTGTTTTTGGTGTCCTACAAATATTGCTGTAATATATATGCCAACTTAAACAATGTTTTATACTAGTATTTTTATTTATTCCCTGGAATAGATTCCTCAAAGTTGGACTGCTGGAAAGAAAAGTATGTACGTGTGATTATTTTTAAAATGTAGGTTTCAAGTTGGAAGAAAATTCCTGCTGAATTTCTTTCCAAAAGTAGAAATTTTGGGGTCCCCCCCCCCCGCCCAGAGCCTTGCTCCACATCCTCTTCAACACTATCTACTAACACCTTTTTCTTTCGTTCCTTCTTTTTTTTCTTTCTTTTTTTTTTTTGCTTTGTCAAACCAGTAGGTACCCTGGCGGCTTTCTGGAAGCCTAGCCTTTCTAGGCATGCGCATTGTGTTCCGGTGGGGAGGTCCAGTTAGACAGTTTGACTTCGGGTTCTCTTCCTTGAGCAGCGCTTCTGCTTTGGACCCCAGCAAGCATCGACTTTTATGCAAACGGTGTAATTGGTACTGGAAAACCCTAACTTTCGCTTCAGAATCTAATCCATATGCCTCCATAATGGAGGGCTGGGTGCTATGGGTCGCTAGGCTAACAATTGTGGTTGGGCGAAGATGGGGCTTAGCCAGGTGTCCCCCACCATTCTAACCACTTCCATTAGGGCGCTTCCCTGGCCGCAGCAATGGCTCTGTGTGTCAGTCCCGAGGCTGCACCCTCCTGTCTGCAGCAAAGGGAAAGAAAATCGAAGCCTCCAAAGCAGGGCAGCAGAAAAGGACAGCTGAACTCTTTTTTCTCTCCTCATTAAGACCAAGAGGCTTCCGCAGCCGGGACCAGCCTGGAGACAGCCACAAGACTGAACCGTCTGTGGGGATTCTGTGTGCAGACACGATTATACGCTGTCTCTTTTGCCTCCCCACCTTTACTCTGCCTAAATTAAGGGGGAAAAGAGTTACTTTTAGTGAGCACTTACTAAATGTTAGGCATTATGATGAAGCTTTGTGAACATCTTTCCCATTTTCTGCACTCATTTCTGTAGGAGATTTTATTATCCCCACTTTACAGCTGTGAAACAAGTTTAGAGAGTCAGTAACTTACCCCAGATCAGCAGGCGGTAAAATGCAGAGCTGAAATTTGAGCACTGATCTGTTTAAGGAATTCTCTTTGCTTGATCTGTTACTATTGTGAGCCCAGAGAGAGAGAGAGCACAAGTTAACAAAAACAGAAATGTAAGTCCTATGATAGGCAGAAAATAATGGCCTCATTGAGATGTCATGTCTTAATCCCTGGAACCTTGAATGTGTTAGTTATATGGCAAAGGGGCATTTAGGCTGCAGATGGAATTAGGTTGTTAATGGGCTGACCTTAAAACAGGGAAGAGTGCCCTGATTTCTCTTGGGGGCCCAGTATAACCACAAGGGTGCTTAAAAGCAGAAGGAAAAAAAAGGTAAAAGAGGTCAGAGTGAGGGAATAGGACAAGAACCTCTTATTTGTTTCCTTTCCCTCCAGTAATTTAATAGACATGCAGGGAGTTCCTTGGTTCTGTCCAATCACTAGCCTGCTCTGATATGAAAAGTTCATTGTTACAGTGACAGATGGTTTGATGGTACATTCATGAAATGTATCACAAGATAGTTATTCTCTTGATAAATCACAACACCTAATATTAGCTACATACCTTATCACCTGGACAAATCATATGTTGGATTGCTTGTTAATGGTGGTGGTATTTGCAACTTGCACATTACCCAGAACACAAAAGGGAGTGGGTCTAATCTCCATGGAATACCTGGAATGAATCACTTGCTATGTGTATTGCAGGGAGGGAGGGAGGGAGGTGGTTAAGAGAAACACAAGAAAAAGTCAAACCAGACCTACCACAGACAGCCACTGCCTTCCATGAGAAGAAAAACTCAATAGTCTAGCCCTGGTAAAGAGGAGAAGGGAGAAAAGGACCCACTTGTCCATTTGGGTTAATCAAGTCACAAATTGCTTTGTTTACATTGAGATACCACAGTATCAGCCTGTTCTTGATTAAGAAAGAAGAAGGACTAAGCAAGCAAGCTAGTGGGTGATGGCAGACAGAGGTAATTAGCTTCAGCTTGACTGACAGCACCAGTCTCCACCAATTCCCGAGCCTGTGCTGCCTAGATCTTTCCTTCTCCTCAGAGGGGTCTGCTGAGCTTTGGGGAGTGACTGTGAAGAATGGCTCTGGGACCCTCATAGTTCTCTGGTTGCCTCCTCAAGCTTTCACCTGAAATATGTTGACTGTGTTTTCCCTTAGGCAGGAAAAGAAATCCCAAGCAAAGTGGTTCATTTAACTCTGGCCAAATATAAATTCTTCAAAACAGGCAACTTCGAAGGGCATGAAGAGCATCAGGGCATGGGGGAGGCATATCTATCAAGGCCGAGCCAGCACAGTGACAATCCAGCCTGTGTCAGCCAGGCCTCTCAGAGGCTTTGTACTTATTTAGTGCAGGAGATGGACCACGGGGCTTGTGTCACACACACCTATTGCCTTTGACAGAACAGCCTTTTGGCAGCGGGTTTTCTCCTGTAGCCATTCTTATGCCCTCCTTTTTGCACTTTTTCCTTCTCTTCTGAACATAATGAGGGGGCAAACTGCATATCCTCAATTGTTTTGTTGATTGAATTTGTTGATATTTTTCTTTTCTGAAGAGCCCTTAGCATTTTTACAGTTAAGAGAAGAAAAAATGGCGATACCTAAATTTTTATTTTCAGGAATTGCTATAAATTCAAATCCAAAATGTATTTATTCATGCATACCCACTTATACTGCTATTCACAATTACATATTCTCTAATTCATACATCTTCTAATTCCTTCATGTTCTCTCTAAGACACACAAAACACACACAGACTCAAACACCCACTTACATGCACTGCCCTTGGGATCTTGACCTTATTCCTTCTGATTTGCTCGTGGATTTTGCCTCTTATCAACTCAATTGTCTTTGCCATTTTGTGTTCATTCTCCAAATGCTCCTTCCCCTTCGCTTACATACAGATTCAAATCTCTTGTAGCCTTAAAGATAACCCCTTTCCTTGTCTATCCTACTGTCCCCTCACTTCTGACCTGTTTCTCCATCAAGCTCCTGGAAGAATGCCCAGCCCAAGGGAGGCACTCAGTAAACATTGGAGAACTTATGAATGAAGCTTTCTCCTTCCCTTCTCTGCCATCTTCCTCACTGACACAGCCTTGGCACGGGAGGCCCAGGCTCTTCCCTACCAATTGCAGACACTCCGCTTTCATTGGCCTCCTCCTTTTACCCCATTTTTACCCTATTTTACCCTATACAAGTTATTTTACGTATTTTTTAATTTACCAAGAATCTATACTCACTGTCAGAAAATTAGAAACTGCAGGTAACTCAAAAGGAAAAAATTAAAATAGCCATAATTTCTTCAACCAGCAATATGCATTTTGGTCTCCGTATCTCTTGTATCAATTTGTTCCTTTCAGCCTGGATGTGAATCATTGCTGAGTGATTCAACCTTCCTGCAAGGCACTGAAGACTCAACAAGATGTGATCCCATCTCATCTTGTCAGACTCCACCCACCCACAGCCCTCCACACCCAAATTATCCACTGCAGCCATATAGAATCCCTTGCTCTTCCTTAAACTGACACATCCTCTTCCCCTGTTTAACACCTTTACTCACTTAGGTTTTTCAGTCTAAAATACATAGGACTTCTAACCACTCACTTCCCTCTACCTGTGGAGATCCTGCTCTTTCTTCAAAACCTGTTCAGGTTCAACATTTTCTGACCCCTTCTCTGACCCTCTGGTCATAATTATTGGGTTATGCCTTTCTTTGCCCTCATTGTTCCTAATTTGGTATTAGAATTAGCTGTCTGCTGATCCGTTTTGTCTTTAAACCACAAGTTTCTTGAGGTCAAGGACTATGTCCCATTAATTCTTGAATCTACCACAATGCTTAGCACTGTCCTGGCACAGATGTTTATGGAATAAAGAACATTATGCCTCACTTATATGTAGTTGTATATTCTAATAAACCCTGTCTGGGCTCTTCCTGATAATGCCCTCTCTCTTTCAGAAACTTCTCTCCAGCAGCCTGGGTTTTATCCCTAGGAGAGTAGAGACATAAAGTCAATGGATGCATGCTGTGAAGTGCCTTCCAGTGGTCAGAAGCAAAGGAATAAATATACCCCTAGCGATGATTATAAAAGGGAATGAATGAATGACAGCTAAAACAAAATGGTGAAAGAGAAAAGAAGCAACCCTCCTTACTATATCCTTTTCATGATTCTCAAAACACTCACTCAACATTTCATTAGATTGTTATATTTCTCATAAGCTACAGGGAAACCTGAAAGACTTGTATCCCTCCCTTTACTCCTTCCTCCTTGTTCAAGGAACTCTTGAAATCAATAAATTTCCTGCTCCCTTTTTGAAGAAGAGAAATGTCCATTCCTCATCTTCACTCAGATTATGCACTTGTTACCTCATGCATACACAATGACTATGCATGAGGTAGCCAGCCTTCAAGTTGGCCTCCAACGGTTCTTGACTCCTGGTCTATATGCCTGTGTATAGTCACTTTGCACAATAAACCTTAGCTGGCCCTGTATGACCAATACAATACAAATGAAATAATGATGTGTGACTTCCAAGGCTAGGTCATAAGAGGTATTGTAACTTCCTTTTTGGTCTCTTGAATTACTTTCTTTGGGGAAAGTCAGTTGCTATCCATGAAGACGCGTAAGGCTCTCTGTGGATAAGGCAATGCAGAAAACGACTGTGTCCTCCTGCCAACAGACAGCACAGACATGCTAGCCACAAGTGAGCCACCTTGAAAAGTAGAACCTCTCACCACAAACTGCAGCTGATACGTGACTGCAACTTCACGGAGATCCTGAGTCGGGACTGAGATAGAATAGGAGAGCATGTCGACTACCTCATCAGCCAGAATGGGACATTGTTCTGATGGAGATATACAAATAATAATCTATTCATAAAACCAAGGGCCTAGAAGGGAGAAAATAAGAATAATAATATCTCTCTTAAGTTCTAGTCACAGAACCCAGGGCCAAGAAAGGAGAATGTGAGACCACAGACATCTTGTTTTCAACTTTCCCATGAAGAAGGAAGAATAGAGCAGAACACCTGCTGAACAAAAATTAACTGAAAGCAGCCTGTCATATATCACCAGGTGCCAAGTAAAGACAAAAAACCTTTTTCATAGACCCTAAAGGCTAACAGAAACTCAAACCCCAGCAGAACCCCAGAAACCCTATACAACTTCTTTTTCTCTCACCTCGGTGTGTCTGTCTGGGTCTGACACCCAGAATTTCTACCTTCAGGAGAGCTGCAATAAATCTTACTTTTATTATCAGCATCCCTGAACTAAACTCTTCTATTTCGCTAGTCAAGAACCCAAGTGGGTCCAGTCCAGTTTGGTATCAGGACCATTCAGCCAAGTTGCTCTCAAATTTCTTACCCACAGAAACCATGAGAGATAACAAATGATTATTATCATTTAAGGAGGATTTGTTATGCAGCAATAGATAGCTAATAGAATGCATCTGGTATTTTCTTTTACTTTATTCTTCGGTGTCTGTTCATTTGTCCTTATGTCCACATGAATTTTGATACATTTTGTTTGTGAGACACAAATAAGAAATGACTTTATTTAACTATTATATAGTGAATAGCAAAATACTTCAAGGGGGAGTTTGAGTATCCCACTACTTTAAACTATGATTACCGTGAAGTGGTTTGGGACTATATCAATGTGTCCAAGAGGGAAAATAGAAAATTGTCTAGGTATTTCAAACAGAAGTACCTTAATACAAAGGATTGGTTATAATGTGTTAGAAAGGCTGGAAGAGTAAAAAGAAATAATTTTGTCACCAATTAGTAGGAAGACACTGCAATGCTTAGGCCTGAAGGAGTGAAAGGGAAAAACAGAGTCATCTAGAGCTATGACCTCTGCAACAATGAGTCTGCTGTTACAGCTAGAGACACCCCAGAAGCTGGAAGGGAAATGCTTGTTCAACTTTGCTCAGCTTTACTCCCACCTTTCAATCTCTTGCCAGAACCTCCCATTGACAGAAACTAACAGGAACAGTTGGCCAAGAAGTCTGGAAAATGTAGTTTGCAAGCTTCCTGTCCTAGTAATAAAGAAAAGTTGTAAGGCAAATAAGAAGCTGAGAGCTAATTGATATTATTGGTTACTGGGTACAATAACAGAGAGAATGCAAATACAGATGCACACATTTGACAAGGCTCTACTCGAAAATAAAATGCCCAGCCTATGGTAGTGGTTTGTCATTAGAGTAACTCAGAGAAATGCATGTGCTCCCACATTGATCTTTCAAGACATATTCCAGTAGTTGTAGGTTCAAAACTCTAACCTCTTCAAAAGGGCTGCTATACCAAAGCTCTTTTTATTAACTGTAGAAGAGAACATCTAATAAGAGCTAATATACTAAGCATATAGTATAGGCACTGTCCGAACTGCTTTTCCATTGTTAACTCATTTACTACCCCCTCCCCTCCCATATATTCATGAATTTGGATCTACTGTGATCCATCTACAGGTGAGCAAACTCATTCCCAGAGGAATTGTCACAAAAAGTCAGAGGAGTCAGGTTTCCAACATGGTAGTCTGGTTTCATAGGTCATATTTTTAACCATGCCACTATACGATCCCCCTTGCTTTCATCACCTCACCTGAAATATGGGAGCTACTTATTGCTGGTGCCCAGCAATACTTGTGGTGATGCCCCAAATATTCAGATTAATAACATTCAAAGGAACAAGAGAAGAGATCTGTAAATAAATAAATAAATAACCTGAGCTATGGGGCTAACTTTTGTGACTTGATTCAGTTTGTCCAAATGTTGCCTCTACTATAGAGCAAGTCATTAATTCTTTTAGAATTAGAAAGACAATTATTGAATTTTGGGAGGCTCTTGTTCTGAGTTATTCTGAAAGACCTTCTCAGTCTGGAAATATCCAACCCAAGCATGGAAGAGGGTTAATAACCAGTAGCCAAAGAGGGCCTATGAGTGGGAGAGCCATGAACTGGGGAAGTGAGGAAAGTTCATGCAGAACACTAAACTTGTTATCTACCAGACTATACTTATGCAAAAACCAGAAGCTAATATTTGAAAGAGCTTTCCTCAGTTTTTTCCATTTGATAGAGAGTTGGAGAGGAGGAAGAGATTGGTTCTTCAGAAATTGCATTCCAGAGTCTATGATAACTTTAGTTTTTCATATATTGGGGATTTATCTTGTTATTAAATAGCTGGTGAATTGTACCCTCTTGAAATAATTAGTGACATGCTCATCATACCTTGAAAGAGAGACTAGGTTAAATAGAGAGGAGACCCAGGGGTAAAACGAGTCATGTAATAGCACCCAACCCTTCTGCCAACTACCCTTATTTTATAAGCATGCTGCGTCTTGGAGACCACATGTTGGTCCTACCTATAAGGAACAACTGCTTTTAAAAGGAGCAGAAAAACAGCAGTGAAATGTATGGATTCCCAAACAATTTTAGGTGGTAGACAGCAGACCATGAGTCCAGCTGAGTCCAATACCAGGAACACTGATAATTCTTCTGAACTAATGTAAATGGTGGAAGGGCAGGCTCCGCTTGACCCAGGAGCTGCCACCAGGTCCTTTAGAGGATCCTTCTATGTTGGACTGCCTGCACAAGTAGCCTAAATGAACCCAAATCCTGACTTCTAGGAAGATCATCTGAAGCAGACACTATTGAGATGGAAACTTACAAAGGATTACATAGCTGTGACTGTAATGTAAAATACTAATGTTTCCATGCTGTTTATGGAAAAAATATTCATTATTTTATAGTCATCCCAATCACGTTCCCCCTTGCCTCACAACCCGAGGAGAAAAAATGAGTAAACAAGGAAAAAGAAAAATGGCATATTATTTTGATAGCCGTGTGCCCGTGTGTGGTTACAAATGGAGGCGTGAGGAAAGAACAATTAGAGGCTTTCTCAAAAAATAGATATATTATTTAAAAGACTATATGTTTCTCTTTTTTTGCAAGTACAGAGCTGCTACACAAGACAACTATCTTTGCTGCTTCTGTGCACCCCAACAGGAGTGAGCCATCTTCACTTGCTCCAAGGAAATGCAGGCTATAAACTCTTCCCTCCAAACATCTAACTCAGGGAGGTGGTAACTCCAGAGCTCACACTTACATACCCTAGAGTAGCCTTTTTTGGTTCTGTCTCTCTCCCTTTGGAGACTTTTTATAATACAGCTGTGAATATAAAAGAAAGAAGCTGGCACTGGGCCTGTGGGCTCCAAGAGCTCAAGAATATGGAAAGTGGTATCTGAGTAAATGCAACATTATGAAATGGAGTGAAAAATACCAAGTCACAGATGCACAGAACAGAAAAGCATGGAGAGGGGAGGATCCATCAGGGTTTGGATCTTCATTCACTATTTTTATAAAAGGCATGTCTCTGCTTGACCCAACATCTGCCTTGTTCTCTGACCTCAATTCCTATCAGATATTTCTCTGGGCCAGATGCTCCAAGCTTATCAGCTTTAATGTCTTCCTACTCATAATTTCCTCTGTCTCTCCCCAAAATCTTTGCACGGAAAGTCTTTTTTCCTGTCATTTAGTTTCAAATTCAGTATCACTTCTTCAGAGATCCCTTCTCTGACCTTCCACTGCAAAATGATAGCCACCTCCCTCGAAACCCTCCCAAGCAACCTATTACATGGCCTGTTGTGTTTTATTAATAGCACTTAACATTTGCACAATGTAATAAATTCCTGTCTAACACTGGTGTATCCTCTAAGCTTTGATGCTCTGGGCAAAGCTGTGCCCTGGGCCTTAGGCATAAAGATAATCTCTGCAGTTCTTTCCCTCTTAAAGGTCCTGCACTTTGCCCCCAGGCCTCCCCTCTGCTCCTATCTCAGTATTTGTACCTCTGCACTTCAACATCCAGATTTTATATCCACCACTCAGCTCATAGCTTAGTCACTCTTCTTTTAACAAAAGGCAGGTCTCAGTATAACATGGAATGACAAGTACTGGGCACTCCCTGGAGCAGCGGTTCCCAAACTTCCAGCCTCAGACCTGTACTTGCCCATGGCCTGTTAGCAACCAAGCCTCGAGGAAGCTCATCTGAACTCCACGTGCCCCCACCACCATCTTCCATAAAACCAGTCCCTGGTGCCAAAAAGGTTGGGGAACACTGCCCTAGAGAATCAGGTGTGGCCTCCTGGGTGACTGCACCAGTAGTAATTGACTGACAGTGGTGGGCTGGCCTGGTCACTCCTGGGTGAGCTTGGTGTTAGGGGCACAGGTGGGTATCACCACCATGAGGGTCAAATGACTGCATTCCAACCCCAGTCAAAATCCCCAGAAACTGATGTATGATTGTAGTAAAATGGCCCACATTATGCTAAACCTAAATTTCCACAGGCCCAGAGCTACTGTCCAGCCGTCATCCACACAAGCACAGAGAGTGTCAAGGAGAAGGTAGTATTCATAGATTAATAATCACTTTATGGAAAATCATACTATCTTAGAAATAACACAGGTGATTGTTATTTAACAAATATCATTCCAATGAGAAATCTCTTTTTAATGCAATGTAACAAACTGCCACTTTCCTAAATAAAATCAAACCCTGCCCCTGCAGAGTTGGCAGTGGAGGGAGAACTCCTGTGTGAGGGAGACCTCATCTACCTGACTTCTGTCCCCAGAGATTCACTCCTTTTGTGAGAGTCTCTGGGAAGTGTTTCAGTCATAACCAGGATGTCCTGGGGTGGTGAGGGAGGCTGTCTCCTCTTTGACAACTTGACCCCTGGGGAGTTCTCAACCTTGGCTACACTTCATAATCCAGCAGGATGTTTTATTTGATTTTTCAAAATACAGATAAGCCTGGCCTAAGTCTTGTCTCAGTACTACTGAATCCATTGCTTGCTGTGGTCTTAGCAAATGATTCTGGGCCAGAATCAGAGTTGAAGCTGGAGAATGCTTAAATGTGAAAACACTGTTGTTTAACTCATTCCTTAGTTTCCATTAAACAACATGGACAAGACAAGATCATTTTGAAAAGATGTTATGAAAGACCTGGGAAGAGGAAAATGAACATTTTCATTTTCCAAAAGAGTCATATCCAAATAGATGAGCAGGAGAACAACTTTCTGCTCTGGGGTCTTCTCCTACAGCACCATTTTGAACAGGTAGTGATTTAGAAAGAAGCTCTGTTAAAGTTGAAACATGAGAGAAGTTTCCATCATCAAATAAGTTTGGGATGCTCACTTCCTTGCTCCCAGTGTTGATGGTCACCATGCACACTGCATTTAGAAGTCTTCTAAAAGTTTTCACTCTAGAAATCCACTGGATTTGTTTAACACACAGTTTCCTAAATGTATGCCACTGCTGAAACCCTACAACCAAATGTGTGAAACACTTCTAGATTCAAAGCCCACAACCAAATCTCAAGAAGCAACTTGTTCACTTGAGCTGGCCCAGCTGGCCCAGCTAGAGTTTCTGTTGCCTAAGGAGACTCTTTCTATTTGGGTTGATCTTTCTCTTCTGAGAAAACCCATCCCTAAACACAGGGCCACTCCACAGGCCACCATAACAGAATTCCATAAAATAAATCTCAGTTCTCTTCAGTAGATATGCACATACACTAACAATGAGTTCTTTGCTTAAAATATAAAATTAGTGCAGTTAATTGTTCATCTAGAAGAACAAAAAGTAAGCCGATATGAACTGCCTTCTTCAGGCCTGCCCTCATCTCACCAACCTGTGACTGCATGGAGAGTGAGTGAGGGTGGTCCAGATTCTTGGCAAAATGGAACAAGAGGAAAAGTTTCTCTAAGAAAATGCCTCTCAGTTCCCCTCTCCTCCCACCTAAGAGATGACTTGCCCCACTGGAAAGCAGCTTCTTCTCCTGTCCTCTTCCCAGAGGGAGCAGATGGAAAGAGGAAAATGAAATCCCTGATATAGGGCAGGGATTAGAGAAAGACAAAGCGTGAACACAGAGAAAAAGAAGCTCCCTGAGACTATTGGGTGAGGACAATTGGGGAGAAGAGGGTATGTGTTTCCAGGGTCCCTAGCTGAAATCTGAATCCCTTTCCCCAGAGATAAGTGATTCTCAGCCAGGGAAAACTTTTCTCCCAGGACGCATTTGACAATGTCTGGAATCATTTTTGACTGTCACATCTGGGAAAGGAATGCTACTGAAATCTAGTGCACAGAGGCCAGTGATGCTGCTAAACATCCTACAATGCCCAGAACAGCCCACAACAAACAATGATCTAACCTAAAATGGCAACAGGGCCAAGGTAGAAAAACTGCCATAGACCAATGATGTCATTGGTAATTTGATAGGTAATTTTGTTAATGTGTCTTAAATAGGTTTTATAGGTTGACTATATCTTGCTAAAAGTGTCTGTACAAGATAGTGTATTTTAAGCTCCACTTGTGAAATAACAACAATTACATGCTCACACAAAGTAGGTTCATATTTCTCATGAAGTAAAACCTTTCTAATTTGTTTAATTATTTTTTTATTTTAGTTTATTCAGTACAGTTTCTATCCCTTATTCCCATTCCAGCCCACCCACCCATCCCTCCCCTCCTCCCTCCCATTTCTAGCCCCCTAGTTTTATCCATGTGTCCTCTATATTTGTTCCTGTAAACCCTTCCCTTCTCCC
>CM052542.1:79548365-79616048 GCA_028533065.1 Trachops cirrhosus | reverse complement strand
AACCATTGATTTGAGTCCTGGTTTCCTTCCCATCACTGTTGGTTCCTGCACATTTTCCTTTATTTCACTCTTCATAGCCTTCACTTTTTCCTCCATTTTGTGACCATACTCAACCATTTCTGTGAGCATCCTGATTACCAGTGTTTTGAAGTCTGCATCTGATAGGTTGACTATCTCTTCATTGCTTCATTATATTTTTTCTGGAGCTTTGATCTGTTCCTTGATTTGGGACATTTTTGTTTATTTGTTTGTTTCAGCATGCCTGTTACACAGTAAGGGGTGGAGCCTTAGGTATTTGCCAAGGCAGGGCAACCCATGTTGCTGAGTTGTGGTGCTGTGTGTGGGGGAGGGACCTGAGAGGGAACAATGCCACTTGTTTAGCTCTCGGCCAGCTTTCAGTCACTAATGCAGCTACCCACAAGCAAATTGGGCCCTTCTGGAGCTGATTAATGGGTGGGTAGTTTTGTGGACCCTGTGAGTCTCTCCAACAAACTCTCCTCTGATGCTGGGAGTTTCTCCTGCCTCCTCAACCCCCACAGGTTTTTTCAGTCAGAGGTTTTGAGGCTTTATTTCCCCACACTGGAGCCCTGGGTTGTGTGGTCTGTCTAGCTCACCAGTTGTTCCTCCCAGATTATCCACATGCAAATGTGGGACCACCCATTCCACCAGCTGCTGCTTTGCCCACTCCAATCTACCAGCCACCACCTTTCTGCAAGTCCTCTCTCCCCCAGCTGCTCGTCTCAGCCCCTCCTACCAGTCTGGATGAATGTTTCTACTTTAACTCCTTGGTTGTTTGACTTCCATACAGTTCAATTATCTGGCAGTTCTGACTATTTTGTGTATTTTAATTTGTGCGAGGAGGCAAAATGAATCTACCTATGCCTCCATCTTCATATTGTAGTATTCAAGTTAGCCATCTCATTTGTAAAATGACATCACTGGTGTGTTTCATATAGATTTGCAATCAGTGATGGCTAATAAGCAAAGGAGTAATAGCTAGGGAACTGTTTCTTCCCAAGATCAAGAACCAGCTGTGCTTCTCCTTGCCATGTGGTTCTCTAGAGATGTCAGCCATCTGAGCAGCCTATAACCAAAAGCCCACTCAGACTTCCACTCCCTGGGTGGAATTAGTCAAGCATTTTCTTCTCCGGGCCTCAGTTTCCTGCTCTAAAATGTGAGGAATCTTGCAACTCCAACCTTCTGTGGTTTTTCTCTGTACAGCTGCTGGCAGTATATTAGCAACTCTCTAGAGTCCTCTGGCTCTATGATTTTACAGTGCCATTGTTGGATTTAATATTATCCTCTTTTAAAAACGGAAACTCATCTACCTTTTGCAGAATCTAGCCTATGGCATTTATTAACATCAACCTCTTGCGAAAAAGTTGAGTCAATAAGATATTTCTGAAAAAAATAAAATCACCAAAAATCAGATATGTCTATCCTCTAAAAAATAAGAAATCCAGTCACCTGATCACCAGTTTCCCTGAAAACCCAGGCAACTAGGAGGGACACCCAAGCACATTCATTTATGATCAAGGACATTCAGTCATTCAGTTCACCAAATGGCTTTGCTGGAGCCACCTACTGGCAGCACCATTTGCTCTACAAAAGAATGTAACCTTAGTTTCCCTAATTAAAAACTCATCAGCAGTGTGAAAGAGCTCTTTGGTGATTCCTTTGAAAAAGGACAGAATTATTTGGTGGTATGGGAATTTCCTATAACACAATTTGGAGATGGGAATTTTTGTAAGCTAGATGTTAGGGCAGGAGATTTCCTTGACCAGAAGGGGACCTGAGGGTAAGACCTACATGCAGTTTTGCCTGGTATAGGGTAAATACTCTTATGCTTGTTGAATGCTTGAGTAAATACATGAGTGGTTACAGTTCAGGATCCAAGAGTGATTAACTCAAATTTCTTTTTAAGATTTTATTTATTTATTTTTAGAGAGGGAGAAGAGAAGAGAAGAGAAGGAGAAAGAGAGGGAGAGAAATAACAATGTGTGGTTGTTTTTCACACACCCCCTACTGGGTACCTGACCCTAAACCCAGGCATGTGCCCTGCCTAGGAATTGAACCAGTGACCCTTTGGTTCACAGCCTGCACTCAATCCACTGAGCTACACCAAACAGGGCTCAAATTTCTTAACTTTGTAATAATCACTGAACTTCCTTGAAGGCTATATATAATTCTCTCCTTTGTGTTACAAACATATTCTATATGTTTTATAGATTCTTCCTATACAGAAAGGGTGGAATGAGAATCATTGTTTATGGTTGTTAAGATTTTCCAATTGGATTTATTATTAGAGTGTATGACTTTCTTTAGTATAAAATAATGTGTGAACAAAGCCAAGATGCCATATAGCAGGAAAATAAATGGCAGAAGAATTCTCCTCCTTCGTTTAGGGAGGAATGAAGGAAGAGATTTTTCAAGTTTTACCACAAAGAGGAGTCTTGTAAAAATTTCAGTGTGATATTCTATTGAGTTTATTTGAAAAAATATAAAACTCCAATAAATTTTAAAATATATAGTATCCATGTAAAACATTCCTTAGCTATAAGTATCATTTTCAGTTTAGATAAATCAACGTGGAAATGAGTCTACCAGTGTTCTGGAAGTTCTTGAACTAGCATAATTATCTGGATGATTTTTTAAATGTTATGAGCATATTTTTACTGGTATCATGTTGGGCAGAAGCATGGTGTGGTGGTGGCCACTGTTGGGAGTTTTAACTATGGGAAAGGGTATGATGGATTTTCTGCACTGTCTCTGTCAACCCAGCATATCTCTGCCCACTTCTATGTTGTTTTTTCGTTGTTGGAGAAAAGGCTGCAATTTCTTTGCCATTGTGGTTCAAAGATAAAGTTTTCCAATAACAAGTGGAAAGAAATAACTCTGTCAGGCACCTGAGATGATTTGCTGTAGTTTTAGGGAAAAGGGTGGTCTCCCCAAGAACCAGGCACTGCAGCAGGCAACTGAAATTGCTGACAGCAGCTACTGTTGGCTTTGAGACACCCTCTTGAGAACCACGACTTCAGGGCTCCAGGCAGCTGGAGTCCCGGTGGCAGCTGCCCTGTGACCCCTGCTCCTCCTGACTTCCTGAAAGCGGACTTCCTGAGCCCTGCTCCACAGCCAGGTATTTCTTTGAGTTAAATCTTTTTCTGCTTGAAATATTTAGTGTCTACTTTTTCCTGAATGAATCCTATTAGGCCATTTTCACCTTACTGGACATTTTAGGGAAAAGTGGGATATTTAGGTTTGCACTGTCCAACCTTCCTTCCAGGTGACTCTGAGCCCCAGGGTTCTGAGGCTCAGAATGTGGGGGGTGTGGGTGGGAGAGCAGCTGTCCAACCTCAGGGGGATAACAGAGTCCCATCCAAGCAGGCCCAAAGCATGTGGTCCAAGGGAGTGGGGGAGAGCAGGAATGGGACTGGAGGGTTAGGTTGGCAGCCAGGGGCAGGGCTGGCAGGTAGAGGCCAGAAAGCTCATCAGGAACAATGGCTAGTGGGAGAAAGATCTTTTCAGAGTTTCTTGATAGGGAGGCTGACTGCAGAGGCTGTGGGGTCAGCTTCACAGCCACATTTCTCTGGCCATTAGAGGGAAAGTATACCAAAGAAACAGACCCAAAAGCTGTGTAAATATGTTGTCTTTAAGGACAGCATCATGTACAAGTTAAACTTGCTCTGACTGAACTAGAACCATGCCTTTTATATAATTAAAAATATTATAACTTAAAGATTTGTGGTAATTTGAATTATTTGTCCTTTCTTCACCTTTAGGTAGTAGTGCTAAACAGCCATATTCAGCCATGGTCTCATGGTGTTTGAAATGTACTTTCCTGCACCTTGATTTAGGCCTGGCCATGTAACTTGCTTTGGTCAATGGAATGTTAGCAAGTGTTAGTGCAAAGAGATGCTTAAAATGCACATATGTGGGCTCATTCCTTTGTGCATCTGCCATTACCATGGGAGGAATGCACCCGGGAGAGTGAATGTCTCTCCAGCCTGAGCCCCAGAATGAGGCACATGGAGCAGAAAGGCTACAACAGACCTACAGGTGCATGAGTAATAAAAAAATGCTTACTATTGCTTTTCAAGGAGATTGAGGAATTGTTTGTTATGCAGTGAATTTGTGGCAATAGCTACCTAATACAGTTGCGTACATCATATAATATGTACATTTTTTATGCAATAATTAAAGACTTTTCAAGGCTAATTTTGACTACATTCAATTCTCAAAATCAATATACTGACTTTAGAGTGAAATTCACATATAAGATGAGATTCTATTCTACCTTAATGACAATTCCATTTCAGTCTTGTTTCATCAGTAAAAGTTGTGCCATTTTATTGGAGTTTATGTCCTAGCTGACTTCTTTACACAATGAACAATAAGCCTAGAATATATGTGGACAAAAATATCTGCATTTACTGATCCATAGAAGTCTGTTTTTTTCTTCTTATCAGCATTCAAAACCTGTACTTTTAAAGGTAATTTTCTAATTTTTTTCATCTTCCATTTTGCTTAGTCAAATTTACAAGGTAGAGAACTATCTTTAAGGATGAGCAAACTAAAAAACAAAAGGCAGGAACAAACTGAGAAATATACATGATCATTCACTCGGCACCATCTTCTAAAATTTCACACTTCAGAGATAAACAAAATTAGTGTAATTTGCTTTTTAAATTGCTTACTAGCATTGTAAGTGAGCCAGTGCAGGAAGAAGGAAATTATGACTTTCAACAGTCTGTGACAAGGCAAGCCTTCAAGGGCTTTAGTGAACAGTGATGCTGACAGATGCCAAGCCTGCTGACCCCAGGACTGATGGCTCCTGGCAGGAGACCTGAACTGTCTGAACCCCACCCCCACCCCAAATTCCTGTTGTTACAACTCCAGACCCTGGGTGGTCATGGAGCAGTATTTCAGTCACCAAAATTTTTCACTGGCTTTTTGCTACCTAAGTTGAATGTCAGTGGCAGATTATCTTGGCAGTCATTCTTTAAGATAAAACTCTTTTCACCCTGCCTGGTGTGGTTCAGTGGATTAAAAGCAGGCACACGAACCAAAGGGTCACCAGTTCGATTCCTGGTCAGGGCACATGCCTGGGTTCCAAGTCAGGTCCCCAGTTGGGGGTGTGCCAGACGCAACCAATCAATGTTCCTCTCTTTCTCCTTCCCTTGCCTTCTCTCTAAAAATAATTAAATAAATTTTTAAAAAAGATAAAACTCTTTTCTTTCTGTAAAGTAGAGATTACAGCATATCACAGTTGCTATGGTTACAGCCCCTTGCTTGAATTTGGAGAGTCTCCCATGATAGTCAAGAGAACCCTATTTATGTGAGGCCCGTACTCCACCCAATCTGGGTTGAGCATTTTCCCCAGTCGGATTTTACTGTGTGGGTCAAGGACAAACAACAGGTAGCTGTAAATCGGCTTCCTCAGGTAATTCTGTGTCAACTGACCCTGCTTGACTCCACTAGGTCCTGCTTCCCGTTTTCTCTCCAGCTCTTGTGTAGACAAAGTGGCTAAAGCCACAGGACAGCCTGAGTCTGAGTCCCTACCTGAGTCCTACCTATTAGTGGAGTGAATGTGGGCAGGTTACTTAATGAATTTGAACCTTAATCATTTCATCTGTAAAATAGAGACAAGAATAGCACCCATCCTGTAAGACTGTTGTGAAAATTAAATCAGATAATCCTATAAAGTGACTAGCATAGTCCCTGGCATGCAGTACATTCTCAGTAAATGTTCCCTGTTGTCACATAAGTGACAGTTACTCTTAGGAAGGGAAGGTGTCTGGAGCTTTGAGCACAACAACATCAAAGCAGACAGTTCTCTTGCGCCATCTCCCTCTTAGATCAGCTCTCAGATGCCCCATTAAGATGGCCAGCTATTTGAGGATGTGCCATCTGGCATCTTGACCCCCTCCCCAGGGTCCAGTGGACCCTTTCACACTCATTAGCTCCAGCAGGTCACAGTGCCAAAGGCTCACCCTCTCTCAGCACCTGTGTGGTGGACAGAGGGGAACGCCAGCTGAGGTTCATGTGGTAGTGGCCCAGCTGTTTGCTAGAAGCACAGAATGGTGAGGCAGACGGCATCCCAGGCTTCCAGGCTGGTTTTGATGTCTTATTTCAGCTCTGCTGAAGCTGCCCCACACTCCCCTAGGCTACTCTTTGTTATGGTTTGACACATACGTCTGTCATTGTGTACATGCCACTTAGGGACACCATATGACAGACAGGGCCATGTCACCCGTGAGCCAAGAAGTGACACTTTCTGCAGAATGCACCACTTGGAAAACACACATACAACTCTCCTTTCATTGCTTTGCTGTGTTCAGCACCTGCCTCTCCTTTCTGATCTCCTGACTTTGGGGTTTGGAAGAGGTACATCTGCTCTACACTTGGCTCCAAAATGTGCTGTTTTGAGGCTTCCTGGTTCCCTTTAAAAAGCACTGAAAGAACACCAAGTCACATGATAAGTAGACAAATCTCTTCAAGCTTTATTTGTGGACTCTCACTACATGAGCCCTGGTCAACTGGGAAAGACTGACTTCAACCTTCTCTGACCCTGATCTTCACCTTTTCAAACTGAACTATAAGTTGTGTTTACTCACTCCTTAATTCAGAGTGGCTTAGCAAGTTATTGTGATAAATGTTAGGGCACAAAGCCCTGTTCTGCAGGGACTGACTGTCTGTTGGAGAGCACCAGGAAATGACTAGGTGTAACGTGACATAATAAATATCATGATAAAACAGTAGAATGGGAAAGGAAGAAAACAACCAGGAAGTGCCTAATTCTTCCTATTGGTGGGAGGGGGCGGGGACAGGGGAGGTTGAAAAAAGATTACCCAGGAACTGACACATGTAAGAAGGTTCTAGAAAGAATTCCCCATATAGAGGGAAAAAAATGGGCAGTGTAAGAATGGGAGAAAGAACATTTCAACCTGAAAGAAAAACATATAAAAGTCTGGGGCCTGAGAGACCAGGAACAGCAGACTCCAGAAGCTTCTCCAGAGTGATTGGAATGTAGGGTGTGAAGAAGGAATGATATTTAAAAGGCTGGTAGAGCCAAACTAGTGAAGCATTTTAAATACTACAATGATTGCTTAGGCAACTTTTGTGAATTATTCCTCTATACAGTATCCTCAAGACACACTTGGAAAACCAGTTAGTTGCCCCAATTTCATATGGCATCAGGGGAAGAAAGAACAAGAAAAAATATTGTAAGTATCCTTTCTTCAAGATTAACCTTTTTGTTGCCCTAGATGAAGGTCAAAGATAAATCAACCTAGGAATTTTTTTGTAGATTAAATTCTCAACTGCTATTTTTATGGGAGGAAAAAGTGAAGTTGGAAAAGTGAAATATCTTGCTCAAGTTAATGGTAGAACTTAGACGTGAACATAAGATATCTAATTTCCAGTCCCACCCAACAAATTCATTATTAAAATGTTACAAATAGAAGACAAGCCCAGTTAGGGAGTCTCATTTTATAGCTGAAGATACTGAGATCCCTTTAGTTAAATGAAAGTATAAAGTCTTAAAGTTGCCAATGACAGAGGCAAAACTTAAATTGAGAACTCCGTTTGCAGTGTTTAGCAAATTAACTACACAAACTCCCCTACTCCTCATCCAGCAGGACAGCAGTTCAAATGCTCCTTGGAAGTAGTGGGTGGCACCATGTTAGTTTATAAGAAGAGTGTCATATAGAAGCTTAGAGAGTTGGAAAGTAGGTTGTCCTGCAAGGATGGCTGCCCCCTGCTGAGAACCCCTTCCAAAGCATTTACTGGAGACCTGGGCCTGAGAATGATGCCTCTAGAGGGCATTTCCCAGCCTCCAGCCCAGAACTTAGCAGTCTCATATTTATCAAGCTCCTGTGTGCCATGTTTTCAGCTAGCCCAGGCTAAGGACTCCTCTGAGATTCAAACTCCGAGAATCACCTCCTGGATCTCAAGCTGTCCAGTGGGTATGTGTAAGTGGTTTGGAGGCATGAGATTCTCAAATCTCCCCAGCCAGGTGCAGACAGACATTTTCCCTTGCTTTAGGTGACCCAGATTTCCTTTCTCCACTGCGACTGAATTTATATCTCTATTTCATCTAGTCCCTGTGTGAGTTTGGCCCTCTGCTTTGGTCTCTCAGCTTTTTCACAATGTGGGTTTAGTACCGGAGGGGACGTTTGCTTTCAGGGCATGTATAAGTGACACAGCAGGGTGATGCACCCCGATCCCCAGTGCTGCAGAGGCATTGCTCTGCAGTCCACAGTGGAACCACTAGGAACCAATGTTAACTGGCTCTTAAAGAGAAAAAATGTGAGGGAAGAGAGGATTGAAAATGTAAAGGTGAAGAGAGTTGAGAGAAATATGTACAAAGGAGTAATAAATGGCATATACCAAATGTCACTGTCAGAAACATTAATCAATTCATATATTATATATTCTACAAACATCTATTCACAAACATTTACTGACAGCCTACTGCGTGCCAGCCCTATGCTCACTGATATGCCAAACTGAGCTAGAATTGGTGCCCCCACCCCGATCTGAAACCCTGTAACTGAGGGGAAAGAGGACCCAAAAAGCCAAATCTTTCAAAATGCCAACCCTGAGGAGAACTGACTGGCCAAGCACCTCAATCAACCTCTCCACACAGTGGCCCATCTATCCCTCCCCTTTGACTGTGGATGCCTCCAGACACCTCACTCCCATCCCTATCAAGAGTGAGTGGGTCATCTCTGTGGACACTTCAAATAGGGAAGCAACCTCTGAAATTATGGCTGTTTTAAAGTAAACTTTATTTTAGAATAATCTTAGTTTTTCAAAAAGTTGCAAAGATAGTACCCATAGTTTCCATATATCCCTTGTCCAATTCCCAGATGTTAACATTTTACCATGTAACATCTTAAATTATTACCATGCTATATTGGTAATATATATTATAATGAACTCAACCCCAGACTTCATTTGGATTTGCCTTTCCCACTAACCAGGCCCTTCTGCTCTAGGACCTTCCCCAGTATACCACCTTGCATTTAGCAGAATTTTGTTCTGAGGCCCATGCTCCCTTAATGGAAATTACTGAAAGTGAACGAGGCCATTGCTAAGTGTTCAGAATTAGGACTAGTAATTGCAAAGGACTGGCCCACATTTCCCCTTTGTCTTGTGTCTATACACACAGCCTAGATAATTAGCAAACAGTCATTTCTAAAAGAAGGTTTTAAGACTGTTTTTTATTTGAAAAATGCATGTCTACTCCTGGCTCCCATTCACTCAGAAACAACAGTAATGAACTTGGTGCACACACAGAGATTTCCCCAGGGCCAGAATTCCTGGAGTTCCATTAGTCTAGGGAAGCCTTGGAGGACAGGAAAGTGTTCATTGTCTCCCAGAGGGCATGGTGGAAGTTTCTGTCCTATAGCAAGTGTGAGAAATGGGTCCTCCTAAAAATTCACACCAAGGTTGTGGGGCTAAAGATAAGGCAGATTCCCAGTTAAGAGCTCAACTTTACACTTCTACAAAGTGTTAGCATTTGTGTAGCATCTCTTCATGAAGAGATTCTGAAGTGGGATGGCCAGAAGCAAAGTTCTATGTTAAAATTCTGAGATGGACATATTTGGGGACCCCCATGTTGATGTGTGTAGGGGTCTGGGGTATCTGCCAGACCCGTCCTTTGAGCAGACGGTGGGCAAGGGTGTGGGGTTGTCACTTCTCTTCTGATGAAATCTGCTTATCCCCATAAGATTGTGTTCTAGCTGACTCATTTTTTGGCGTAAATTCTGCTTTTCCCTCCTTAACTAATATACAATCATACCTCGGTACTCATTAGTTTCAGAACTTGTCAAACCCTGTACTTGTCACATCTTGACAAGAAAAGAAATGTGTTTCAGCACTTGCTAGAACTTGTATGAGTCACAACAATGCCCTGCAAGAGAAAATGCTTCATCGTTCAGTACTCATCAGTTTGGGCACTTTGTCATGAATTCTGAAAGCATTAACGATGAGTACCAAGGTACCACTGTATTTGCCTATTTATTTAGCAGAGGAGAGGTTTTTGAAGGTGATGGTAGTGACAGTTGTCATTCATATTATTGCTCAAGTATTTCACACAGAATATGTGCTTAGTAATACTTGTTATTTAATTGATAAGTGTCCAGGATGAATGAAAACCAACTTGAGAGAAGACCAAACTTAAAAGAGTACCTTTGGGGAAGCATTCTGTGTCTTGTTGGCTGTGAGCTGGGCATGGAAAAGACAGAAGGCAGAGGAAAGAAGGTGAAAGAGGACACTCACTTCATGTGGACGTCGCTAGACACCCAGAGTCAGGGCACATCTCTTCCTCTCCTGCAACAAGCACTTTCCCCTACATTGTTTCTGATCCATCAGTTCTTTTCCAAGAAAAATATAATCTTTCCTTTAAAATTTTAACATCATTTTATCATATATTTTCTTGGGATATAAAAAGGTCATTTTCAGTTAAAAGTATTTCTATAAATAACAGAGTGCATCATGTGATTTTAAGTACAACCTTTCAAATACTCTGTATATATTTAATAAATGACCTTCTGTGCTTTATTCTTGAAATGAATTATGCAATTATTTGTTAACAAATAAACTACAAAATTGTTTGCATCATATTTTTTGAACTGCATGTATATACATTGAAATGTAGCTACGTTATAGTATTAAAGTGTTATAGGTTTATTTTTGTAATTTTTAGCTTTGTTTCCAAATTATATGAAGAAAGAAAGGGTTTTTCACCACAAATAATTCATTGCATGGTCAATAGTAGATCTATATAAATGAAGATTGTGTTTTTGGTTTGTCTGCTATTGTATCATATAAAAACAACTAGATATATTTTTACTAAGTATAGAGGGTATGTTTGGGATAATATGACTTAAAATATAGGCTTATGGCATAGACAAAATTCTACTTGAGCACCTAGGCAGCATAAACAGGTTAAGTTAGAGGACCCTAGGGTCACCAGTCAGAAGTGACATCTTATATATATTAGGATGAACTGCATTGGAAAAATAGAAAAGCAATGATTTCAGCAATTAGCAAAAAAATTAAAAATCTATAGAACAGAGTCACCCAATTACCAAAGTTAATTTGCAGTGGAGCTATCTGTCACCTGGGTACTCAGGGCTGCTGTTAGGTGATCAGTAGTCAAAATTTATTTATTTCATGAATAATTCTTCTACAGATTCTAATAGAATCTAACTCTTGTGCAGATTTTCTGTGCAATAGGGTAAGCCCAGACAGACACCAATTAAAGAAAAGCCAAAGTGAATAAGATTATCTTTTAGACATCACCTATTTAATATTTGTATTTGAGGTTCTTAGAGACATCTTGATGTATTGCAAAGAATTTTAATCAGACAACTACAACTTCAGACATAGTATAGATTCTCTTGAGGAAAATTTGCAGAATTAATATCATCTTTATGCTCCTCATTAATTCATTGTATTTCTCCATTAGTTTCTTATGCTTTCTGTCTAGCTAGTGGTCCACTGTGTGAATAATTGAATAATATTTGACAAATATACAAACAAAACCACACAGTGGTCAAATATCTGAAAGCAGCTTGATGTTTCAGCTGAGCAATAAACCAACTGCCAGAGTCATGAGTAGGCTCCTCTGATCTTCACCAGCCACCACATGTATTCTCTGGATATGCGCTCACATTATCACATGGTTCCATTAGAAATGCACATATTTGCTTAATTTTTAAAAAATTTAGGTAATTTTTTATCACTCTCTATTGTCATTCAAATACAGTTGTCTCCATTTCCCCACCACAACTTCCCCCACCCTAGCAACTCCCACCCTCAATCCTACCACCCTTTGGCTTTGTCCATGGCTCCTTTATACATGTTCCTTGATGATATGTTCCCTTCTTTCCCCTGTTATCTCCATCCCCACTGCCTCTGGTTACTGTCAGATTGTTCTTTATTTCAATGTCTCTGGTTATATTTTGCTTGCTTGTTTGTTTTGTTGATTAGGTTACACTTATAGGTGAGATCACATGGTATATGTCTTTCACTGCCTGGCTTACTTCACTTAGCATAATGCTGTCCATCCATACTGTCATGAAGGGTAGGAGTTCCTTCTTTGTTTCCGCTGCATAGAATTCCATTGTGTAAATCTACCATAGTTTTTTGAGCCACTCATTTACTGATGGACACATAGGTTGCTTCCAGCACTTGGCTATTGTAAATTGTCCTGCTATGAACTTTGGGGTGCATAGGTTCTTTTGAATTAGTGTTTCAGGATTCTTAGGGCATAATCCAAGTAGTGGAATTGCTAGGTCAAAAGGCATATCTGTTTTAGTTTTATGAGGAAATTCCATACTGTTTTCCACAGTGGCTGCACTAGTCTGCATTCCCACCAACAATGTACTAGGGTTCCCTTTTCTCCACAACCTCTCCAACACTTGTTGTTTGATGATTTTGGTTATGATGGCCACTCTGACCAATGTGAAGTGATATCTCACTGGTTTTAATTTGCATCTCTCGGATGGCTAGTGATGCTGAGCATCCTTTCATATGTCTCTTGGCCCTCTGTATGTCCTTCTTGAAGAAGTGTCTGTTCAGGTCCTTTACCCATTTTTTAATTGGATTGTTTGTCTTCCTGGAGTGGAGTTGTGTGAGTTCTTTACATATTTTGGAAATCATACCACTGTCTGAGATATCATTTGCAAATATATTTCCCCATACATTTCATTCCCTTTTCACTTTGCTGATGTTTTCTTTAGTCATGCAGAAACTTTTTATTTTGATGAAGTACCATTTGTTTATTCTTTCCTTTATGTCTCTTGGTCTAGGGGAAATATTGGTGAAAATATTGCTGCGTGGAATATCTGAGATTTTCTTATCTGTGCTCTCCTGTAGGACTTTAATGGTATCATGACTTATATTTAAGTCTTTTATCTATCTTGAGTTTATTTTTGTGTATGGTGTAAATTGGTAGTTGAGTTTCACTTTTTTGCATGTAGCTCTCCAGATCTCCCAACATCATTTGTTGAAGAGGCTATTTTTACTCCATTTTATGCCTTTTCCCCCTTTGTCAAATATTAATTGACCATAAAGACTTGGGTTTATTTCTGGGCTCTCTATTCTGTTCCATTGGTCTATGTGTCTGTTCTTATGCCAGTACCGGACTGTTTTGATTACCTTGGCCTTGTAATATAGATTGATGTCAGGTATGGTGATCCTTCCTACTTTGTTCTTCTCTCTCAAATTTGCTGTGGCTATTTGGGGTCATTTATGGTTCCATACACATTTTTGAAATGTTTGTTCTATATCTGTGAAATATGTCATTGGCACTTTAATAGGGATTGCATTGAATCTATAAATTGCCTTGGGTAGTATGGACATTTTGCTGATGTTAATTCTTCCAATCCATGAGTATGGTATACATGCTTCCATCTGTTTGTGTCTCCCTTAATTTCTTTCTTCAGGGTTGTATAGTCTTCTGAGTACAGATCTTTTACATCCTTGGTTAGGTTTATCACTAGGTACTTTATTTTTCTTGTTGTTACAGCAAATGGGATTTTTTTCCCTGATATTTTGTTGTTGGTGTACAAAAATGACTTCGATTTCTGAATATTGACTCTGTATCCCGCTGCTTTGTCAAATTCACTTATTAGGTCAAGTAGTTTTTTGGTGCAGTCTATACGGTTTTCTATGCACACTATCATGTCATCTGCGAACAATAACAGTTTTACTTTCTCCTTTCCAATTTGTATGCCTTTTATTTCTTCTTCTTGTCTGATTGCTGTGGCTAGGACTTCCAGTACTATGTTTAATAGAAGTGGTGAAAGCAGACATCCTTGTCTTGTTCCTGATCTTAGTGTGAAAGCTTTTAGTTTTTGCCTACTGAGTATGATGTTGGCTGTAGGTTTTTCATATATGGCCATTATTATATTTACTTAATTTTAAATAAAAAATACATTTCACATATTCCAACATTGCAAAATAAAAACCAAGCCATAAAAACTTTCCTTCTGCCCCTATAGCTTGGTTTCCCTCCCCATAGGCAACTTCAATTGCTTAGTCTCCTTCTAGAGATATATTATGCACATGTAAGAAAATATATACATATATTTATATATAAATATGTATTACATATTATTTATTCATTTTCTTTAACAATACATCTTAAAGATCAATCTGTATCAGTACAAAAAGAAATCTCATTCTTCTTAACGTCTGTATTCAATTCACCTATACAGATGTCCCATAATTTATCTAAATGCTTTTCTCTTGATGGATACTGAGGTTGTTTCCAACCTCTTGCTATTTTTTAAGTATTTTTATTGATTATACTATTACAGTTTTCCCAATTTTTCCCCCTTTATCCTCTCTCCGCCCTGCATTCCCCAACCCTCTAGCATTCCCCCACCCTTAGTTCATGTCCATGGGTTATACATATAAGTTCTTTGAGTTCTGTCTCCTATACCATTTTTTATCTCTCCCCATCTATTTTATGCCTACTAATTATGCTTCTTCTTCTCTGTATCTTTTCCCCCCATTACTTCCTTCCCCCTTCCCACTGAAATGGACATGTAATGTCCATTTCTCTGATTCTGTTCCTGTTCTAGTTCTTTGCTTAGTTTTTGTTTTTGTTGTTTTTCTTTTCTTTTAGGTTCATTTGTTCATAGTTGTGAGTTTGTTGTCATTTTATTGTTCATATTTTTTATCTTCTTTTTCTTAGGTAAGTCCCCTTAACATTTCATATAATAATGGCTTGGTGATGATGATCTCCTTTAAGTTGGCTTTATCTGGGAATCACTTTGTCTGCCCTTCCATTCTAAATGAAAGCTTTGCTGGGTAGATTAATCTCGGATGTAGCTCCTTGACTTTCATGACTTGGAATACTTCTTTCTAGCCCCTTCTTGCCTGTAAGTTTTCTTTTGAGAAATCAGCTGATAGTCTTATGGGACCTCCTTTGCAGGTAACTGTCTTATTTTCTCTTGCTGCTTTTAGAATTCTCTCCTTCATTTTAATCTTGGGTAACTTAATGATGATGTGCCTTGGTGTGTTCCTCCTTGGGTCCAACTTCTTGGGAATTCTCTGGACTTCCTGGAAATCTATTTCCTTCAGCAGATTGGGGATGTTTTCTTTCATTATTTGTTCAAATAAGTTTTCAATTTCTTGCTGTTGTTCTTCTCCTTCCAGCTCCCCTATAATTCAGATATTGGAATGTTTCAGGCTGTCTCAGAGGTTCATAAGTCTCCCTTCACTTTTTAAAATTCTTGTTTCTTTATTCTATTTCAGTTGAATGTTTATTTTTCCCTTTTGTTCCAAATCGTTGCTTTGAGTCCAGGTTTCCTTCCCATCACTGTTGGTTCTCTGAATATTTTGCTTTATTTCATTTTTGGTATCTTTCATTTGTCAACCAAGCTAAATCAGATCTGTGAGCATTTTGATTACCAGGGCTTTAAATTCTCCATTAGATAGGTTGGCTATCTCTTCATCACTTAGCTCTCTTTCTGAGGTTTTGCTCTGTTCTTTCATTTGGGCCATATTCTTTTTATCAGCGTACCTGTTATGCTGTAAGGGGGTGGGACCTTATGTATTCACCAGGGCAGGGCAACCCTCTTTGCTGCACTATAGCACTGTCTGTGGGGGAAGGGTCAGAGAGGGAACAATGCAGCTCACCTGGTCAGCTCTAGCCCACTTTTCAATAAACTCTCACGTGATACTGGGAGTTTGTCCCACCACAGCAACTGCCATAGTCCACAGTCAACTCTGAGTTTCAGTTTTGCCTTCAGCCAGCCCCACCTGCACGGTCCGCCACCTTGTCACGGGTTCTTACTGGTCTGGTTGTTCTGGTTGACTTTTTCTTTTAATTTCTTGGTTGTCAGAGCTCCATGCAGTTTGATTTTCTGGCACTTCTGGATGTTTATTGATTTTAGATTTGTTGTTATCCTCCTTTAGGTTGTGCAAGGAAGCAAAGGGTTTCTACCTACACCTCCATCTTGGCCAGAACTCTCTCTATCCAACCTCTTGCTATTACAAGCAATGCTTTAATCATGAATAACCTTGCACATTGATAATTTTTCATATTTCCAAGTATTTATATGGGATAAACTCCTAGAACTGGGAATTGCTGGCTCAAAGAATTCATGTATTTGACTCTTGATAAATATTGCTAAATTACATTCATTTAGGGATTGTACAAATTTAAAGTCTAACCAGAGAGACATAGATCAATTTTAAAGGCTGTATATATTCTAATAATCATTTTTTTATTTTTCTAAAAAAAGGGTGAGAGCACGGATATCATGATTACTTTGGACTTCATAAACTGCACTGAGGCAGCCCTGCTGAATGCTGCACAGAAACCAACCCAGATCTGCCACTAATCAGCAATATAACTTTGGACAAATCTAAGTTTCATGTAGGAATGGACACATAGGTGGGTTCCTGTGCCCTCTGGCTTTCAGTGGGGTTTAGCCATTAGGAAGGTTATCTGATACTCAGGTATCAGACCTATAGTGATGGCCAAGAGCCAGAAGAAAACAGATCAGGCCAAGCATAGAAAGTAACTAAGTCCAGCGAGGCACCAGAAATAATAGAAAGAGCTAATATGTGCAATTATTTCCATGAGTCAGGAACTGATCCAAGTACTTTTCATACATGAATTCATTTAATTCTTACAACAACACTAAAAGACAGGTACTATATAATTAACCCCTTTTTATAGGTGATGAAACTGAGGCTAACAGGATTGCTCTAGTACAGTGGCAGAGCAAATCTGACTTCAGAGTCTACCACTCTGAGAGGACCAGAGGGACCAAAGGATGAAGACAAACTATCTTAGGTCTGGAAAACATCTGACATGCCAACTGCTTGGGTTGGGGCCCATCTCAGCACATGGGCAACTAGGAGGTGGGTTCCCCCTGCAGGATGAAGAAAAGAGAGGGTGGATTAGCACACGGATAGATTCAGACACAATAGACTCAGACACAGTCTTCCTTACAGGTTTACATGAACCTGATCTTCAACTTGCCGCTGAGGGACCTGGCCTCATAGCCTGGCAATTTGTAGTGGTAAAACTCTTATTGTGCATGGAACAAAACAGCACAAAGTTGCTGTGTCTTGTTTCACTTGCCAGCCTCTGAGAGGTGAAAAGCCAGAAGAACCACACGTTATTTCCCCAGCCAGTGTTGTTATTACTTAGATAGCTGTTCATTGAAAAGCTACTTAAACACCCTGTCCTGCTAGAAACTGTGAGAATTAAGACCCATCTACTTCAGGCCTTTTCCAGAATGTTTGCTCATAGGACAAACAATCCAAGATGTTTGAACTCTTTAACTGAAATGAGGAAAACTTAAGCACTGTGGGCAAGGAAGAAGTGAGTGACCAAATCATTCTAGAATTGCTTCCTTTTTTAAAATACTATGAGGGCAAATATTTTACTAAATATTTGGTTATTACTATTCCTGAATAAGCCAGTTTGTTTGTTTGTTTGTTTGTTTTAAATGAGTTTGTTTCATTCCAGGCAGTACAGAATTTGGAATAGAACAAAGACTGAAGAACACACTTTGACAGGATTCTGGGCTGGGTTTACTCTGACCTCACAGCTGAGGTTGAAATGGCAGAGTAAGAAGAACTAAAGAGAGGAGTCGGTGCATAATGATGATGATGATTAATTTTTTACAGTTTATTCTTAGATGTGCAAGAGGCTCCAAGACAACACTTTGTCTAGCTATAGGTGGCAGCAGATGTTATGAAAGGGAATCCAGATGTTAAACAGGGATGGAATTGAGGATCGCCAATGGCCCAGGTACAAGGAACAGCTCACTTTTTGCCAGATTCTAAATTCCACCTGTGACAAGGAACCCCTTCCCCACAGCCTTCACTTTTAGCTGTGATGAATTCACAATATGCACCCCCAAAACAATCAGTATTTTGATGTCTGCTCTACTGAGGGCATTGGCTGTAATGCCTTTTAAATAAGAGACCCTTGTTCCTTTCCTTATCTCCATCATCTCCAGCCCCATACTCTGGAAAACCCAAACAGGTGAGAAAGGTGACCCGGAGTCAGACAATCCCTGACCCTTCCAGTCTAAAGTGAAACCACAGGCTTTCCCATGCTCCAGTATCTTTATGCTGAAACCCTGCTGTTGCTGAGGGAAAGGGAACTGAAATTAGATTTGACATTGGAGGTTTAAACTAGATAACGTTTTTGATAACAGAATTTTTTAAGTAGTTATGGGGTCTTCCCAAATTCTCAATATAGAGTAGGAAAGATAAACTTAGTTTGTCTTAATTGGTGAAACAGTTTGGGGGAAATACATTCATGTTTTCACCTTTGTGAGCTCAGATTGCTCCATAAACTCATTGCAAGTGTGAGAACTGAAACAACAGAAAGAGGGAAGGGTATCATGTGAGTGGAAGTGTGAACACCCAGAGAGATTATGATACCTTTAAGAGGCAGAAGGAAGCTCCATGGACTGAAACTTAGAGGCAGGATGTGAGAGTTGGGGCACATTAGGGATGGATGATGAATGTTGTTAACAGATCCTGAGTGACTTTGAATGCCATAATTAGAAGCTGATAGCCTAAAGAAATGGAACCCTGGCTGGGTGGCTCAGTTGGCTGGCGCATCACCCCATACACCAAAAGGATGCGGGTTTGATCCCTGGTTAGGGCACCTATGGGAGGCAGCCAATGATATTTCTCTCTCACATCAATGTTTCTCTCTCTCTCTAAAATCAATAAACATATCCTCAGGTGAGGATTTTTTAAAAAGAAAGAAGCAGGAAGCTATGGAAGTGTTTTTAATCTGGTGTAGTGGGGAAGCAAGACAAGGCATGGATCAGAAGGAGGCTGTTGTACTAATCTAAACAAAACATGATAATGAACTGGCTCAGGATTGTTGGCAATGAGAACAAAAAACATTGGAAAGGCTTGAGATTTATCTAAGAAGCAGAATCAACAGGATACATATTGAATGGTTGGATGGTGGATAGTAGGCAAGATGGAACACAGGGTTAAAAAGATGATGATACCCAGGTTCTGCTTTACCTGATCTTTAACCAATAGTAGCAGGTGGACCTTAAGTATCCTACCTCAAAGTAGGCCTATAGCTGAACTTAGACCTTCTGACTATTATCCAGTTCTTACAGTCCTCTACCACCCACATTCTAAGTGGAATGCTTATACTCCAGTTAAGCAAAACAAATGTAGGGAATAAAAAGGTATTAATTAGCTAGTCCTAGAATAATGCTGAATAACACGCCCCCCCACCAGCCAATTTCAGTTTCTTAAAAAAACATTCATTTACCTTCCTGGATCTGGAGTTGGCTGGCACAGCTCATGTAGGCTGGGCTCCCTTGGGCATATTATTTTCACTCGGTCTGGCTGGGGAGGCTCTGCTCCATACGTGTTCATTCCAGGCTGAAAAGGCAGTAGTTACTCTGAGAAAGTACACCTCGCAAAGATGGCCGAAACAAGAGGACAAGTCCAACCACACAAGTGCTGTTCAAGCTTTTGATCACATCATGTCTGCTAACATTATGTTGATTGAAGCAAATCCTAAGGCCAAGCTCAAAGTTAATGGTAGAGAAGGATACTGTGCCCGTGAAGATGAAGGTAGGATAGGAATGAATATTTGTGGACAACAATCTGATCCACCACAAGGATATAATAGAAGAATTTCCTTTTATTTTCTTCTTTTTTTTGGTCCTATTTAACTCCACAGGGTACATCATATAACTCGTGGAGATAGATAGGGAAATGAATGTACTACCTCAAGCAAGATTGCTGTGAGATGGAGCAATATTCAAACTCAATAGGGTATGGAAATTCCAATCCCACTGAAGATTCCCATTATTTTATAGGTTAGAGGTTGCAAGTCTTGCCCTAAAAGGGCTTGTTATATCTCTCTAGATATTACGTTCAAAATTTCAATAGCTGCCACCAGGTGAGCTGTGGTACCTGATTTATGATAATGTAGACCAAATGGTTAAGCATGCAAATCACAGAGAGACCAGACATAAAACACATAATTCAGTCATTCATAAATTATACCAGAGTATAGCTTCTGATTCAAAAAAAGCATAAATATGTAACCTCTTGCTGTGTATAAGTGATTTTGTATTCATATTCAACTGTTACTAATTGCTATTTAATATAATTCTGGTTTTAACTTCCAGACTTGTGGTTAGAAACCTTCTGAGATATACACATTATTTTCAGTGTTTATATCCAACACTGAGGCTTTTGAAAGTTTTCTCATAAAAACTCTTGCCAGTGACTTGCAATTTGCAATTTCCTTCAAATAATAGCACTATTCCTTTCTTCCATTGCCTTAATAAAAACTTTTTACATGTGACTGCAAAGTTCCAACTCTCAGAAAAGTTCTCAGAACAATGTTTTAGTAAGGCTTTAGATGTGTTGCTGACCTTTTAAAGTAGTTGAGATTTCAAATCAAAATCCAGTTTTCTGGCTTCTTGAGCTCTGAGGAGATCTGGCTACTCTGGGCCTGACTTCATTGTGTTTTGACAGCTGGCAGGGCTGAGCAGTGCTGCCCCCTGCAGGCTGGAACTGCATTCTCCAGTTGGTCCCCTCCATTTCTCCTTTTAGAGTTGGCTTGGCCCCCTGAAGACACTTAAGTTGTCGTGCCACCTTCCAAGAAGGGTACTCTCTTTGCGTGAGTGATGGCCTCTCTCTAATTTTCCTCTGTGCATAGCTTCCTCTCTGCCAAGAGAAGTGAAAATGATCTGTTACCCTGCCCTCTCTTCTGCAGCTCATCCCATATATCCTCTTGGGTAAGAAGGCTGCTCGCCTGAGTCAGCATAAAAGCCTGTGCTGGCTGCTTTTCAATCAGAAAAATATTTCCTGTCCATCACCAGCCATTTTACCACCCACTGTCTTTTGTGACCTCGAAATCTTAGTTTGAGTTGAGTTATTTTGCATAGAATGCCCAAGTTTCTAAAGGTTATTCTCTACTCTAATGCCTCAAGTTTCCATTAAACAAGGTCTTAAATGCTGCGTTTTCTTTAGAAGACATTTAAAAAGCCATATTATTTAAGAAAAATTATGTAATGATTTTTCACACCTACTTCACAAGCTTTTTCCCCTTCTGAAAATGTCCAAAGAGTTCCCTATTGAATAAAAACCTATGATCCCCCTTTGTGACCCTTTGTGGTTTCTTCAAGCTACAAAAACTTTTAAGTCTTCTTTTAATTAATTTTCCAAAATGTTCCAATTCTCTGCCCAAGAGTTTCAAGGTGGATTCAAGAACAATGATAAATATAAGAGCAACACATCTCAGCTGCTAACTAAATGTTCTATTAATTACAAAGTAAAAGCCCAAATCAATATAATTTTTAGGAAGAATAAAATAGATAGTGAAAGGTTAACATTTCTGCTAAGAAATGGAGGCAATTGCTATTTTTCTGCATTGCCTGTAAAGGAACGCAATGTGCATGTGCTCTCAGCTTGCCCACTCCTACACAACTCAAGGGAGCTCCATGGGCAAACCAAAGAAAATTCCATAAACCCACCAAATCACACAAACAAGGAAACCCCTAGACTACTCCCAGGCAAAGTCACAATTTAAGCAGAATAGACTTAATCTAGCTGTTTAGACATATCCTGTGATCCTGAAGAATCTATTTCTGGCTCTAGGCTTCATTATAAATGTCAGGACATGATATATAGTTATGGTTAAAAAGGCACTTTCATTAGAAGTCACTCTTCCCAGACACTTGCAGGCTCTTGAATAAATTACCCTTTGGGATGAATTTCTCCCCAGCATAAAGGTAAATTGGTATAGAAAGCATAACAATTCTAGGTTCTACTTTCCTTTTGGCAGGATGTAATACTACTGAACAGGAAATGAAGATTAACTTACATTAGAGTCTCAATGGCACTCATTGCCAGAGTCAAGGTAGAGGTAGGATCACCTGTTTGTCTGGTCTTGGTATTTGTAGTCTCACTGTCTATTTTATTGTTAGTGTAGTAATGACTTCAAAAGAAGGAGGTGTCAAAGAGAGAGAAGAGAAAAAAAGAGGGCCTGCCTCTGTTACCCTGTTATATATGGAGATATACTGATCTCCCTTTTTGAGGGCTAAGGTTGGGCAGCTAAGGTCAAAGGTTGTTTTCTGTAGGGTCAGAGTGAAAGCAGGGTATTCTCTCTATATGGCTAGCAAGGGATGCTTAATTTTGAAGGGCTAGCTAAGCAAAAGAATTCTGGAGGAAAAGTCAAAGTTCAAATACCACTCCTGGAGGGCAGAGAAAATAATCAAGATTAGGAGTTTACTGGGGATGAAACTGGAATGAAACCAAGATTAGTAAGGTGCTGATTTGGTGGGAGGGGTGCCTTGGATAGTGCCGTCAGCTTACCAGGAGATGTAGTTTGGCAATGATTTCTAGAAGGGTCAACTGCAATGAGAGGGTATGAAAAAAATTGGCCAGTGATTTCAGGGACTATTTCCATGACCCCACCATGTGAGCTGAGAACTGTGAGTGCTTGGACATCGATGTCATTGATGGGACCTGGACATCTTGTCTGCCCCATGAGTAAAAACTCATAGTGGATATTTAGACCAAGTGGCCTTCTGCATAACTGCCTAGTTATTGAACTGCTTTATATTTTTGGGGTTTGTGATGGCAAACAATTAGTAACCACGACTGTCCCCTATAAACCATGATCAGTACTTTGAATTAAGGTTTTTGTTGAGAACTTAAACATTTGAAAAATCTAGGGCTGTATCTTACTCCTCCCCACTGAGTGAGTATAAAGAGATGGGGTACAATAGCTCTCTCAACATTACTCCCAGCAGCATGTGAAGGGCTCCTTACTGCCAAACGAGAAAAATTCCTCCTTTCACCCTGGAGGCTCTAATTTCTTTTATATTTTATCCTGCCTTCCTTGTATGTGTGGATAAATGATAAGTGCCTTTGACACTTTTGAATAGACTTGTGTTAGAAATGAATGTCTAAGGCTTTGAAAAACCACCCACTGAACAAGTAAAAGTTGTCTTTCTCACCCTGATAGAGATTTTCTAACCTTTTAATAAGATATCAAGGTAGAAAATGGGGTGTACTTTGAGTCAACACACTAGTAATGAACAACTGAGGATTTTTTTCTTGTCATCTTTACAACCCTCATAGACCTTTTGGATCCCCAAGCATTGTGTAAAAGTTGACTTATTGGATCTTTGCAATCCTTGCAAGATATGGAAAAAGCAACCCAAAATGAGGCTCTGCTCCTCCAGGGTCCAAACTACTGTTAGAAGTTCCCGTGGCTGAACTGAACTCAAACAGTGATAACGGAGCACCTTGCCAAAGGAACAAAGGAGGGAGTTAGCAGGGCATATACTCACATAATTACAGTAGAAATTCTCTTTAACATAAGGATCATTTGAGACACATTCTTGTACGAATATCTTGTGATATTGTTGGAAGCACTTGGAGTCTGCTTACTTTACTTTAAAAGCCAGTCTAGAAAAATTAGGGTAGAAAATAATTTGTGGTTCTTTCCTGTAAGTAAGATGTATATTACTTTGAGCACCAAGTTGCTGAAGATTTTAAAGCAATGGTGACCTGCCCTGCTATGGTTATAATGTTTCTGTCCCCACGAAATTCATATGTCGAGATTATTTATTTATTTAAATATATTTTATTGATTTTGCTATTACAGTTGTCCATTTCCCCCCATAATTCCACTCCACCCTGCACACCCCCTCCCACCCACATTCCCCCCTTTAGTTCATGTCCATGGGTCAAACATATAAGTTCTTTGGCTTCTACATTTCCTATATTATCCTTGCCCTCCTCCTGTCTATTTTCTCCCTACCATCTATGCTACTTATTCCCTGTACCTTTTCCCCCTCTCTCCTCCTACTCCCCTGCTGATAACCCTCCATGTGATCTCCATTTCTGTGGTTCTGTTCCTGTTCTAGTTGTTTGCTTAGTTTCTTTTTGTTTTTGTTTTAGGTGTGGTTGTTCATAATTGTGAGTTTGCTGTCATTTTACTATACATATTTTTATCTTCTTTTTCTTAGATAAGTCCCTTTAATATTTCATAAAATAAGGATTTGGTGATGATGAACTCATTTAACTCGACCTTATCTGAGAAGCACTTGATCTGCCCTTCCATTCTAAATGAAAGCTTTGCTGGATAGAGTAATCTTGGATGTAGGTCCTTGCCTTTCATGACTTGGAATCCTTTTTTCCAGCCTCTTCTTTCCTGTAAGGTCTCTTCTGAGAAATCAGCTGACAGTCTTATGGGAACTCCTTTATAGGTAATTGTCTCCTTTTCTCTTGCTGCCTTTAAGATTCTCTCCTTATCTTTAATCTTGGGTAATGTAATTCTGATGTGCCTTGGTGTGTTCCTCCTTGGGTCCAACTTCTTTGGGACTCTCTAAGCTTCCTGGATTTCCTGGAAGTCTATTTCCTTTGGCAGATTGGGGAAGTTCTCCTTCATTATTTGTTCAAATAAGTTTTCAAGTTGTTTCTCTTCCTCTTCTCCTTCTGGCACCCCTATAATTCGGATGTTGGAACAATTAAAGATGTCCTAGAGATTCCTAAGCCTCTCCCAATTTTTTTGAATTCTTGTTTCTTCATTCTTTTCTGGTTGAATGTTTCCTTCTTCCTTCTGATCCACACTGTTGATTAGCATCCCAGTTTCCTTCCCATCACTATTGGTTCTCTGTACATTTTCCTTTATTTCACTTAACATTGCCTTCATTTTTTCATCTAATTTGTGACCAAATTCAACCAATCCTGTAAGCATCCTGATTACCAGTGATTTAAACTGTGCATCTGATAGGTTGGCTATCTCTTCGTCATTTAGTTGTGTTTTTTTCTGGAGCTTCGATCTGTTCTTTCATTTGGGACATTCTTTTTTGTCTCAGCGCACCTGCTAGGTATAAGGGGCAGAGCCTTAGGTGTTCACCAGGGCAGGGCAACACACATCGCTGCTTTGTATGTGGCACTATATGTGGGGAAGGAGTCAAGAGAGAACAATAGCACTTGCTCCACTCTCTGCTGGATTTCAGTCACTTCCCCCACTACCCATAAGCAAAGTGGGCCCTACAGGTGCTGATTCCCGGGTGGGTTGGCTTGTACATTTTCTAGAATCCTGTGGGTTTCTCCAATGAATTCTCCTGTGAGGTTGGGAGTTTCTCCCACTGCTGTGTCAACCCCCACAGGTGTTTTCAATTGGTGATTTGAGGCTTTACTTCTCGCAGCTGGGACCCCAGGTAGTGGGGGCGGGGGGGAGGGTCTGTCTCACTCCCCAGGTGTTCCTCCTGGTGTATCTGCGCGTGAATGTGGGACTGCCCACTCCACCAGCTGCCACCTTGCCCGCCCCAGTCCTCCACCACCACTTTGCTGCGAGTCCTCTCCACCCCGCTGCGCATCTCCTCCCCTCCTATGGGTCTGGATGGATGTTTCTTCTTTAATTCCTTGGTTGTTGGACTTCCATACAGTTCAATTTTCTGTCAGTTCTGGTTGTTATTTTGTTTTTAAATTTTGTTGTCCTTCTTTGGTTGTGCAAGGAGGCACGGTGTGTCTACCTATGCCTCCAACCTGGCCAGAAGTCCATATGTTGAGATTCTAATTCCCAAAGATGATGGTATGAGGAGGTGGGGCCTTTGGGAGGCGCTTAAGTCAGGAGAATAGAATCCTCATGAATGAGATTACTACCCTGTAATAGAGAGCTCCATAGAGACCCCTAGTCCTTTTCTCCACAGGAGGATACAAAGAGAAGTCTAAGACCCAGAAAAGACCCCTCACACAACCACACTGGCTCCTGATCTCAGACTCCCAACTTGTGGAATGGTGAGAAATAAATTTCTGTTATTTACACCCAGTCTGTGGTATTTTGTTATAGTAGCCCAAGTGGACTAAGACATGCCCCTGGAGGATATTATTGTTATTGGGCCATATTAATAAGGTTATGTGTCCTCATAACTTTTTCTAGCCATCAGCCAGTACTCAAGCCATAAGGTATAGCTCATTCAGGACCAAGGTCCTTCTAGCTACTACCACCCTCACCCCTTGGCAAGTCTGATCCAAGTAACACCAAGATCTAATGCTTTCAGACCAAAAGGTGTTGACTCCCAGGATTGTTTTTTTTTTTTTCCTAACTCTTCCACCATAGAATGGCTGCTCCTGTCATCCCTGTTTCCTCACTGGTCCACATACCAGGCTCATTGACCTGTAAACTCTGCTCAAGCTCCTGGTATACTTGAGCTCTCTGCCAGTATGGAGTCAGATTGATTCTTGAAGACTGAGCTTGTTCTCTCTCCTCAAGGCTTTCCTGCCCTTATCACTCTAATTATCACTGAGTTTCCACTTTTCTATTGCTTATGGAATCAATGTTTGATGACTATGAGCTACCCCAACTAGGCTTGGTATTCTCAAGTGACCGAGCTCACACTTAGGACTATCTGGGAAGAAAGTGCATGAGGACCCCCACATCCCCCACAGCTATGAGCCTGGAAGTGAAGATCTGGAAGGAATGCCCTATTCACAGCTTTTCCCTATCCCTCACCACATGGGAGGGGTTCAGGTCTTATTACAGGGTTCCTGATTAGCACTCTAGTTCCCTTGCTAGAATGGCCATGATACCCTGACCAGGCTCTTGGAGAACAGACCCTGCTTAAGTCAGACTCCAAAGAAAAAGAGCCCTGTACCTGCATTCAAGTTGTTTTTATTCTTTACCTTACTTCAGATAACATAGACACCAGAAAAGTCGAAGTCCTAAGTCTTAATTTTATTCAACAAACTTTTGCTGAGCCTGTATATCTCAGAATCTGTCCATCAATAGTACTTAAACATTGGATGGGTGGGGTATATCATAAACTTGAGAAAATCACATAAATAGCTAATTGCCATATAAGTCCAATTAATATAGATATAATAAAATTGTCATGGGTCATAGGGGTGGGAAAAAGACACCCTAATTGGGAGGACTATAAAAAGCTTTTTGATATCATTTTAATTGAATTTTAAGTATGAAAAAAGTATAATAGGTAGAACTAGAAGTGAAGGAAATAAAATAACATGTAGGGCCACAAAAAAAAGGCATGTGGGCACCAACAAGGTATCCTTAGGTCTGAAATCTTAGTGTGGTAAAGGGAGAGAACTGGTGAGAAACAAGGCTGGGAAAAAAGACTGGAATTGAGAAGTGGAGAATTTTGTTAAGAGACATGGCCCTATGGCTATAAACCAGCCACCCGGTCCTTAGGTCCAATGCCCGTGGCCTAGGAGCGCCCATCTCCCTTCATAGTTGGAGGCCTAAATCCTGACTTGCAAACCATCTCAGGTTTATACTTTATCTCCCTTATTTATTTTTGATTTCCCTGCTACCTCATCTCCTGGTTATACAAGAATAAGAGCTACATGCATTTTTACCTGCTTTCCCCCCAACATTTTTGGACAGTTATATTTTAAAGCAATTAAAAATAATGGGGAAATGGGCTTATTTTACTTCAATTTATTCTACTGACAGTACCCTGTATTTCTTTGGGTAGATCCAAACTGATGTCTGTTATCATGTTCTTTCTGCCTCAAGAACTTCCTTTAATGTTTATTGTAGCTACTATCTTCTGGAAATCAAGTTTTCAGTTTTTGTTTGGTAGAAAAAGTGTTTTTCTTGCATTTTTAAAAGATGTTTTGATTAGATATAGAATTCTGGTGTCATTTCATTGCTCCTGGCTTTCATTGTTTCTGTCAAGAAATCTGCTGTAATACTTATTCTCATTCCTCTATCATGTTTTTCCCCTCTATCTGCCCTTAAGATTTTCCCTTTATATTTTATTTTCAGTGGCTTGAATATAATATTCCTAAGTATATTCCTGATATTTATGGATTTGTGATTTGGTGTCTATCACTGTTATTGCAAAAATATTGGTTATTATTCCCAATACTTTGAATGTTGGACCTCAGGATAAAATTTGTTTCTTTCCTTGTTTATAATATTAGACTATCTCTGGCTCAAGCTGCTCTTGGTAATTTGCTACCTGACCTGGTTTCAGGATTTGGCAAAGCTGCCACTTTTAATCTGCATTGGCCTGACCCTTCAAAAGAGAAGCAGATATATGCTAAGTAGCTATAACTTTATTTTTCTGGCGGTATAGCAACCATGTAAAATTTTTGGAAAGAACATAAAGTTAACAACGGTAGTTTACAAGAATATAACTGAATGCAGAGAAAGGAGAATGGGCTAAAATTGGTAGTGGCTGAAAGCAGGGATAATAAGTACAGGGCTGGTGCAATGGTCTAGGTAAGAGGAAAGAAAGTTACAGAGGAAAGGGCAATAGGCACCTCTGGGAGAGAAGACATTCCAGGGTTGCACTCCTAACAGAATTTTCTGAACTAGTAATGACCTATTGTTATGGAGAATACTAACAGGAATACTGAGAAATATTGTATGGTTGAGAAATGTAGAACATTCTGCATTTGATGGAGTTAAAGTGGGTTTCTAAATCACAGAATTTCTCAGAGCCTTTAATATGTTGATGTTCTCTGAAAATCTGTAAAAGGGGAACACAATATGTAGCATTGCCAAACTTATTGACAAAAGAATACAAATACTGTTCTCATAATGCTTCCAATAACATCTCTTGCATTTCATGAGCATCATTTTGGGGAATTTATCTCAACAAAACTGCAAACATTTGACTATAGTATTAAAGAGGTAGAGTGAAGGGTAAGGGAGAGAGAGGAAGGTGTTGATCACAATTCTGCAATTTTATCCTGAGTAATTAACTGACGGTGATGTCAAAACTGAGACAGCTACATGAGAGGAGTTAATAATCAGAAATTCACCTTGGGGCCTGAAAACATAGATACTGAAAAGAATGATTCTTTGATATTTCCTACAAGAGTAATACATCTGTGCATAAAAATTTCCAACTGACTTAATAAAAAAATAAACCTTATATCCCCTAAGGCCATTAACTAGAGCAAAAATCTATCCACAAGTAGAGAGCTGGATTCCAAATACCTGGTTTTAGTCCCCTAAAATGCCCTTCCACATGGGTCTCTCCATATTACTGTACCCACCACCATGATAGCCTTGAGGAAGTACCCTGCTCACTCTGTAAAAAATTCCTCATTCAAATGAGTAAATATGATGTTCCATTAATAACCAATATCATGGCTGAGATAGAGCTGGAATTTTACTAAAGGCTTTGGCTTCACAAAATGAAAGAAGTATAAGTAGTCTCAGGAACCTGATAATCTCTTCTACAAACTACTGCTTCCTCACCTTCCATTTGGGGCCTCCTGAGTTTCCCCTCCTTCTCCCGGGAAGGCCATCACATCTCCTTCCCTCAAGAGGAGCCTGAAAGACAAGTCTGCCCCTGTGTCGAAATCCAAGAATGTGATGTCCAGTGTATAACATGGCCCCTGACACATGGTATAGGCACTCAATAATACTGTTGAATTAAACCAAATCTGATTTAGAGGGAAGCAGAGTATCTTTTCCTGCTACCAGAGGCTTGTCTTCTACATTCTGGTTTTCTGGACAAGGACCAGCCTTGTCTTCATGTGACTGACAGCATGACAATATATTGGGGTACAAAGCACAACACAAATTACAAAACACAAAGTACATATGCCTCAGCCTTTCCTGGGTGTGCCCAGTGATTACATGTTGGCAGAGGATAGTTCTATTGTGTGACATGTCGACCTACTTGAAGGACTTCAGCCTTGAAAAGAATCTGGTTGTAAGCAAGTGAATGGTGGTGAGACAGAAGGTGTGCGAAGATGATTTGAGTGCTGCTGGCAATCTCTAACGTGCATTTGGGACAAAGTGTAACAGGGCCCAGGGACATTAATTAAACTTGCCATTTCCTTTATGTTTCTCCAGTCAAGTTTGTCACATAATACAAAAGAGTGCAAGTGGCATGTGACATCCCTGTTTAGAATAAGGTTTAAGAGAATGAGCCATCAAACGGTGGGGCCTTCTGTGACTGTGTACATCTAAAATCCTGGGTAAGTAACTCCTTAGAAGCAGTTGAGAACCACATCTTAAACTATCTGGACTTCTTTGGAGTATGTCTTGGCCCTGTCCTTCAACCTAGAGCTGCTATCTGGCAGATCATGATTGAATCAAACCCTCAGAGAGCTTTTATGTGGTTGAAAGGTGTTTTTTTAATTTAAATTAGTTGTTAAACTTTAATTATCTAAAGAGTTTACACAAACATCTAGATTTCCAACTTTTCATGAAAAATCAGAAGCCATGGCCACTGAAGGCCTGCAATCCATTGTCAACTAGATCTAAGTCATGGCAGCTGTGGGTAAATAGACCTGGTGCTCTCCTGTCTACCATAGGCCCTCTCATCCCATTGTACTCATACAACTTCTGCCTGGTCCTGGAAAGCATCCAAGTGTGTGCCCCTGGCTTAGACAAGGACCTATTGGGAGATGTGGGCTACACTAGTGAAATCCACCTGTAGCTTCAGCAGTTAATGGAGAATTCTGCAAGGAGTTGGCTATTTCCAGGAATTGCTCCCATGGTATTTTAGCAACCCATGTCAGATATACTCATGACTTTCTTATTAGAAAGTAAGCTTTTGCTTTGTTTACTTCTGATTGCCATCCAGGCAACTTCTACAGAAGACAAACAGCATTTCCGTATGATTTCATTTTAGATAGCACCTCTGTGCCAAGTCATGTGGTTGACCTGGGGTTGGCCTTAGTGTGGTTCCCAGGAATTTAGAAACACAATCTAATGACTCATTTTCAACCTCATCAGCAATATGAACGAGGGTTAGTGAGGAGACAATGCCAGGCAGAACAATCGGGACCTTTAGGCTGGAGCTCTGGGGGCCCCTTTTCCATAGGCCGGGTGAGACAGGGTCTGGGAGGCTGCAGAGAGGAACATGAGGAGTTGAGGAGTGAGCTCAGAAGTGGTAGGGAGGCAGGGGGAGAGGAGCAGGAAACAGTGGGAGACCTCAAGGGGAAAAGCACAGAAGCAATCTGAGAAGGACCCTTGGGGAAGTCCTTTTGCAATAATATCTCAACAGCAGAAGTTACAAACTGGCCATCCCAGAGCTTGGCATACAAGTATGTCATAGCTGGCCTGTACATGTTTTTAAATTTGTGCAAATAAGGATATTGTATAGTTTTTTACAATCCAGTTTTCTAGTTTTTCTTGGGGGAAAAAAGATGTTGCTGTACTAGGCAGGCATTCCCACATGGCAAAAAGCTGCCACAGCTGGGCAGAGGCTACCCCTTGCAAGGTGTCTGCTCTGTGACTTGACTCAATGCTGCCTGTACGCAGTGCAGTGAATGAGGCCCAGCCCCCTCCAGTTACTCCCATTGCCTGGCAAGCAAGCATATGAGTTGAGACCTCTGCTTTATGCCATGGAAAACTCAAAAAAGCACTGGACTGCAAGTCAAGCCATCTAAATTTAATCCTGGCCAAGCTGCCTACTCCTTATAACCATGAGCATAGTACCTTAACAAACTCTTGCTTCTGTTTCATCATCTATACAGTGAGGAGATGGTATAGAAAAATCTCTGAGGTCCTTTCCAGCTTTAACAAAGATGATCTGCACATCTGTATACAACCAGGAGGAAAAAAATATTTAAAGCCCTAACTAATGCTAGCTGAACGTGCCTTCTAAGGTGAGCAAAGGGTTTAGCAGAGGGTGATGAATCTCAGTGCTCCTTTATTGCCCTTGCAGAGACTGTGGGGGGAGGAAAAGGGGTGCTCTGAAGCATTGGGCCCATGTAATAAGTAAAGGGAGTTATGGAGCCAACAAATGGCTTTATGTGAATGGGGAGGGGGTTGTGGGAAATCAAGAAAAGAGTTGAGATCCTCTGGCTGTCTGGGTCCTTCCTTGTAAGACATGTGATGTAGGAGCTGCTCTTATAGGCAGGAGCAATCCCTAAATAGAACCTATTCAGGGGCACAGGAGCAGGGGCCTAGATGGTGATGAGCCCCCTCCACCCTCCCTGCCCCTCAATCCAGCAGAGTTTGGGAGGGCACAGGGCTCCCCCCACAGGTGGTGTGGGTTTGAGCCCAGTCATTGGCATTGCAGAAGTGGGGTCCTGCCTGTGGTCTGGGATACCACCCACGTGTCTGCTATGCTGAGCCTTCCATGGACTGACATTTCCGACGAAGGTTGCTGACGGGGCACAGTTCGTAACCTCTCCTCTCAGATGCAGAAACAGAAAGCAGACAAATAGCCTGCTCCATCTGCTTGGGAACATCGCGAAGCAGAGGAGACTGTCGGCACTGCCAGAGTGGTGGGACAGCGGGGCACCTTCCTTCTCAGTGGGGCCTCAGAGCTGACCAGAGGCTAGAGGCATCCGGCATCCTGCCCAGCAGCTTTCACGGAGCTGTTGAGCATGGCACGGGGTGTTTGTCCTATGGTTGCAATGCTGGAAGTCCTGTATACGGCTTTCCTTCCTTCAAAACACGCCTCTTTAGAAAGATTGTTTGAAGGGAAGAGGCTGGTTATAGGATGTGTGTGTGTGTGTGTGTGTGTGTGTGTGTGTGTGTTCATTTTGTTGGTGTTTGTCCTATTTTCAGTCTCCTACCACTCTTAGACCCTAATTCCCAGGCACAGGAATTGTGTCACATCCAGGTACAGTGTGAGTGTGCGCTGAGGTGCGAGCGGGTGTGCTGCAGCTGCTGCAGAGGCGCTGGTTCCTCGGGAGGTTTCATCGCTCCTCAGTGGGGCTAACTAAGGCCAAGCATCCCACAGCCCTGTGCCTCCCAGACCTGGTCTGTTTCCAAGCTCCAGGGCCTAGGAGGTCACAAAGCATTTGGAACAGCTATTTCTAGGCCACACAAAGGAAGAGAGAACTCTCTTACCTTAATCAGACTCGTTCAACACCTATCTCTTGAGCAACCTGTCATAGTAGCTTCTGGGGAAAGCAGTGGATATGAGTGATACAGTTATTTTTCACATTGAGCTTACATTCTTACATATTTTTAAAAAGATTTTATTTATTTATTTTTAGACAGAGGGGAAGGGAGGGAGAAAGAGAGGGAGAGAAACATCCATATGTGGTTGCTTCTTGCATGCCCTCAACTGGGGACCTGGCCCGCAACCCAGGCATGTGCCCTGACTGGGAATCAAACTTGTGATCCTTTGGTTCGCAGGCCAGCACTCAATCCACTGAGCCACACCAGCCAGGGCCATTCTTACATGTTTTAAATAACTAATTAGACAATTCACCATTCGTTACAGCTCCTATTGGTGATATAAGGAGGGCCTGGAATGCAAGAGAATATGAAAGGATGGCCTGATTTGGTGTGCCAGTGAAGGCTCTTTTTAGGAACTACTGTGTTTCATTAAATCTGAGATGCCACTAGCTGTAAGACGCACCATTATTCTACGTGCTCTAAGAAAGAAAGATTATGCTTCCGATTAAATATGACATAAGACTTCTTACAACTTAGAATATTTATTTTTAATTTGACGTAGACTTTTATTACATATCATCTTGTGCATAACTGAGACAGAAAACATAAACAAAACAGGCTCTTATAGAATTCCTGAAATTTCTTAGTGTACCTCTTTCTAATCACCTTCCAGTAAGAGCAGGTATCTCTGCCTTTCCTTACATTACCATTCTCTGTGCCAATAAAAGCGTTGGTGATGTAATGTTTCTTAAAAGAATCTATAAAAGAACTAGAAGCTATTTTTACTGTGCATTTAAGCCAAATTTGCAATAAGGTAGAGCTAACATATTTTTGACTCCTCCTTGAGGAATGTTGCTAAACAGATATGACCCACTCACACACCACGACCACTGGCTCCCAAGAATTAAAAGAGAGCCAAGCCACTAACTTCATCTGTAAGTCTTGACACCAGCACTCGGTACACACAGAGGCAACAGACAACCGTGTCTCACCTGCTGCCAACCAACAGCTAATGTGCCCCAGTTGGATACACCCCAATTTCAAAGATGTTAAATGCAGAATACAGGTTTTAAAAATAAATGAAGTGTGGTAGTTTCTTAGATGAGATCTTATGGACACACAAGAACTAGCTAAGCAAAGAAGGGAGTGAGGGAGGTGTCCTAAAGAGAGGGGGAACAGGTGTGAAGGCTCAGATGTGGGAAAAGTGTGCACATTCCCAGAAATTAAAATGCTGGTGTGGTTGATGCCCAAGGCAGAGGAGAGGCAACAGGGATGAAGTTAACTAATAGGCAGGGCTTGTCCTTTCTTACACAAGTGTTTGAAAGTTGTGTTGGGGTTATGGAATTTTATCCTAAGAGAGCAATGGGAAGCCCTTGAAATATCTTTGGCAGAAAGTGAATGCAGGAGGGTGAGTGGGAGAGCATTAGAAGAACTATTTGAAAGGTATTTCTATTTAGAGTCCAGAGAATGGACTGGGAGGGGTCTGAGTGTACAGGAAAGATGAAGCATAGGCCATGACTATAGCCCATGAGAGAGTAAGGTGCCTTTGTGATTAGAATATGGCTGGATTCATGATTGACTGAATGCAAGATGGTGAGAAGATAGAGGGAGCAGGGAGTCAAGAATGACTCCCAGGCAGCTTCCTGGGAGCAGACACACTCACAAACATGACAGCAGGACCAGGTTTGGGTGTGGCAATAACACTAGTTATTTTTGGCCAAGTTGCATCTGAGGTACCTCTGAGACATCTAAGTGGAGACCTCAACGCAGGCAGTAGAATATGTGGGTCTAGGGCTTGTAGGCTGGACAGCAAGGCTCAAAGAGTGAATGTGAAAGTTATCAGAATATAGCTGGTAATTGGAGTGATACGTGTGAATGTGATTGCCTATGGGGAGGATGGAAAGTGAGACATGAAAAGGCCCCAGGACTGCTCTTGAGAAACTGCAAACTCTGAAGTTGGATGGAGGAGGGTAAGCTGTCAAAGGAGCCTGAAAGAAGCAGCCAGTGGAAGAAGAGAAATCAGGAGAGTGTATCACAGAAGCCACAGGACAAGCGCTGGCTGGGATTTCACCTCCAATATTTCTTTATGAACTTGGGCATCTATGTACCTCCCTGAAGGGTTGGCTTCCTTCATATTTCCAGTTTCTTCAACATTTTCCTCCTTTATAAAGTCTTTTGCTTCTGACAAGCTCAATTTTATTTGCCTTACATAGACTATATACCTACTCATAACCTCTCCGTTTGGGCAGCTTCAGCCTGGCTCTCAGCAAGCTCATCCAGCTAGATTTTGTCTATGAAACTACTGAGTGCTCCTGAGGAGAGAAAAAGGAGAGAAGGAAAAGATGGGAGAAATCAAAGGAGAAAAAGGAAGGTCATTGTTTATTGAACCCTTACTCTATATTGTTTCTTATGTTTGTTTAATCCTTGCAAAATGGTGAAAATGAGATTATTATCCCCATTTTAAATGCTCAGAGGGGTTAAATAATTGGAGTAAAGCCACACAGATAGTACCTGTGCACAAAGAGCCAAATCTCCAGCTTATATCTATTTACTGGAAAAAATAGTCTTCAAGAGGCAGTCCCTTGTATGAAGCTCACATGTGCTTGAGAATGCAAGCACATTATCTCTGAGGCCAAATGACTACAGTAAAGGAGGAAGATTCCAGTGTGAAAAAGAAATGGTAATAGTTGACAACAGAGGGCTAGACATGACCCTGATGAATGACCTCCATGAATACATTTGTTCCATTTTCCTTGTTTAATGATATTGGTGAATTTAAGTTTGGTAGAAATACCTGTGGTGTGATAGATTTACTGGTGGCAATTATAAATGTGAAGTCTCCTCTGCTGGATTGACTTTCATGAGAAGACCATTTGGATTTGAGAGAGTTTGTGGGGACAAGCCTATTTACTTCTCTGCCTCACTGCTCAGCTCACTAGGTAACTACAATCTAGTATGTCTCAGACTCCTTTAGAATAACTGGGGACTTCAAAATTCTTATAAGGTGCCTCTTGGTAGGGCCTGGGCAAGGAGGGGCCTCTTGAGGGCACTGATGAGCTATGACCACCCATCTGGGTTCCCCTGAGGAGGTGCTGCTTTGTGCTGAATAGTCTGGAAATTAACAAATAACATATGTTCTTAAAATTAGCCTAAAGGTGCTAACTCTTGTCTCTCTAGCCTACCACACAGGGTGGCAACATGTGAGAGGAGACTGGTTATGTATGATCCATGTGGCTGCCTCTGAGCAGAACAGGAAACAGCTTTGGCCGCTGTGCGGGGCAGATGGGAATGACAATGTGGCTGCTTCACTGTGTTGCTTGTTGCTGGATCATCACTATTGGTAGTATCATCTTGACTCTCGGAGATGGTGTCAGTGACAGGTAAGCTTAGTCCGAGCGGGCAAAGGTGCTGCCAGTTTCCAAATCATAGGTTTATGCTGTGGCTCCTTGACACCACATGATTAAGGGGCTGAAATTGCAGTGGCATATTCAGAGATTCTTGTGCCCGTGTTTAACATAGGCTCTTTTGGATGAAACTTTCCATGAGGGTGTAGAATAAAATAGAAGTAGGAATCACCTGAAAATTGTCCTGTATCTGCCTGGGGAACACACATTTCAGGTGATTCTTCTTCTGTCCTTTTTTCATCCCTCTCCCTGCAACAAATCTAGATGTAAACACCAAGAATTGTGAGTGATGAAGAGAAGCTGACCCAGTCGATGGAGTTAGAGCCAAAAAATCACAGTTGGGTTTCTCTTTAGCCACTTTGAAAATCTGAGGAAAGTGCTGAAGTACAGAATGGCTAAATTGTTACTATACTGGCTTTCTTTTCCTGGGTGCACAATTATACTACACTTCCCAGCCCTATGTGTTAGGTGAAACCAAAACACATATTTTGCCAGTGGCAAGTGAGCAGAAGTGATGTGTCCTGCCAGGCTGAGGCATTTGAGAGCAGGTGTGCCTTCTTTGTCTCTCTCTGCATCAGCCCTTGTCTGCTGGGTGATGTCAGAGTTTCCATGAGGTCACATGTTGAAGATGGCTGTGCCTCGGCATGGAAGGAGCTTGGCTGTCTGAATGACTATGTGGAGCAGAACCCACTCACCATATTGAACTGTGACAAAAGCTAGCAAAAAACTTTCATTGTGCCACATCACTGAGATGTCGAGGTTAATCTGTTACAGCAGTCAGCACTTCCTCTAAGTGATATAGCTGCACAGCCCAGGGTCATGGGCTTTTCAGGAAGCCTCCTTCATCCTCTTCTCCTGAAGTCTTTAACAGTTTTACAAAGAGCAGGGTTGGTTTTTTGACATTTGTTTTTTAGCTTTTAGTAAATTTGTCAGGGGCAAAGCATTTTGTCAAAATAATTATTATTGGTAAATCAATAACAAAGTCCAAACCTATGTAGGAAGTTAGTAGTTAATCATTCAAAATGAAAAATTGAACATTCAGGGCCTGATGTGCCATTCAAATGAAATTAAGGAGATTTGTTGCAAATGGCCATCTAACATTTTGGAGGGAGAAAAGTGTTCTTTGTATTTTCTTCTGTGTCTGTTTTTCATTCTCAAACTGTCCGATATTCCTCATCAACTCTGGAATGTGTGTCCCATATGTCCTTTTCTGATGAAATGTCACGAGCTGAACTTCGACATTCAGCATTTCCCAAATTTGGCACCAAAAGATTTGGCCTTTGTTCACTGTAACACAGTTGTATTTTTCCTAAAGTCAGTTTTCTGATTGTCTTCCTCTGAGCCCAGAAAAATGCATTTTTCTCACTACTTCTACCCTGATTTTGAGTTTGCAGGCATGAAAGTGATGTCATGGGAACCAACAAAGGAATTAGAAATCAGAAGAGATAAAAATACAGCACCAGCCTCCAATAATTTCTGCTCTGGTAGCTTTACTCAGTTTTTGCTCCTCTTCCTGAAATGTCTTCCTCATTCTTCTCAGCCTTTCTAAACCTTGCTAATGCTTTAAGGTCCAGTTCATTAATTCCCTTATAAGACTTACAGAATTTCCCGTATGGACCCTAAGAAGGTTAACATTTCAAGGAGCACAAAGAACACATTTGGTTTTATTCTTCATCATTCCCCAGTATCTAGCACTGTACCTGGCAATTGTCAGACACTTATAATATATATGCTGATTGAATTGATGGCTTTCAATGAATGAATAAATTTTCAGTCCTTCACCCATCTCAAGTAACTGTAAATTATCAAAAATAGTGGAAAGGAAGAGAGTTTCATTCTTCTCAAAGTACACATTGTACCACAAAATTTAGCAATTAATGCATTTAACGTTCATTTTGACAGTACACAAAACTGGCAGTATTTTTTTCTGTGTCACTTTGGCCATACTTCTAACTCCAATGACTAATTTGGGGGAAATAATCACAAATGACAGTGTCCGCAATGGCCTCCACTCCAAAAAATAAAGTGGATCATCATATTCTTGCATTAATGAGTATTGGAGTATAATAAGCTTTTCATTTTCTTTCTCTTCCACTTTTTAAAATAGCAACATTTGTTGGCCTACATAACATTTCAATTACATGGCATCCTGTGCAACATGCTGGGTATGGCAGGTAGAAAAATGCCCCCACCCCCACCCAAAGATGTCCATGTCCTAATCCCCAGAACCTGTGAAGATGTTCTGTTACATGGCAAGGAGGCCTGAAGGTTGCAGATGGTATTAAGGTTGCTAACCAGCTGGCTTTAAAACGTAGGAAATTATCCTGGATTATTCAGGTGGTCCAGTGCAATCACAAAGGCCTTTTAAATGTGGGAGAGGGAAGCAGAAGACTCAGTGTCATGGTGATGTCAGGTGAGAAGGACTCAACTGGCCATTTCTGGCTCTGGATATGGAGGGAACCACAAGCCGCAGAATGTGGATGCCCTCCATAGACTGTAAAAGGGAAGAAAATAGGTCCTCTCCTAGAACCCCCAGAAAGAACGCAGCCCTACGAAACCTTCATTTTAGCCTGCTAAGACCCATGTTAGAGTTCTGACCCCCACAACTGTAAGACCATAACTTCATGCACTGTGTACCACTCTGTTTGTGATCATTTGTTACAGCAGCCAACAGGAACCTCATGCTAGGGGGTCTTAATAAAATAGACAACAGCGGTAAAGTACCTTTTACAATTTATTTTTTAAAAGACACCATAAAAGCATTTACTTTTCTAATTTTGCTCATTTGTGATTTTTTCTACAGCCATTCCTGATTGGAAAGCCTGCAGCTTAGGCTTTTTCAGGGTTTAACACAGAATGATATCACACAAGAGAAGGTGGCCAGTAAACAATGACAGGTTAAAAAACAGATAACAAACACTCAGTGAAACTGAACTAAATTGCTGTTTTTTTAGGAACTTTTGTGGCATAAAAGGAAAGTCCATGGCTCAAAATAAAATGATAATAATATAAACAGTGCCCTCCTGTCACCTGTTGGTTTGGAGTCACTAGATCTGGGAGGAGGTGCCCACGTGTCTGTGGCCAGAGGAGCAAGCTGAGGTGAAGCGCTCTTGACAGGGCATCCCACTCTTTTCCAGCCCTTTGCCCATCTGGTCTGCAGCAGACCAGGTTACAGTACCTGCCTGACAGATGTGAGTTTCTGCTCCTCTCCTCTGCTGTCTGCAGGGGAAAGCTATCAGAAGATGGGTGGGCAGGGAGAGAGAAAAGAGGTGATGAGCCTGGGCTGTTTTAAAATTTGGCAATCAGTGCCCAAATGGTCAAGAATAGGCATGCATTTTATATAATACACATAAAAGAGATTATTTACTGGAGGGAAAAAGAATTATTAGCAAATTTAGGGTTTCAGGAAAACGCAAAGAAGTTTCACTTGTTTTTCCCAAGCCTTGGTTTGTGAGCCCAGACTCCTCTTCTGCAGCAAAAGCTTGATGCAACTCAGACACAGCCGTGGGCATCTACCTGCTCATAACTTTAATGTGAGCTGCTGCCTGGGTTTGTTGGAGGTTTCACTGAGTTAGTATTTGCGAAGTGTTCAAACGATGCCAGGCACGTGGTAAGCACTGTGTAGGTGTTCCTGATCATTATTGTTAAATCACAGTAAACACCTTCCTCAGAACACTGACACAAAAATAGAACATGACTTTTTCCATCTCTTTCCATCTGTGCAATGACACACCACAGCTTAAGAAATGATTTGGTAGGCCGAAGCTGAGTTTATGCAGCTTCCCAGCCTGAGAGAAATGAGAGGCGCCAAGTCAGTTGCGTTACTCATAGAAGTGGGGCAGCACCAGTGTTAGAGGCAGCATGTCCAGAGAGCCTCTCTGTCCAGAGAGCCTCACCGAGCAACCCAGCTCAGGCACTAGTGAAGTCACATTGGGAAGTCATGTGGCTATGGTGCGACCCTCCACACATCTGTTGGAACATTTCGCTCTGGCCCTGATAAATTCTGTTGACTGAATGAGTGAATGAGCTGAGTGAGTCACACACACACACATACAGCCTCCATGTCCCATTTTCTAAAATAAAAAGAATGAGTGTTCTCCCTCCTGGGAGCACGCCCACACCCTTCTTCCCTCTCAGGCATGCATCTTCTAAACTCTAACGGTCCCCATGAGACTTGCAGCCAAGGGAGTAACAAGCAACAGCAGCTCATCTGAGCTAACCCCCCGAGCCAGTCTCCAAGGCCCCCTTTCTCTGACTTTTTGTCAGTGAGCCAAATTAGGGCCACCAGGCTCTCCTGTTGCTTCTTCCATGCTAAGCCCTTATTTGTTTTACTGTCCCCGGCTTTAATAAATGTACTCTCAAAATCAAATAATAAAATAAAAAGAATAAGCTTCAATAATTCTAGAGAGCATTCCAGTGCCTTATTATGTTTTAAAGGATCAGTAATCTTTCAGAGAAGATTATTTTAAAATAATAGAGCAATTTGTGTTTACCTAACAAGCAAATTATACAAGGTAACTAGCACTGATTCTCCTCTCAAGTGTCTTTTCCTCAAGCTTTCAGACTTTAGGGGACACACAAGGTCATAAGTGACATATTAGAGAAAGCAGTTCTATTCTCTAGCTCCATGGTCAGGTTCCATGGGAGCAGATCTGAGGTAAGGATTTGCATGTAGGAAGTATGTTGTAGAGTGGTCTCAGGTTCTATGCCCAAGGGGAGTAAAGAGAGCAGAATAGGAGAGAGGAGGAATCGCCCAGCCTTGTAGTCATCACAAAGGCCTCAGACAATCCCACAGAGAGAAGAGCTCAGGTGGGGTCCTTCAGAGGGGTCCCAGCTTGAGGCAAGCAGGTTGTGCCTGAACCCCTCCCTGCCCCCTGCCCCACAGTCATTGGATCTGGCTGCCCCTGAGGAGGAGGAGGAGGCATGGCCCTTAGGGAGGTGGCTCTCTTTGGTTGGGGATAGTTCCCAGAGCTGGACAAAGCCACCTACGTCATAGGGGGCAATGAGAACCTCTGTCCTTGTGTTAGTTTTCTGTTGCTGAGTAACAAATTACTACTCAATAAGCACTTTAAAACAACAAACATTTATTATCTCTCATGGATCAGCAGCTTGGGCCTGGCTTAACTGGATCCTCTGGTCAGGCTCCCACAAGCTGCAGTCAGGACTGATTTGGTTGTGTTTTTGCAGCTCCAGTGGGGAGTAACCCACTGCCAAGGACACTCAGGTTGGTGGCAAACTCATTCCTCTCTGGCTGTGTGCCTGTAGCCTGGTTCTTTGCTGGCTGTTCCAGGGCTACTCTCAGGTCCTACAGGTCACCAATAGTGCCTAGAGGTCATTTATTTTCCTTGCCACATGGGTTTTTCCAACAGAGCTGATGACCTCATGATGCCCACAGGAAAGTCTGTTACCTCAGAGGGGGCCGAAGCCTCTTTCAAGGGTACTCGCCTGATTACCGCAGGCTCACCTTTTTGATTACCCCAAAATCAATTGGTTTGGGACCCTAATTGTATCTCAAAACTCCTTTACTTTTGCTTTATTCTATGGGCTGGAAGCAAGTCATGGGGCCCATCCCCACTCCAGGGGAAGGGATTATATAAGGCATGAGCCTGGGGTGGGGAATCATGGGGACCACCTTAAGGTCTGTCTGCCACAGTCCTGATGGGGAAATGTGGGTAGTGTGCTATACATCTACTATAATAACTCGAAATATAAAATTTGATTCTCCCAGTGCCAAGTGGGTAGGCTGATCCATTTTGTAGGCATCTTGAACTCTTTAGTATGACAGAGCAGTATCAAGGTCTCCATAGCAGCAGGGAAAATACTACCTATTTTGTGGCTATCAACAGGAAAGTAGAAACTGAGAGGCCACACATGCCTGGTGACTAAAATTCATTGAGACTGAGAACCATGTTCGCTATAAGGGAGTCGTTAGTCTATCCAATCTGAATCTTCAGCCAAATGTCTAACTGCTCGTAAGTGGCCAGACTGTCAGGAAAAGTAGTGGCAAAGCTTGAGTGCCTGTAGATGTCAATAGAAAGTGTTTCCTTTTGTAGCTCATGAAAATGACAAGGGAACACTGAAAAAATCTACGCTGGACTACATAAATTCGCTTTTATTTTTAAAATACATATGTAGGTTTCATTTAAAACCTCTGTTTCTTAATAGAAACAAAGTAAAGGGAAATATAAAAATTGATCTGAAGATGCATGACAGACCCTACAGGAGCCCCAAATGACCAGTGAGGGCCCTGGCATTTTGGTGTGGAGCCATCCCAGCCATTGAGCCTGTGTGACTGATTGACAGGCTGAAATAGAGAACACTGTTTCAAGCAGGAAGGGTACTATTTTCTTAATTAATTCTTTACGTAGCTCAGTGTCAGTTAATGTTTCAAGGTAGGCACAAAAGCGGAAACAGTGTTTGCCCTCCCGTGGTTGGGAGGCAGACAAGGAGAGGCTGCGCCATGCAGTGGGGTCTCTACTTGGAGGGAGGATGTACAGGGGCTACGAGGCAGGGAGGCAGCCCGTCACCTTGGGCAGGGAGGGCTTCCCAGTGAAGAGTCTGAGCTGACACTGCGGGATGCACGAAGGGAAAAGCAACAGCAGGGGAAGCCTGAGACTTCCACTCTGCAGTTTTGCCTGAGGCCAAACTACTTCAGCTCTTGTAGGCGGAGAAGCTACAAGCTGAAAATCGCTGTATGTTTTATGTGAAAGTATGGCTTTTGGCTAACTCAGCTCACATACAGAGAGATGGGAATGGGCTAGACAGACAGACAGACTGAAATTAGACATCTCATAAGAAGCCCTGCTTAGGAACACAAGTTAGCTTCCTTCCTTTTGTTGAGGTAATTTTCCTAAACATGGTTTCTAACAAGTCAGGTTTCTTTGGTGAGTGGAAAATCAGGCCCAAGCCCTTTGAAGCTAAGGCTTACAGGAGTGTCCAACCCGTGGCCTGCGAGCCTCATGCAGCCCCGGATGGCTATGAATGTGGCCCAACACAAAATCATAACTGTACTTGAAACCTTTTTTTTTTTTTGCTCATCAGTTTTCATTACTGTTTCTGTATTTATTGTGTGGCCCAAGACAACTCTTCTTCCAGTGTGGCTCCAAAAGTTTGGACACCCCTGGAGAGATCCTTCTGCCCTTTCAATTAACTATCTTCATTCCCTCACCTGAGAACCTGGCCCCTCTTAGAGTTAAGACACATAATTAGGGTGACCATATAATTTATGCCCAGAACTGGGGCATGTTAAAGAGTGAAAGTAGCATGAACAGTAATTACTCCCGGACAACAGGCACAAGCTGGGGCCATCCTGGGCAGACTGTCACAGGGCCCGTGGTGAACTCAGCCCACCTAACACTAATCAGCTGCAGAGTGGGAACAGAACTTTCCCAGAATTCCCAGAAGCTCCCATCTCTGGGTCACAAAGCAGTGGTCGGAGTGGCGGGGAGTGGGGGGCAGTTCAGGGGTGGGGGAGCATGCTTTGTTCCTGTTTGAATTACCTCAGAGTGTCCCACCCTTTGTCCAGGAAAACGGTCGTTACTGAGCAGGACTTCTGATGCCCAGTGTGTAAGGGAGGTCCATTCTCCTTACCATGGGAAAGAATGAGACAGGACCAGATAACAAATATTAAGCTTGTTAAATGCCAAGCTTTTAAGGAATTCAGGAATATTTATTTTTAGAAAGCTCACTTGCACTCCCTCAAAAAATAAAAAAACAACCCTGCCTCACTCCAGAACTGAGGAAAGGTGATTTTATACAGATGACTTTGTGGCTGCTAAAGTCAGTCTGGAGGGAATTAGACTTGAGAACCCCCAAGCGTTGCAGTGAAATGAGTGAAAACTGACCAGTAGTGGATGAGGGTCACCCATCTGCAGGGAACACACATTCTCCCACGTGATTATAAAATGTGTGATTGAGGAGGCCCAGGAAACTTTTAAACCCAACTGGAGGACCACGGGATATGTGCTGCGCAGGACAGAACTGATGAAGCAGAAAGCTCAATTCAACAAGCATGCCTGAAGAAGGGCTGTCTCAGCAGAAGAAGAAGACCCACAGAGAGTGTGGAAAAGGGCGCGGACGACTCTGCAGCCAGTAGGGCCCCTCCAGGAAGGCCCAGTGCAGGGGCGGCCTGACTGTCAGGCTGGGGCGCCATGGCCGCAAAAGTGGTTTTCTTCGTTAAGAGGCAAGGAAAGCCCCTTAGGTTGTGACACGGCTGGAGTGAAGAGAACCCCTAAAGCGCCCAGAACCCTTCTCAACAACCCACTGCCCTTTCCTCTAACTGTATATTTATCAAGACTTCTGAGTGACCCCACCCCGAGAGAGACATTCTCTAAGCCTCTAAATATACTAATTACTCATCAACAGTGCCCTGCTGGTGGACTTCCTCACCAACAGTCCTATCAGAATCTGGAATTCTCCTAAAACATTAAGAAGATTAAAGATGACAGTTTTAAGATCTAACATTTTGCATATAAAGTATCAGAGCAATTCTCACATTAATTTAAATTAGTAGAATTCAAAGACAGTAGACAAATAAAACACTGAGAATATAATGTTATTGGACTTAAAATGTATGGCATTCTATCAAATTTTCTAGTCCTTGGAGAACCAACGGTAAGGTCTGGGTAATGAATGCCCAACAAATGAGATACAGTTGACCAAGACAAGATTCATAATGCATCAACTCTTTGTGGTTCAAGAGCTGACTCCCAGTTTAACAGGCATATAATTTCAGTGTAGTGACTTTTTTAAATTGAACAGGCTCAAGAGGCCTTACTCACAGCAGCGAAACTTAGGGGGAAAAACAATGTATAAGCCAAGATGATTTTCCATTGTTAAGAAGCGTATTATCTTTCCAGTGACCAGAACCTGAGTCCTGCCCTGTCAGCCTTGTGTGAAGCTGCTTTTTCTATTTTGGGACAACTTCATGCATTATTGCTTCTATCCCCCAGAGAGCTGCAAAGTTTAATCTCTCATCACGATGAGTCTTTCATGTTTTTTTGCAACCATTTCTTGTGTACCTCCTAAGTTGTTTCTTCTCTAAGTTCTTTTCTAGATTCACTCCATTTCTCACTGTCTGTCTGCAAATGTGATTCTCAGTAAAGAATAAAGGACAACAACTGGTCTCTTGACTGGTCCAATTAAGGTAGCTTAAATTAACGTGATTAAGAACTGTCAAGTCAACTAAGAATTTCATCTACTTTGGAGTGTTATTGGGTTTTTTTGTTGAAATTCAGCTTTTTTATTCCGAGATAATTGTAGATCTGCATGCAGTTGTAAGAAGTAAGAGTTCCTGTGTAACCTTTACCTAGTTTCCTCCAGTGGCAATTTGTTGCAAACTATAGCACAGCATCACAACCAGGACATGGACTGATACATTGATGCAAAATGCAGAGCTTTCCTTCACCAGGAGGATCCCTCATTTGCCCTTTTATAGCCACACCTATTTCCCTCCAGCCTCTGCCCTCTCCTTGATCCCTGGTAACCAACAACCTTTTCTCCACTTCAAGAACGTCATATAAATGAAATTACAGGGTAGGTAATCTTTGGGATTGGTTTTTCTCACTCAGCATAGTTCTTTGGAGATTTATCCAGGTTGCTGTGTGCATCAGTATCTTGTTTTTATTGCTGAATACTGTTGCTGGTGTGGATATACTATAGTAGTTTAACTGTTCACTTATTGAAGGACATCTGGGTTAGTTCTCGTTTGGGGCTATTAGTAATAAAACTGCTCTAAATACTCATGTAGAGGTTTCTGTGTAAAGATAAGTCTAAATTTTTCTAAGATAAATGCTTAGGAGTACAGATGCTGGGTTGTATGTTCATTGTATGTTGTTTCCCAGAATGGTTTCGACCTATTTTTTAGATATATCTCAATTTTATTTTTTGTATTTTTAATTACATTTATTGGGGTAACATTGGTTAATAACATTATATAAGTTTCAGTTTTACAACTTTATAATACAACATCTATGTACTCCATTCTGTGCTCAGCACCTGAAGTCCAGTCTCCTTCCATCACCAGGTATTTGACCCCCTTTATCCCTTCACTCTCCCCCCACTCTCCTTTCCCTCACAGAATGGTAACCACCACCATTCTGTGATGTTTTGTGTTTGTTTTATTGGTTGGTTGGTTAGTTGGTTGGTTGGTTGGTTGCTTGCTTGCTTTTTGTTTTATATCCCACATGTAGGTGAAACCATTCAACTATTAAAAAATGAAATACTATCATTTGTGATAACTTTTGATCAAGATCCATAGTAATTGGAAGGTGGGGGTGGGTAGGGCAGGGGAGAGTAATAGGGGGCAAAATGGGGACAATTATAATTGAACAACAATAAAAGAAAAAAGAAAAAATATCCATAGTCAAGCTGGTGTAACCAGGCTGAAACCATACATGTTTTATGTTTTTGTGTGTGCTTGTGTTTGTACATTTTTGTGTTTGCACTTAAATGGAAAATATAGCACTTATCCCCCTTAAACATTATTTCATAAATTTTACCTTAATATTCCAGGTCTTAAGATCGTTATATCTAATTTCTCTCATCCAACATATTGACTGTCCTTCTTGACTTCATTTTATCTGTGCATTTCATAATTATGATTATTAAAAGTTTCTTTGCCTAGAACTTGAAGAAAAAATTAAATAGAACAAAGCCCTAAAGCATACCACTGGAGACAAATCTACAACTATAATACCAGCTGACCTACACTTTCCTTCCTGTCTATAAGGATAATATCAGCAAAATTTCCAAAGGATTTATGGAATTCAGATTCCAATGCACTTCACATTTTCATTCCTAACAATGTAAGCACTTCATTTTAGGAAACAAAAATTCAAGTTTCTAGGTCACACTATTTCACTGTGAATACATTTTAGTTCTTACTGATAGACATTTTCTTTTCTCAGTTAAATGAGACTGAAGACTTTAGTAAAATAACTTTCAACATGATGACTAGTTCTTTTAACCAAAGACTGCATTATTAATGGAGCCTTAGGGCATCAAGATTTGGAAACACGATGATGATGGTGATTGTTGGTGGTGGTGGTAATTACCACTAACAGAGGTAGCATGCATCCTTGGTGCCAAACACTTCTAAGAACTATGATGTTCTGTGTCATTTTTATAACTGTGTCTGTTTTTCAAATAATTCTGCCATAAGGATTAGCAAACTGCATGCTCTTTTCAGATACATGGTATAGCTGCCCACCCTATAACTTCAAGGCTTACTTGGGATTGTGTCTGAATTCTTAGTTGAAAAAAATTAGGTGCTATATAAGTAAATGAATGGATCAAAAAACTATGGTACATTTACACAATGGAATACTATGCAGCAGAAAGAAAGAAGGAGCTCCTACCCTTTGCAACAGCATGGATGGAACTGGAAAGCATTATGCTAAGCCAAATAAGTCAGGCCATGAAAGACAAATACCATATGATCTCACTATTAACAGGAACCTAATTAACAAAACAAACAAACAAGCAAAATATAACCAAAGACACTGAAATTGAGAACAGGCTGATAGTGACCAGAGGGGAGAGGGGAGGGAATTTCAGGGGAAAGAGTGAAGGGTTTGCAGGAACAAGTATAAAAGATACATGCACAATAATGGGAGGGGGTGGAAATGGGAGGGAGGTGGGGAGGGCTGGGTGTTGGGCTGGGGTGGGGACAAAATGCAGAAAACTGTACTTGAACAACAACAAAAAAGAAATTCCAAGTAGTTATGGGTAATGTTAGATTGGTGTTATGTGGGTTTGCTTTAATAAAAAGTAGCTAAATTGATACTGCTAAAAAAATTAGGTACTATAAAAATTAAAGCCACAGACTGCCGGACAAGATGGAGGTGTAGGTAGACATGCTTTGCTTCCTTGCACAACCAAAAGAAGGACAACAGCCAATTAAAAAAAAAAAAACAGAACTGCCAGAAAACCAAACTGCATGGAAGTCTGACAACCAAAGAGTTAAAGAAGAAATATTCATTCAGACTGGTAGCAGGGGTGGAGATGGGCAGCTGAGCAGAGAGCACCTGTGGCAAGGCGGCAGCTGGTGGACTTGGGCAGGTGGGGCCGTGACTGGTGGACCGGGATATCCCACTGTTGCGTGTGGATAAGCTGGGAGTAACAACTGGGGAGCGAGACAAACTATGCAACCAAGTGTGGGGAAATAAAGCCTCAGAACCTCTGGCTGTAAAAACCTGTGGAGGTTGCAGTGGCAGGAATTGTCCCATTTTTTTCTCCCCTTTATGCTTCTCTGCCATGCACCACCCCTCCCACCAGCATTCCCCAACCTTATAGTTCATGTCCATGGGTTGTACACATAAGTTCTTTCACTTCTCCATTTCCTGTACTATTGTTAATCTCCCCCTGTCTATTTTCTACCTACCATCTATGCTTCTTATTCCCTGTGCCTTTTCCCTCCATTCATCCCCTCCCTGTCCCCTGCTAATAATCCTCCATGTGATGTCCATTTCTGTGGTTCTGTTCCTGTTCTAGTTGTTTGCTTACTTTGTTTTTGCTTTTAGGTTTGGGTGTTGATAGTTGTGAGTTCGTCATCATTTTACTGTTCATAGTTTTGATCTTTTTTTTCCTAGAGAAGTCCCTTTAACATTTCATATAATAAGGGCTTGGTGATGATGAACTCCTTTAACTTGACCTAATCAGGGAAGCACTTTATCTGCCCTTCCATTCTAAATGAAAGCTTTGCTGGATAGAGTCATCTTGGATATAGGTCCTTGCCTTTCATGACTTGGAATACTTCTTTCCACTCCCTTCTTGCCTGTAAGGTCTCTTTTGAGAAATCAGCTGACAGTCTGATGGGAACTCCTTTGTAGGTGACTGTCTCCTTATCTCTTGTTGCCTTTAAGATTCTCTCCTTACCTTTAATCTTGGGAATTGAAATTATGATGTGCCCTGGTGTGTGCTTCTTGGCCAGTCCCAATTTATTTGGGACTCTCTGAGCTTTCTAGACTTCCTGGAAGTGTATTTCCTTTGCCAGATTGTGAAATTCTCCTTTATTAGTTTTTCAAATAAATTTTCAATTTCTTGGTCTTCCTCTTCTCCTTCTGGCACCCCTATGGTTCAGATGGTGAAATGTTTAAAGTTGCCCTGGATGTTCCTAAGCCTCTCCTCATTTTTTTGAATTCTTGTGTCTTCATTCTATTTTGGTTGAATGTTTATTTCTTCCTTCTGTTCCATAACGATGAGTTGAGTCCCACTTTCCTTCCCTTCATTGTTTGTTCCCTGTATATTTTTCTTTATTTCACTTTTCATAGCCTTCACTTTTTCCTCCATTTTGCAACTGTACTCAACCATTTCTGTGAGCATCCTGATTACCAGTGTTTTGAACTCTGCATTTGACAGGTTGGCTGTCTCCTGGTTGCTTAGTTCTATTTTTTGAGTTTTGATCTGTTCTTTCATTTGGGCCATATTTCTTTGTCTTGACATACCTGTTATGTAGTAGGGGGCAGAGCCTTAAGTATTCGCCAGGGTGGGCAACTCACATCACTGAGTTGTGGTATTATATGTGAGGGAGAGGGAACAATGCCTCAGTTCTGTGTTGCTTCACTCTCAACCAGCTTTCAGTCACTTCTACTGCTACCCACAGTCAAATTGGGCCCTTCTGGTACTGGTTCCCAGGTGGGTGGGTTTGTGTACAGTTCCAGGACCCTGTGGGTCTCTCCAATGAACTCCGCTGTGAAGCTGGAAGTTTCCTCCTGCTGCTGCAACCCCCACAAATTTTTACAGTCAGAGGTTTTGAGGCTTTCTTTTCCTGCCTTGGAACACTGGGTTGCGTGGTCTGCCTCACTCCTCGGTTGTTCCTCCTGGTTTATCTGTGCACTCATGGGGGGCTGCTAGCCTACATCTTGCCCACCCAGTCCTCCAGCCACCACCTTGCCACACTTCTCTGCCCTGGCTGCCTGTCTCTATCCTTTCTACCAATCTGGATGAATGTTTCTTCATTAACTCCTTGGTGTCAGACTCCATACAGTTTGATTTTCTGGCATATTTGATTGGTTTTTGTTTTGAAATTGGTTGTTGTCCTTCTTTTGGTTGTGGGAGGAGGCCAGGTATATGTACCTATATCTCCATCTTGGCCAGAAGTCTGATATCTAAAATGTTTTATTTATTTTATTATTTATTCATTTATTTTTCTTCTGATTCTGTGTTAGTGATAAATGATACAACAAAGAAATATGCAGTTTGAAGAAATAATTATAGAGTACCAAGAGAGAATAAGATATAATTTGATTCATAACGTTAAGTGAATGGGGGAAACTGAAGCTACATCATACTTTGAAGATCCATAACAACAACTATATTAATTTAATTGTTTCATTTATAAAAAAAGCAAGAAAAGGTAATAGAAACTTTTGGAATATTGAAAATCAGTTTGGCCTAAGAATTTTTTGATACAAGTTTAAGCAGCTATAGAGGTGAGTACCTGTGCTATATCAGAAAAGCAATAAAAAGCAATATTTTCTACTCACGTGAAGGCATATAACCTTAGTTATAGACAAGAACTCATTCTGCCTCACACTATAATGATATTCCAGAATCAGATTGAAGAGTCAGTCCCAAAATGGGATTTCTTGAAAAACAAATCAGGTTTTGAAGAAAGTCCTGGTTGAAACATTCATTTACTTTGTTAAATCTAAAGAGTATTGGGTTGCATCTCTCTAGACTAAAGCAATTATTACACAGGAAGCATTGCACTCTTTTTTGATATGTAACCTCAAAGCAATTGGAGTCAGTAACTTTGTTTGAGCATAACACTGAGATACTGACAGGGAAGGGGAGACTCATGGCTGAGAGCCTAAATGCTGTTAAGATGACAAGGCTCTGCTAGGTGATTTATTATCACACTGTGGAGCAGTTCCCAGTCATGTGTCTGTGGGTGAGGTCCACTTAGTATCTCTGAGACTCAGGTCCCTAAAAAATGGAAAATAAGACAGCTGCCTTGGAGTACATATGGGGGAAATCTACTATTCCAGTGTCTTGTATAGTAAATAAAGTGCAAGTTTAAGTGTACAGTTCTGTGGCACTAGTACACTCACATTGTTCTGCAACTGTCACCACCTTCCATCTCCAGACCATTTTCATCTTCCCACACTGAAACGCCACCTATTAAACGGTAACTTCTTATTCTCCCCTTCTCCCAGTTCCTGGCAACCACCATTCTACTTTCTGTCTCTATGAATTTAACTACTCTAGTTACTGCAGAGGAGTGAAACTAAACAGTATTTGGTTTTGTGACTGCCTTATTCCATTTAAGGTAATGACCTGAAGGTTCACCCATGTTGTAGCACATGACAGGATTTCTTTCCTTTTTAAGGCTGAATAATATACCATTGTAAATATGTTATATGTATAAGAAAATATATATTTTTAAAGACAGAATGAAGATTTCTCAGGCAAACAAGCAAATAGACTGAGAGACTGTCTGTCACCAGCAGACCTACACTATAAGAAATGTTAGAGGAAGTTTCACTACAAGACAAGGGAGTTTTTCAGGGTGAAGGAATGATAGCAGATGGAAACTTGGACCTACACAAAGGAAGGAAGAGTACCAAAAATGGAAAATCTTGGTAAATATAAGAAATTATTTTTCTCATTCTTAAGTTTCTCTAAATTTTCTTGTTCAAATATTTGGTGTGATTTCTGTCTCCCAGTTGAGCTCTTACTGATACAATAGCCTTTTTTTCCTCCTCAAATCTGTCCCATCAGCCCAGAGGGCTCTGTGAACCACATCATATCACTCCCTTCTCACCACTTCCCATTATTCTTCATAATTCTGTTTGTTTGTTTGTTTTTTAACCCTCACCTGAGGATATGTTCATTGATTTTAGAGAAAGAGGAGTGGGGAGAGAGAGAGAAGCATCAATGTGCGAGAGAAACATCTATCAGTTGCCTCCCATACATGTGCCAAGCAGGGTTCGAGCCCACAACCTAAGAATGTGCCCTGACCAGGGGATGAACCGCAACCCTCTGGTGCATGGGACGATGCTCCAACCAATTGAGCCACACAGCCAGGACTTTCATTATTCTTTAAAAACTACAAAACAAAAAGAAAACTACCTTTTGTTGACTGCCTACCATCTGCAAGCACTGCTTTTCTCTCAACATTTTCCTTAAAATCCACTTCCTTACCATCTCTGATCTGACACTGACAAGGTTCTCCAACTTCAGCTCCTGTCCTTGCCCACTTGCTGTCCTATAAATCACACCTTCTGGGTCCCACAAACACACCAAGATTGTTTTCACACTTGCTAGTCCTTCCACCAAATGCTGTCCCCCACACCCAGATATTTACATGGCCCGCTTCTTCTTATCAATGGGATTGCTATTTAAATGCCATGTCTTCAGAAAGATTGCCTCAACCTCCTGGTCAAAATTAGCAGTCCCACCACCATCACCATCATTCAGCTTCTATCCTGTTACCCTGTTTAATTTTCTTTAAAACATTGTGATTGGAAATTAAATGATTTATTTTTCCATTAGATCTTTGGTTTGGGGTCTCTGGGGTTGGCTGCATATTGGCTTCCCAAATATGTCCACATCCTAATTCTTATAACCTGTGGATACATGGGTGTGATTAAATCAAGGATCTTGAGATGATGATGTTATGCCAATTTGCTTACATGGGACCAATGTAATCACAGGGGTCTTTAAAAGAGGGAGGCAGTAGGGTGGCACTCACAGGGGATGTGACCATGGAAGTAGAGGGATAGAAAAAGAAACGTGATGCTGGAAACAGAGTTAGAATGATGTGTTTTGAAGACAGAGGAAGGAACCATGACCAAAAATTGCAGGTGGCTCTAAAAGCTGGAGAAAGCAAGGAAATGGATTCTCCCTGGAGCCTCCAGAAGAACCCAAACTATGCCTTAATTTTTGCCCTGTGAAATTGATTTTGAACCTCAGATCTCCAGAACTGTATGATAATAAATGTATTATTTTATACATTACATTGGTGATAATTTGGTATGGCAGCAATAGGAATCTAATAAAGTGTCCTACTTTAGAACATAAACTCCATGAAAGGGATCACATCATCTGTCTGTTACACCTTATTTCTAATATCATCAAATCAATCACATCAGCTCTCACTCTGGAATAATCCCAAATACAACTTCCCAAACCTCTGACACTAAGACCACAGTCCAAGCTACCAGTTTCTGTTACTGGGAGTATTGCAAGGCCTCTTCATCTGTCTTCTGTCTCTACTCTTAACCCCTACAGCCTGTAGTCCACAGAGTGGCCAGAGGAATCTTCTTTAAATGTAAGACACATCACAGATCCCCACTGAGAAGTCCAATGGCTTTTCTTCTCCAAGAAAATTCCAGAGTCATTACTGGGGCCTCAAGGCTGTACATCATCTGGTCTGGGATGCCTCTCTGATCTCATCCCTTGTTATTCTACATCTTGTTCCCCTAATAAGGCATTTCATGAATATTTGATGAACACACAGCAGAATGGAGTTCAGAGGAAATGGAGATCAATGAGGCTGATGGTAATCAGGTTAGGATATGTTGAGGTAAAGAAATGAGAGGTAACAAATTTTTAATATGTGGATAAAGGAAAAGAGAAAGGGGCATTTTAGATCATGGAAATTACATGAATAAAGGTATAATTTCAAAGAAATCAATCCCAGCCTGTGTGTTCCATTTGCCAGGCCAGTGATGGCCTTTGACTCTTCCCAATCTCCTTTAAGCCATGGTTGTGCCTTTAAGCTACAATAGCCCTATGTGAACCACCCTACAAGAAAGGTACGCAGAGAGCTATATGTAGTACATGTGCTATATCACAGTTTCAAATATTAAACTTATATTAATGTTATACTTTTCCATGTCAACACATATTAAATTTTTTTCTAACAACAGAACTAAATTATTCTTTCTTGCTCAATAATATGATATTAAAGTTGGTTGTGTAGGTGTCTCCTCTTTTAGACGCCAAGAACGTTGTGTCATATTCATCTTGCTGCCTTCACAATATAGCAGAGTGCAGCATGCAGATGTGAACAGTTTTGGGTTAATGAATGAATAATGCATGAATGCCCAGGTTCTGATCCAGTAGAACCCCTAGATTTTTTGTAGTAGTGTCATACAAAAACACACTCAACACACATACACTCAAGTTTAAAGTGTTCCACTATAAAGCATGTACTGTGACAGAGCATGGACAGGACTGAAAATGTGAGTTGTGTCAGGTGTCACAGCAGTGCTCCAGTAACCAATCAACAGCAACAAAAATAACATTTTTTAGTCAGGAATTGTGCTAAATGCCTTGTATATAATTTACCATATAGTCCACAACAATTTTATCGTAAGGAGGATAGTATTGTCAATCTCATCCTATAGACAAGAAAACAAAAGCTAAAAGAGGATAAGTGACTTAACAGTCACCCAGCTGGTAAGTAGTGCAAGCAGAATTCAAACCCAGGGCTGTACTCAATGTGACTTCAGCTGACTCAGGTATGATTAGGTATTCTAACCACATACCAGTGAAAGTGTCTCTGCCTCAGGTTTCCACTCTGCTGGGTGCTGTGGGACACAGAAGGCATGCCGGTTAAAGTGCCGATTGCTGGGGCCCTCACCTGAAAATGTCGATTCAGAATCTCTGACTTGGAGCCCAGGAATCTGCCATAAATATTTAGGTGTGCATTATAGTTTGACAATCCCTGCATTGCTTAATGAATAAAGGGAGAGTTTTTTCTTTGTTATTCAGCTATACCGCTGGAAACAGCACCTTGTAGATGGGCGTGAATGTATTTGACTTTGAAAAATCTAAAACCAGAAAGATCAATTTATGTCTGCATATCAGGCTCAACTGAGCAGCTCTGTGGGAGGCAGGTTTAATTAACTGCATTACTATGGAGAAAGCCAAATAGTTAAGAAAAAATTACCATGATGTCCTTCATATATCTAGTGTTTACTACAAGGCACTAAAAGAAATCTTGGTTTTCCCAACCTCCTCAAAGCAGAGGCTGGTGCTGGGGATGATGGTAAATGAATTTATCAGTTGAGGTCAGGACAAGCACAGCAATGGCATCAATTGGCATCAACAATTTACTTGAATGATCTAAACCACTTAATCTCTCAGCCTCCCAGATTTCTCACCTGTAATATCTGATGAGTGAAAGTGACATACTTAGTTGTTGGCACAATCATGCTTGTCATTACTATCTTGAGGAGTGTAACCTGTCTGAATTAGTCACGGTCCAGTTTCGGGATCAAAGAATTACTGCAGCTATTTTAAAGGAAAGAAAATGTAATACATTGGAAGGGCTGGAAGAAATGGCCCCTGGAACTGTTGAGTTCAAGAACACACAACCACTGAGCTGAGATGTAGAGATCAGGAAGCTCTGCTGCCACCAGCAGGAAGTAGGGGACTGGACAACACTGAGTTGAGCCAACACAGCCTCGAGAAGGCTTTTCCACCCCCATAAAGACAAGGCTGGATGTGCTGCAGCAAATCCCTCCTTGTTATCCTGCTTGTTAGTGAAAGCTGCTGTGTAAGTGGAACAATGGCTCCCACCTCATCTCTGCCTTTTGAAACTCTTGGGCCTTTGTCAGTGATCACCAGCCTCCAAGTCAGCCCCCAATGATCCCTCCCACCTGCTGTTCACATCCTGATGTAGCCCTTCACCGTGGTACCAGACATGGTCTGTGTGACCAATGGAACACAGCAGAAGTGATCGTGTGTCACTCCCAAGACTGGGTTGTAAAAGACACTATGAATTCTATCATCATTATACATTCTCTTGTTCTCTTTCTCTCTCAGATTCCCTGTTCTAGGGGAAACCAGTTGCCTTGTCTAGAGGACATTCGCATGGCCCTGTGCTGAAGCCCACATGGGGAGGAACTGAGTTCTCCTGCCAACTGTGTGAGTGAGCATAGAAGCAACTCCTCCAGCTGCAGAGACAAGAGTTCCAGGGGACATCTAGGCTTCACAAGAGACCCTGAGCCAGAACAGCCCAGCTACAATGCCCCCAGACTGCTGCCCCTCTGAACTAGGAGAGAGAATAAGTGTTTCCTGTATTAGTGGCTAGGTTTTGGAGTAGTTTGCTACTTAGCCATAGATAGCTAATGCAGCATCTATCTAGGAGGACTTCATTCATCTCCCAAGCCCTAGCTACAGGGAAGATGAAATTAGCCTGTAGCCCTCTAGCCATGCAGTGCAGAGAAACACACAAAGAAGGCAGCTGGATGCTGAACAGTTCAGTCCACACAACATGCCACACCATCCATCTGAAGATGCCAATGTGATAGTATTTATGAGGAACAAGGGATCAGATAACCAACCTATTCCAGTGAACTCCATCTTGCCAGAATCCATCTTTATTCACCACTCACAAATCAAAGCCTCCTTTCCTTATAATTATTGTCACCCACTGACAATTGTCATCAACAATCTACACAGTGATTCTCCTCTCTTTGCCTCAATCACATAGAGAAAACATAACTCTTATCACATGGAGCTTTTACTAAGAATGTTTCATGGGATTCCCCATAAGTGGAACCCATCCCTCTAAAGGTTTATAGTAAAGTGCAAATACCACAGTGACAAAATAAACCTGTGGAAGTCACCAGGTTAGGACATCAAGCCATTTTGGTTATTGCTGGTAGGCTGATGAGCAAACCATCTGAGCCACACCCAGTACCCCTGCCTGCCTCCTACCTGGTGGAAGAACAGCTGGAGGAAGTCTAGATTACTACCTTAAAGCAGAAGTTTTTTTCCGTGGTGGTTCTTAAAAATGCCCTAAGTTTTATAAAAGTGAATGAATTGTCTTTGAGGTGCCCCACAAGGAGGAAGTAACCTAGGTAGAAGCTAGTTGCAGCAACAGAAATGTTGAGCCTTTGTTTTCCAGAAGCCATGAGGGCCAGTTAGCGGAGAAATGGTGTGCTCGGACAGTGACCACTGCTTGGGATGCCCAAAAAGGGTCCATGTTGCAGAGGTGTCCAATATTTTTGGTGTCTCTGGGCCACACTAGAAGAAGAGTGGTCTTGGGCCACACATTAAATATATAAACACTAACAAAAACTGATGAGCAGAAAAAATGTTTTAAGTAAATCTATGATTTTGTCTTGGGCCGCATTCATAGCCATCCTGGGCCACAAATATTACCCCTGGCAGAGGAAGCAAGGCAGGCAATTCTCACAGGGTGACTGCAAGGATGCAATCATTAATGCCTCTTCTCTGAGAAATTAGAATGAAGCTTAACCAGAAGGGACAGAGACCTTGAAAATATCCCAAAGTAGATGCATGAGTGAGAGACCTGAACAACAACTGATTGATTAAGTGGCTTTGTAAGAGTTGAGCTGGGTGGCAAGAGCATTTAATTTTCACTTAGGACTCATATGTTTTTAATAAGGATTATTGTGAGAGGGATTTTTTATAGACAAATATTTTTTGGAAAAACAAAAGTAAATAAATATATTAATTTCCTAGCTCTCTTAGACTTTTTTTTTTTTTAAAGCTAAAAATGCCTAACACCAAAACACATTGAATACAGGTATGGGTTTGCCAAGTGGTCCTTGCTTTCTGGCCCTAATCAGTGTTATCTAACTGCATATAAACTGCACATACCCTGACACTCTAGCAACCCATTGAACTCAGAGCTTTAATTTCTGCACATCTTCTAGTGAACAAGAACTCTGAGATGTTGTGTCCTATGTCTTTGCCCACCAGATCAATTTGTGGAGTGCTGCCCTCTTCAGGCAGTGGCAAGCTTTGGCAGGGGAGAATTGTACTGTACTTGGACCCCATTCTGTTCTAAATCTGGTGGAATACGGGAAAATTATAATTACTAGCTTCCCAAACAATATACTTTAAGCAAAAATGAACATTGTTGTACAACATGAAAGTAGTGAATCCTAACATTCAATCAGACACCAATTATACCTAATCTGGTTGATTCTTTGCTCAATTTTAAAGTATATTGTAGAAGAGTATTAGAAGACTGCATGTTAAAAGCAAGCACTGGGGTATTAATAATGGTGTGATCTTCAGAGAAGGAGCATCATTGATAGCATTGTTAGACTCTGAGAGAAAAACAGGGATGTATTAGATGCAAATACTGGGAACCATTATGCAGACATACTGTTCAGGAGCAGTTTATTCATGGCCATGGGTCAAACTGAGCACCCCTAATCCTTTTCAGAGGATTGAGATGTAAAACATCACTGAAATTAATAATTGTACTTTAGAGGGGACTCCCAAGGATGGTCATCAAGATGCCAACAACCAACAGACCAGAACATCTTTGTATTGGTCCTCCCTTCCTTCCCCCTTCCCTTCCTTCCCTTCCCTTCTTTGCCCCCTTCCTTAAATTTTAAACATCCGCTTCTTTAAATACACACTCACAGGTATAGACATAGACATACATGAAGACACAGGTATACATGAAGACACACATATGTGTACATATACATGTAGTAAAGTGTTCTGCCCACCTCTGTTCCATTCCAATCACAGAACTTATTTAATTGGTGAAAGTTTAGCAGCTGTTAAATGACAGAAAAGCATAGCTTGTGGATCGGGATAGGAAAATCACATTGCAAACATGGCCAAGAACAATATTGTGTTGAAGATGCAGTTCCTTCTTCTGTTTCTTGGCTCAAAGGAAACTGAGTTGACATTCCTAAGATCTGCAAGCATCTGGAAGAGTGCTGGAGACAACAGGTTTTCGAGAAAGAGGCCTTAGAGACTAACACATCCAACTCCGTATCTTCCATTAACTCTTGTCTTCATGATGAAAGGAAAATCAATGTTTTTGGTCTTTGATGCACAAGATCTTGCTGTGGCAGTTTTGACTAAGGGAAGGATGCTGCACACACACCCATTGACATAGACACACACATGGCTTAATGCACAAACATGTTCATCATAGCCTATTTACAATGGCCAACAACAATCAAAGAAGTAAGCAACCTGAATAAAAGTTAAAAAATTTCCCCAGTACTGTTATAGCTAAGAAAATCATGATGCTTATGAATTATTCATGTTATTTTAGGCTGTTTTGGTTCTAAGATTAACTCAAACCCATGGGGAAGGAAAGTTATATTAAAATGTCACTGGGTGACAGGGGTGACATTACAAGTGAAGAACAGAAGCTGGGGTTTGGCCAGGCCCCCTGAGAACAGCAACTGGTCCAAGGCACTACTAGGGCTTTAGGGGGATGAGGTCAAGGATCTTCACTGCACTGTCATGTCACTCATTAGTTTCAGGTGCTCCCTGCTGCTCTGTTCCATTCCCACCTTGCTTAACAAAACCAACCTCCTCATCCATCACCTGGAATCTCTTCTCCATCTCACAGCTTCTGCTTTTCTCCATAGTTTCAATTTATTTACACTATTCATAGTGTTTTGGCTCCTTACGACTTTATCTTTCTGTAACCCATCTTGATGCTGCTACACCTTTCATTTAAAATTTAACTTCCATAGGTAAGTGGCAGATTTTATGTTTCTGTCTGATATTTCTGAGAGAAAAGGGGACCTCTGAATAGCAGACTCTCCATTAGAGCTGAGCCTCTAGCTGCCAGGCCCTCTCGAAGGAGCTGCTAAGCCTACAGATTGCCTACTTTGGGTGAGTCGTCTCCAGGGGAAGTGGGGTTATTATGTTAGAGAAGCATGGCTATGTAGGCTGCCTCTTCAAAAGAAACTATGGGTAAGCAGTTTTCCTGCTCAGAGGCTCTTGGTGTGGGCAGACTCTGTAGTTGACATTTCTGGTGTGAACCTGATATAGTGCTGCAAGAGCACAGCAGATGCCCACGTGGTGTCTGCAGTCACTTTCATGGCGAGCACCCTAATAGAACGTTCTGAGAGAGTAATTGGACAATTATATCAAATAACTAAGTGTTTATAGACTCTCCTATAAATGTAGCATATAGATGTTACATCTAAGATTTTATACCAAAAGAAATTGGTCAGAGATAAACATAAAAGTCTGCATGTAAGGATCTTCATCAGGGGATTATTTATATTAGCAAAAACTACTCAAAAAGGGCATCAATTAAGCTATGCTATGTACTGGGTGGGGCAAAAGTCAGTTTCTGGTTGTTTGTAGGGAAAATAATACCATAATTAATACATAAAATACAAGAATAAACTCTGTTTTGCATACTCACAACTGTAAACCTATTTTGCCCCACCCTGTGTAGATGTAGTAAAATATTATACAGGTGTTAAAAATAATGGTGTAGACAATAAATAATACATAGAAGGGATTTTTTTGGATGGGGACTGAGAAAAACAAATTTAAATAGTATGATAAGAAATTTATCTGGTCTTTGTCTTGGCTAAAACCCTTGGAGTTTCCTCAGTGAGAGGTATGTTATATTTTGTTGTTCACAGAAGCCCCTTTCTATCATAAACACACCTCAGTTTATGAGAAGAGGCTGGGGAGTAAGCTCTAGAAAACTTGAGCAAGGCTCTGAATAGGCAAACACATCCATGTGCTGGGAGACTGGTGTACCCCAACTCCAGGGGGACAGAAGCACCAGCACCTGTACTTCAGCCTGTGTACCTTTTCAGCTAGCTGTTCATCTGTATCCTTTATAATATACTGGTGAACATAAGTGCAGTGCCTTCCTAAACTCTGTAAGCCATTCTAACAAATTACCAACCTGCGGAAGGAGTCCTGGGAACCCCTGGTTTATAGCTGGTTGGTCAGAAGTGTGGGTGGCCTCCCTCAAGCCTTGCAGCTGGCATTTAAATTGGGGGCAGTCCTGAGGGAATGAATCTTTAAACCTGCGAGGTCTGACACTAGCTCATTAGATAGTGTCAGAGTTGTGTTGAATTGTAGGATACACAGATAGTGCTGGCGAATTGGTTGTTGGTATTGGAAAACATTCCCCAGACTATAACATTATGTAAACATGCCCTAATTTTATTTATACACACACACACACACACACACACACACACACACAGAAAAACTGGAGGTCTCTGCAACAAAAATTTAATTCTGGTTACTTCTAAAGGGAGTTTCTTTTATGAAGAGTTATTTTTACGACCAGAAACAACTTACCTTTAAAATCAGTATTTACATGGAGTTTGTGATAATGCTCATTTTGTAATGTTAAGTGAAAATGAGAATAAAAAATCGAATGTTGTACATAGTTACAACTATTTTAAAAATATGGAGCTAAAAGACAGGAACACATTTCAGGGTAAAGATGTCTATCGCTGGGTCGTGAGCCTATGGGTGAATCTTTCTTCTTTATACTTGACTATATTTCCCTTGCTTTTCTAAAATGGGTGTATGCTAATTTTAAACTTTCTTTTTCTTTAATTGTCACCTGAGGATATGTTTATTGATTTTAGAGAGGAGGAAGGGAGACAAAGAGAAAAATAAATGTGAGAGAGAAACATTGATCGGTTGCCTCCTACAGGCACCATGACCGGGGATCAAACCAGCAACCTAGGTATGTGCCCTGATTGGGAATCGAATCTGCACACTTTCAGTGTACATGGTAATACTCCAGCCAACGGAACCACCCAGCCAGGGCTAAACTTTTTGTTTTTTAACTTAAGGATATACTCTGGTTTCTCTTCAGATCGTATAAATCTTTTGCTTTTTAACTTAAGGAAACTTGAAAGTCAGAGAGATTAAAAGGTCTCTCCAAGGTCACAGCTGTCAGTAGACCAGCTGGGACTAGAGGCTGGATAATATGATGAGGGTGTAGCAGACACAGTGATATTTTCCCCAGATCCCTTTCAGGAACAACTTATTCCCCCAGCTACTGGAAGTGCTACCGCAAGAGACACCTCAAATGCCAAAGTGACTAAAGTGAACAGAGTCATTTTGCCCAAGGTCACACACCCATTCCAGGGTGGCTCATACCCAATGATGGAAGGTTCAAGGGCCCCAGTTGGGACAACTCTACAGGGCATTCCAAATCCTTAGAGGAGTCCCAGCACAGTTTGACATCTTTCTCTGCCTAATTCTGCATCTTTCCTCTCCCTTCTATTGGTGTGTCTCCTCACAGCTCTCCCAAATAACATCCTGCACAATAAGCTCCATCTCAGTCAGCTTTCCAGGGAACCCAACATGTGACAGTTGGTATCCAGAGTAGCTCAAGAAATCAGACACTAAGATGAAATAGCAGAACTGGATCACCTGCCACCAGACTGATGAAAGTCCCATCACTGGTAGCAGGTAGAGTCCAGGCACTCCTGGCACAAGATTGCTAGATTTTTCACCCGTGGTGAAACAGGGTGGCATATCCATGGTAGGGAATACATTCACTGGTGGGGAATGAGACTCATCCCACACATGAGGAGTACAAGGGAAGTCGTTGCTATAACAGCAGAATTGGGTGGCTACTGCTGAAGTAGATTGGCCTCTAGAAAAGAATAAAAGCTAAGAGTGATTAATCAACAACTAAAAGGTAGGTTTGAAAGCCAGAGGGCCTTCCTAGGAGTATATAAAGAGGTGTTTGTCTTTTGTGGTAGGAGGGCAGACAAGACTGAAGACAAGGCAAAGAACTTTATGTCCAGAGCAGTGGAGTTTCAGAGAAGGTCACACTTCCTAACAGGCAGGCCTGTGTGCCAAGGCCTGGGTGGGTATGAATTGGACCTTGACACACAGGATGAGGACACCTGGGCTGATTCTGCTGAGAATCTTGAAAGTCTAGATTCTGCTGACCCTTCTGGGCCTATAGAAGTGGCCCTTCTCCCCTGGCCCCTTGCTTGAAGATGGTACAGAGACCCCTCCCCAATAAAATATGTGCTGCTTTCAGGCTCCGACCCACCCTCCCTTCTGGCTATAAGTCCTATAATCAGGGTTAAGTCACAACATCATCCAGCCAGGAATGTGATGGGCCTGGGAAGGAAGAAAGGGACTATACCTCAAAGGAATGGGGCGGGATCTGAGGGTGCTGGAGAGCAGTGGGGGGAACATGAGGATTGATAAAGGAAATGTTACTGGTCTGGGAGCACTCTCCTGGGCTCCAGGCTAGAACATCCAGGCAAGGGGCCAGGAGATGGCACAAACATGTTACTAGGATGGTCTCTAGTATTGGAAAAAGCAACAGATGCACCAAGTGAGGTAGAAATGCGTATGGTGGAAGAGAAGATGAGACTGCTCAGAGGAAAGCACATGCTCAAGTGGGTACACTGTATTGAGGCTGGAAGACTCTGCAGAGGACTATGCTCCACAGGAAGTCCAGGGGGACACCCTGACCCTGAGCACTGAGGATCGTGCTGGAGAGCAGACTCCAGCACTCAGGGCTCAGTGGTGGCCCTGCAGGAGGTGATGCCACAGAACTGGGCTCACAGTCAACAAAGGGGATGAGAGGACTCCAAAAAAACAGTGGCCCCTTCTGGGCATTCATTGTCAAAAGCCAGGTAGGGGCAATTATCACAATGAGTATCCAGGTCAGAGGGGCAGCCAGGGAGCCTGACCTACAGGAAGTTAGGAAAATAGTTAAGAGAACATGGAGCCCTTGGAGGAGGCAAAATAGGGAAGCAGCCAATAAAGACAGTAGTCCGTGTGTGCAGGCAAAGAAATCAAGTATGGGGAAGCTGGAGGCTGAGGGTGATGACTCAGTTTTGCTCAGTTTCTAGACCTGGTCCTGATTTTGGATCCAGGGCCCACTGACTGAAGGAGAGCCTGGGTCCCCAAGAAGGAAGCAGAAAGGAAGGGAGGGGTGCAGGCAGGCAGGCTAGCCCTGCAATACCATGGCAAGTGTTCATGGTAATGATTTCTCAAGTCTTCCCCCAAGGGACCTGTGGTCTTTACCTGGATAAGTGTGCACTGGAGAAAGGCAAATACCCAACCATTCTGAGGACTATTGGACAAAGGGTCCAAGTTGACACTCAAGCCATAAAGCAGTGTCATGTCCGCCTCCCACATTAGGAACAGAAGGTTGCCAAGTAATAAACAGAGTCCCAGCTACAGCTGAGCTGATGGTGGGCTCACTGGGTCCACGGGGCCCCGCTCCCACAATGGTCTTTTCCTGGTCCTTAAATGTCTAATTGGAATAGATGTACCTGAAAGTGCGAGCAGCACCCACACTTGGTCCCTGGCCTGTGAGGCAAGAGCCATCACAATGCAGAAAGTTGAGTGGTGCCTCTGAAATTCCTGCCCCTCCCCCAGCCAAGCAAGTAAAGAGGGGCTGGCAAACATTTTATACAAAGGGCTGGGTAGTAAATATTTTAGGTTTTTCCAGCCAAGAAGCAATATCCTCAACTCCTTGAGCAACTGTTTTTCCCTAAAATGCTAATAGTCTTTTTTTACATTTGACACTTAAAAATGTAAAAGCCATTCTTAGTTCTCAGGCTGTGTAAAAACAGACAGAAGGCTGGAGACACTATAGTATGGTCTCTGTCAAGTTCACTATTTTTAGAGCAGGCCCACGTGGACTGTGAGATCCCTGGGGAGGCACAAGTGAAATACAATTTTCTTTTGGGTCAGATAGTATCTAGGACACTGGATTTGTAACAGTGATTGTAAATAAAAAAAGACATAATATACTAATCAAGTAATAACTATAGAATAGGTTATACTAACAGACTCATAGAAAAATCATGTATTAAAAGTGTCCTCATGGGTAAGTTGTAGATGTCAGCAGTTGCAGTTCCTGCCTGACCGAGGAACGACCCCTAACAACAAGAACTGGACAGACGTCAGCAATTTCTATCAGAACCAACCGAAACACTGCTGGCATGCCCTGCTCCTGGACGTCAGCAGCAACCCTGGAGATGGAGCAATGGAACCGCACAGTGACACGCAAGAGACATTGAGACCACTTGGGAGCAGAGCTGAGAAACTGCACGTCGCCAGAACTTCCTTAGCGCCACCCCTCTCCCCTCAGTTCCCCTATTCAACCTAGCCAAGGGGCCTAGCCAGGGTGCTTGAGATGCTGACGGTTTTGCAGGCATGAGCCTGCCTTCTCAGGTTGTCGACTCCTGAATAAACCCCTTTCCTTCTCAACAGTGCCTGCCTCACGAGTTTGGCTTTCATGGTGGCAGGCAGCTGGATCTGCAGGTCATTTTCCCAGTTTCAGATTGTTGAATATGGACACATCTAAAGTCTATTAATCTTTTTTTTTCAAAACAAAGAAATTTGTCCACAGCAGAATAAACTTAGATCGAAAATATTCAGTCTAGGGGCCTATTTTCTCCATTGAGTTACATGTCAAACTCTGTGTACAGGTATTTTTTTTCTCTGAGAAGGATGTGCATCACTTTCTTCATGTGTTCAAAGACTTCACGAGAACCTCTGGTGTGGTGGTGCCAGGCCTCACCTCAGCTCAGGCCCCTGTCTGGCTTCCCATCAACAAAAGGTCTCTGGGCAGCCACCAGCTTCAGAGGGCTTTGGGTGTCGGAGGGATGCAGGGGAAAAGTTGCCCCAGTCGATACACTGAATAGTTCAATAACTCATTTTACTCCTGAGGCAGTAAATAAATAAATAAGAACCTGGCTGGAAGTTGAAATCATCCATGTTCAGTGCTTCTTGGAGGCCAAGTTGATGGGCTATAATAGATTCGGTCGGCACAGGACACAGGCAGACTGTCCCAGCAGCGTGCCCTCTGTTTCCTAGGTAACCAAACTTGAAATAAAATGATGGCTGGAACTGAGTACTAAATCAATTGGTTGGAGGTACAAATGTGGGGAAGGCAAACTTCACATAAGACCACAGGCTGCAGGGTTCACATTTTACTACTATCTGGCTTGCATGTAACTACACACACTCATCTCCCACCCAGCTTAACCAGCCCCTTCCTTCTACCACAGAGCCCTCCCTACCTCCTCAAAACAGAAAATCACACTCCACTTGTGTGTTATAATCAATAGGATGCTTCTTTCCATGCTGTCTGTTAGGGAGGATGAGACGGAAAGAGCCAAAAGCAGATGTCAGGGGCAAAGCGCTTGTGTGTTACAAGCTGGAGCACTGGGTTCTGACTGAAGCATGGATCTAGGAATTGCTGTATGTCTGGGTGTAAGGAGACTGTCCCAGAGGGAAGAAAATTCCCAGGTACTCCAGTGAGTGAACCACCTATCCGTCACCTTTGCCTGACTTCCCTCTCAGGGAATTCATTACACCCATTACTACTTAGATCAAGTATGAGACAGATACAAGGGTTAGATCAAGGATGAGACAGATACAAGGAAGACCCTTCCCCAGGCAGCTTGTACCACTCCTATACTAACACTTAGCACACCACATTGTAACTGCCTAATAATTTCTCAGGGCTATTTATTCAGCTATGCACTTAGTAAATGGCAGCTCACAATGTGTTTGATAAATGAATTAATGACTGAATTTTAATGGATAATGGTGAAAAATCCCTCAGCTCATGCAGAGTCCTGGGGTTTTTATTCTCTTGTCACAGCCCCTTTCCGTCCTGAGTCTTCATTTCACAACCTTAAAAAGGAAGGGAGCACCTTCTCCCACTCCTGGGCCCAGAAGTCTCCAAGAAGAAAGCATTCTTCCCCAGCCTGACACATGATGGCATTCAGTAATGCTTGCCAGTTCAGCAACAATGATTATCATGCAAAATAATCTGACACTATTCAAGAATCAGTTTTGGGCTTCCACCTTTTATATCATCAAATTAATAATTCAAAAAGCTTTCACTGAGTGTACCAGTGAAAATAGGTAGGCATCAGCTCTTTCCCTAAAGAGCCAAATATTAAATATTTTCTGCTTTCTAGGTCATGTGGTCTCTGTCACAACAATTCATTACTGTCACTGCAACATAAAAGCAGCTGTATGTACATGCAATGGGTGTAGCTGTATTCCAATAAAACTTTATTTACAAACAGAGACTTCTGGCCAAGATGGAGGCATAGGTGGACGCACTGTGCCTCCTCGCACAAACAAGATAGGGACAACAACAATATAGAAAAAAAATAACAACCAGAACTGACAGAAAATTGAAGTGTATGGAAGTTGGACACCCAAGGAGTTAAAATTAGACACGTTCATCCAGACCGGTAGGAGGGGCGGAGTCGGGCCTGGCGTGGGACCCTGAGCTGAGAGCTGAGCAACCGGGGCAGCGCACAAGGCCGCAGCAGGCAGACCCTGGGCACACAAGCAGTGGCTGGTGGGCCCCAGCCAGGGGTTGGCGACCAGCAGACCCAGCGAGGCGGCCATTGTGAAGCAGGGCACTGAGCGCAGCTCAGGGTCCCAGCACTGTGAAATGGAGCTTTGGGTCACTGACTGAAAAGGAAGGTCCCGAGGGGTGCACAGGCCCACCCACACCAGAATTGGTGACAGAGGGGCCCAGTTGGCTTTAGGAAAGCGGTGGAAGGGTCTGAGGTCCTACAGAGAGCAGAGCAAGTGCCATTGTTCCTTCTCGGACCCCACCCCCACATACAGCATCACAACCCAGCAACTGGGGTGCCCAGCTCTGGTAAACACCTAAGGCCCTGCCCCTCACTACAGGAGCTCGACAAGACCAAAAAAAAAAAAAAAAAA
>CM052542.1:79522171-79547865 GCA_028533065.1 Trachops cirrhosus | reverse complement strand
AACACACCAAAGCACATCAGAATTACATTGCCCAAGGTAAAAATGAAGGAGAGAATCCTAGAAGCAGCAAGAGAAAAGGGGACAGTCACCTACAAAGGAGTTCCCATCAGACTGTCAGCTGATTGATTTCTCAAAAGAGACCTTACAAGCAAGAAGGGGATGGAAAGAAGTATTCCAAGTCATGAAAGACAAGGACCTACACCCCAGATTGTCTATCCAGCAAAGCTTTCATTTAGAATGGAAGTATAGAAAAAGTGCTTCCCAGATAAGGGCAAGTTAAAGGAGCTCATCACCAAACCCTTATTATATGAAATGTTAAAGGGAGTTACCTAAGAAAAAGAAGATAAAAAACATGTGTGGTAAAATGACAGCAAACTCACAATTATTAACAACCACACGTGAAACAAAAACAAGAAGAAACTAAGCAAATAACTAGAACAGGAACGGAACCACAGAAATGGAGATCTCATGGAGGGTTAGCAACAGGGGAGTGGGAGGAGGAGAGAGCAGGGAAAGGTATGAAGAATAAGTAGCATGGATGGTAGGTAGAAAATAGACAGGGGGAGGGCAAGAATAGTAGGGGAAATGTAGAAGCTAAAGAACTTATGACACATGGACATGAACTAAGCAGGCGAATGTGGGTGGGAGAGGGTGTTCAGGGTGGAGGGGAATGAAGGGGGGATAATAGGACAACTGTAATAGCATAATCAATAAAATATATTTTAAAAAAACTTTACTTACAAACACAAGGAGAGGGCCAGATTTGGCCATAGCAGTAATTTGCCAACCCATAAGCTAGGCTAGGCTATGATAACAAACACCACCAAAATCTCAGCACCCAAACGTACAGAAAGTTTATTTCCCTCTCATAGGTTTGCGATACAGAGGAGGGCTTTGCTCCACAAAGTTATGCTGTACCATCTGACACTGCCATCTCTATGCAGGCTTTCAGTGTTCCCCATGGCAGGAGCCCTGGACCAGCAAAGCAAGCTCTGGCAAATAAATATCTTTGCCCAGAAGGAACACACGTCACTTTCACTTTCATGTCTTGGTCCAGAACTCATCACCTGGCCATGCCTGAATTTGAGGATGTGAGAAATTGTATTCTGAAATTAGAGGAGAGCTGGATGTTGGTGAAGCACAGTACTAACTACAACTATCTGTGCGGGAGATGAAAGTGACTGAAAGGAGGACTCTGCCGGATGCTAGATGAGACGGATACACCTGCACAAGGTGCTAAAGCAAGGCACTGTGGGAGCAAGCACATCTGCAGGTCCTTTAGCCACAAACCCTGTAATCGAATCTATGCATGGTAAAAACCTAACACATGGCAAGGGTAGCAGGACGAGAGCCAAGCAAAAGATTCTCCCTGTCCATCAGTGCCCCCAGCCTATTTCTGAAGGGAAAAGGAGCAGAAGAGAAGAAAGCAAACAGCCTTCCAGCAGGCAAAAGTCACAATGTAAATTTTCAAAGCATTAAAATAATTACCTGGGAAATTGTAGGCTGCAAAGAACAGAACTTTAGCCTAAGCAAATTTTATACCATGTCAGCAAAACCTACCAGGGAGCTCTCCTTTGGAACATCCCACTATAACTTTGGGAGGGAATCCTAGCCAAATTCATTTTCTAAATAGGGAAAAACCTGGAGTTTGAAAAGCCTAGAGTGAGGCTATCAGTGAAAGGGAAAGGAAAGAGACAAGCACACAAGGCACGCTGTGCCCTAATCCATCCCTGCGTTCAAGCCTTGGGTGGCACAAGGCCCCGTAGCCAGCCAGTGTGAAGACAGCTCAAGAGGCAGGCACAGTGCAGGGCTTAGCAGAATGGCTTACCTGCTTAATGAAACAATCCATTCTGTCAGTTCCCAGGAATGCTTACCTTCTCCCCAGAGACTTCCAAGAATTAATTAATACTAAATGCTTGTCAGGCCCTTTGCCAACGGTAAGGATTTGTTTAATCTGAAAGGTCAGAGTAAGCACAAATAGAAGACTTTGGCTTTATTTGATAAATATTCCATCTGATGACAAACAAAAATGTCCTTGTCCCATGGAAAACACAAGGGAGAAAGGCCTTCCCATTGAAAGAGGAAAAAAGTGCCATCTCCACACCACACACAATGCAGGTTACACACTTGCAGGCACAGAGCCAGGCATTTAATATGTCCGATCTATGTTACAATGGTGTATGAACTGTTAGGTGTACAGTTAAAGACAAAAAACTTGTCATTTCTTTTAAGAAACATCTTTGACACCTGCAATAAGCAACAACAGCACATGGCTGTTTCTTGACATTACAGTGGAACAACTGACACACAGAATAATTCAAAGCTGTCTGTTGTCTAAAGGAGGCACAGAGGTAGAGGAACTACCAGGACTAACCTGGAGTTAGTCACACTACAAAGTCTGACAGAACAGTCCCTGTGGTTGCCCATGTTTCTGACACCACCTGCAAGTTCAAGGGGTTTCCAAAACTACCCTGTTTGTAGTTCATGGGAAGGACTCTCAGAACTAGAAGCTATTATACTCACAACGATTTTATTTATTACAGGGAAAGGATTAGAACCAGCCAAAGGAAGACACACAGAGGATTCCAAACACCAAACTTCCATTGACCTGAGGGCTAATCACGCTCTCAGTATTGATGTGTGACAATATGCATGGAGTATTATCAACCAGGGAAACTCACTCTGGCTTTCGAGTCCAGAATTATTGGGGCTTCACTACATAGGTATGACTGACTGATTGGTTGGTTGCCTACATGGTTGAACTCAGTTGCATCTCCCCAATACTCTGCACTGGGAATTTGGGCTTATATCATGGGCCAAGAAGCTCATCTTGAGTTACCTCATTAGCATAAACTTTCAGGTGGAGGGCATGGCTTACCATGAATAACAAAGACTCTCCTGTCACTCAGGGCATTCCCAGGGTTTAGAGGTTACCTCCCAGGAGTTAGGGACAAAAGTCAGATCTCTCTTTGGGTAAGACCAACTCCTTTACTACGCAGGTATCAGAGTGGGGAAGGGGGAGAAGGAAACCCCCACAGCTTTGCCTGGAAAGTTTGCTGGTGGCAGAGCAATCTAAACAACAGGGTCCAGAAGTTTGAGTGGGAAATGATGATGTCCCATGGGGTAAGTCAGTGGATGTCTCCTAAGTCCTTTGTAGACTTCATAGTTTCCCAGAACATAATTTCAAACCTAGAATCTCTTCTGTTCACTTGCAAATCTCACTTATCCATAGCTCAAGATCCTGTACAAGCTTCACCTTCTTTGTGAAGTGTGACCACTTTTAAAAATGTCTCCAAACAGCAGGAACTGTCATTCATTGCTAGTGGGAATGCAAAATATTGCAGCCACTTTGGAAGAGAGTTTGGCAGTTTCTTACAAAATTAAAAATACTCTTACCCTATGATCCAGCAGTTGTGCTCCTTGGTATATGTCCAAAGGAATTGAAAACTTATGTCTGCACAATGTGGGTTCATCAGTAGTAACAAAGGTACCACTATGGTGGGGGATGATAGTGTGTATGTATGGCTCAGGGAGTATATAGGAATGCACCTTTGCTGTGAACCTAAAACTACTCTAAAAATAAAGTTTATTGCAAAAAAAGTCTGAATATTCTTTGGTACTCCCTGTATCAAGAGGGAGGAAGTTTATATTTCCTCCTGTTAAGTCTGGGTGGACTTGGACTCAACTGCCATCCAGAGCTAGGTCAGAAAATTGGGTGCCACTTGCACTTTGTTTGCTGGGACACTCATCTTTAGAGCCTTAAACAGCCCTGTGAGATTACTGACTACATGGAGGCCACCATGCTATGTGAAAGGGCAGGCCCCCAACAGATGCCACCTGTGGGTGCCCCAGCTGAGGTCCCAGCTGACAGCCAGCATCATTCACTGTACATTGACTGCAGATGCCTCTGAGTGATTCAGCTCCAGCTCTGCAAGGTCCCTCTTTGGCATGGTCTCAGCCATGGTGAAGCAGCAACAAGCAGTCCACTTTATGTTCTGTCCAAATTCCTGACCCACAGAGGTTATAAGCATAATAAAACAGTTGCTTCATGTTTAATTTTGGAGTGGTTTATCATACTGCAATGGTAACTTAAGCATGACAGTTGCATGAGGTAGTGATTAGCAGAGCATTCCGAGGCCCACCATGTGACTCCACTACCCGCCACCTTTGCACAACTGTGCAAGAGATTTCATCCTTTTGCTTCTTGGTTTTCTGTTTTGTAAAATGTAGATGCTATCAGTACTTATCTCATGAGGGTTACTGTGAATATTCAGTGACTTTAAAAGCACTCAGAACACTGCCTGGCACCCAGTAAACCCCCGTAAATGTCATTGTCAGCCACTCCATTCCAAAGCCTTCTCTGACCACACCCACCCACAGAAGTCTCTCTTCTCTTCCATGCCCTCATCTGCCATTTTTCATTTCTCCCTGGGGCTGACTCACATTGTTTAAGTGTGTTTTCTCTCCCTGACTAGGTTGCTGCTATCTTCCAGGCAGGAACCAGCAGGCATTGGGCATTCCAACAGCACTGAGCACAGAGCTTTGCATCAAACAGAAGCTCTGCAAGTAGCTGTTGAATAAGAAAAGAAAAATGCAGACATGCAAGTGCATGACTCTTACTGTCTTACTGTCTGTCTCAGTGCTGCCAACAACAACTGGGGGCAGGTGCCGCAGCTCCATCCTCGTGCAGCTGGCCTGAGACCATACCTCTTTCCGAAAATACTCCTCTTCTACTGCCCATCTTGTTTACTCTCTGGTGATTAGGTCTTTGGAAGATTTTGGTTCAGTGAGTTAGTTCCTTTTACCCCAGTGGCAAAAGTACCAAAACCCCTTATTGTACTTCCTGATGAGTTGTTTGGACCAAGGAGTCCACACACATGGGAATTCCTGGTATTACCAAGTTGATGTGGGTGTGGGCAAATGGTCACTGGTCACTGACTTAGACTGCTGCTAATGTGAGGTGTCTACTCTACACCAGGTACTATTCCAGAGGTGAGAAAAATGCAGTGAACAAGAGACAGAAAGCCTGGTTGTGTGGAGCCTGCATGCTGGGTTGGGAGGTAAGAGATAAAGGCTGCAAACACAATACATTTTTTATATAAGTATAATATGTGGTATGTTAGAGGGTGATATTGGGCTGTGGAGAAAAATTGAGCTGGGTAGGAAGATGGAAAATGTGTGTGGGAAGGGCTTGGGGGGTACCTAGAAAATATTAAATTGGGCAGTCAAGGAAGGTCTCACTGAGAAGTTGACATTTAAGTGAAAACTTGAAGGAGGCAAGGAAGCAAGTCATGCCTCCTTCAAGGAGAGGGAGAAACAGAGAGTGAGAGAGAGAGAGAAAGGGGGGAATTGGATCAAGTCCTAGAGTGCTCTAGGAAGAAGCAGCAGCAAATGCATGGCTGTTAGGCTGGAGCACCTTCAAGGAACAGCAAGGAAGCCAGTGTGGCTGCAGTGGAGTGAGCAAGAGGAAAAGAGAGCTAGGTAAGGGGAGACAGATCACATAAGGAGTTATTGATCACAGGAAGGACTTTGAGCGGACCCTGTGGAGGAAGGAGCCTGTGGAGGGTTGGGGGAGAGGAACAGCATGATCCTACTCAGGTTTTCAAACAATTACTCCATTTGATATGTTGAGGTCAGACTCAAGGGAGAAAGGTCAGAAGGAGGAGATCTGTTAGAAAGAAAGATATTGCAATATTTTGAAGGTGATTTGGACCAGGGTCGAAGCAGTGGCAAAATTCTGGATGTGTTATGAAGGTAGAGCCAACAGGATCTGCCACCATTTTGGATACTGGGCACAAGAAAAAGACAGAGGGCAAGGACAATCAGTCATTCTGAATCATGTGCAAGAAAAATGCAATGAAATGAGAAAATATTCAGAGTATATTTCTAAGTGAAAATGCATGGTATAAAACAATGTGTTCAAATGACCCTATTTTTTGGAAAGGGAAATACACGTGTATGTGTACAAATGCAATAGGTTTGGAGGATAGCAACTGAACTGTGAGCAGTGGTTGCCTCTGGAGTGGGATTACCAATAATTTTTATTTTCTTCTTTTATCTATTTTTAATTTCTACTCTTCCCAATATGAATACATATTGCTTTTTAACTAAGAAAAATAAAACAAATCATTTAAATCTGATCTTCCTCCCCATCCTCCTAACCCTGAATCTGTCAAAATAGAGCCCTTGCTGAGGTCACTTCATGGATTTCTCTGTTTTGCTGATGGTAGTTACTTAAGACAATAAAAATGGAGAAATTCTTGTTTTATTTCCCAGAAGGACTCAGGTAGAAGGGGTTCTGGGCCTCATGAATTCAGAGTTACCAGATGCTTGGGAAAGTTTTAGTGGCAAATTAAGTACACTAATATTTGAATTTTAAATTTATATCAAATTCTTTAACACAAATAAAGTGTCCAGAATGGTATCAGGAATGACTGGGGACACCTATTGGAAGCATGGCTCTACCTTGCAGTTGAGGATCTCTTCCATGTTTTGTTAGGAGAGGCAACATGTGTGGAAAAATAAGGAAATAAATTGTGTAGCTCAGACTATCAGCAATACAAATGGGTGGAGAAGAGGTGGAACACTGTATTGGAATATTCAGGGGTGGCTGCCTGGAGTTTCTGGAAGCTGACCTCAGTCCTAAAGAAAGAAAAGGGAAGGATGAAAATAGGCACAGAAAACAGAGAACTTTCCAGGTTAAATTAAACGTTTGTTATTTCTATAGCTATTCAGTAAGTGACAGCTTCTCTAGAGAAACCCCCTTAGGAAGGTTCAAGTCTTCTCTTCATGTGAGACCCTATTACTTCTGTCACATGTTCACCCAATCTCTTTGTCCCTGTCTCTGTAAAATGAAACTGTTAGAGCTAGGATAATTTAACTAATCTTTTCTTCTTTTCAATGAATAGTTAAAACTGAAACCTTTAAATTATGTGCTTGATGATATTTATGTGTTTAAGAAATGAATTTCTTTAGCATGATAATTTTAACATCGGCAGTCCCACAGTTAATGACTAAATAAATGACTCCCACTTTTTGCTTTGGTAAATATTTTCTTCTCTATTATCATTTATTCTCTTATGGGAGCCATAGGCTGCATCTTAAACTCCACACTGAGAATTGTTTTGAGTTTATTTTATGCAATACTTAGTAGAAACTTTCTATAACATCCATTAGGGAAGATAAAGGATTTCTTTACATTTCTAGAATGTCTGTGTTCCTATGACAGTCATAAAATGAGCATTTGTACACTCTGGACCTGGGTTTACCCAGGTTGTCAAATTGTGCAGATTTAGAAATAGGCACGAAGGCAATTCTCTGTCACTCTGTAAATAACCAACCTTTGTCGCTGCCTTCACTTTAGAAGGACAATCTCTGCTGCTGCAAGACTGGGAGACGTGGCACTGTTGTAAGTCTGCACTGGTGTATGTATCTGGGAATCAGCAGGTAAACTGAGTCAGTGATCAGTGGCATGTGTAACACAAGCTCACAGGGCATCTTGCATGTTTTTTCCTCAATAGCAACAGAATCATCAGCAACAGCAGCAGAGAGAATCCATGGGGTGCCAAGCTGTGTATCCACATACAGGAGGCATGTCACTGTGAGCTCCTTAAGGGCACGCTCCATGCCTCAGGCTCCAAGGTCGAGATTCCCATGGTGAGAAGGTTGCAACATCCCCTTTCCCCAACACTCGCATTTCTCTAGCTCCCTTCCCTCTTCTGGATTTTTTTCCCAATATACATGTCACCAACTAACTAACTAAATATTTACTTATTGTATCCTGCTTAACATCTGCTCCCTCCTGTATAATCAATCTCCATTACTACTTCAGTAGTACATTTCCGCCTGTTATTAGTACAGGGTGTGGCACTCAAAAATATTTTGTGAAGAATGAATGGATTGTCCCCCAGTGCCTAGGAGAGCACCTAGAACCTAACAGGTATACAAAAAAATAGTTTCTGAATGCATGAGAGGACCCATGGGCTTACACATTCTGTCATTAATCCTACATGATTGGCATCATTATTCCTATTTGACAAACAAGGGAACTGAGATGCAATGAGATTCAGCATCTTGCTCAGGGTCATATGAGTGATTAACAGTGGAGAGAGGATGCAAACTTAATTCTATTTAGTCCAAAGCTCTTATAATCATGCTAGACTGAACAGGATGGTTTAACATGAAAGTTGATACAGATCCATTGAGAAAGCTTAGATTTATTGAATTACATATGTATATTTAATTACAAATTATTAACACTAGTGGCTTAGAGACAAAAATCTAAGATCTGGCCCAAGTTCTCTTTTATAGTTACTCACTTATTCTCAGATAGTTTCTCAGATTATTACAGTCTATTAAACAAATATTTACTGAGTATCTATTATGTGTCACACACTGTTCTATGTGTTAGTAAACAGAAAAACAACCTGTCCTCATGAAGTTTATGATCTTGCAGTGGAGAAATATAATAAGCTATAAATATATGCGTTATATATTATGTCAGAGTGATAAGTACTATAGAGGGGGGAAAGCTGAGTAAGGTCGGGGGAGCCAAGAGTGCCTGGAAAGTGCATGAGATACTGGCCAAACCTTAAGGAATGAGCAGGAATGAGCCAGGCAGAGGAAATAGCCAGGACAAAGGCCTAAGACAGACAAGTTCCTGGCATGTCTGAGGACAGCAGGAGGCAAGTGTGGCTTCAATGATATGACTGAGGGGACAGTGGAGGGAGACAGAGCCAGGAATGTGTCAGGGCCAGATGCTGCAGGGAAGGACTTTCTGTGCCTTTATCCTGGGACAAATGGAATGCCACTGGAGGGTTTTATGAAGAGCAGTGACATGATTAATGTTAGTCTTAAAAGGATCCTCTGGTGACTGTTAAAAAAAGACTTCAAGGGACAGCAATGATAGCAGGGAGACCAGGCAGAAAGCTACACAATAACCCGGAAAAGAGAAGATGGTTGCTTGAAGTAGAGGCATAGCAGTGGAGGTGGAAAAAGTCATCCACACTTTATTATCCAACATACCAATTATTTCTGTCTTCTGTCCTGTAGCCATATTGCTGCTTCCATGTCTCTCTGTTTGAGCTTTTACTGAAAAGTGCATAAATCTTATGTGTACAGCTTGATAAATATTAATAAAATGAACACACTTACCACCCAGATGAGAATCTCGGAAGTGTCACTTGTGTCTCCCCCTAGTCAGTACTACAGGGACACTTTTGCATCTGGCTTGTTCTTTTTTTTCTCCTGGTAGCTACTGCTACTGCTACCAGGAGAAATAGACTCTTCCCAACAGAAGAGATTTGAATGCCACCCCTCTCTGTCCAGCACTGTGGAGGACATCCTGGCAGAAGCCTGTGTAACCTATACATAGACACTAAATGCTCCAGTAAGAGTTAAGTATCATCACAGCTCCCACTGAGATGAATCTGATCCCTCTGGGGCAGTAGAAGCAACCCCCTCTCCCTTGCTCAAATAAAGCAGCCTCCCATTACCTGGATACCACAGAAAGTCCTCACCTGAGGGGGCCACTTACAAGATGGTGCTTGTCCTTCACAAGATCCATCCTCACCTCCCCTCATCACCTCCAGATCACTAACCAGAGTCAATTCTCAGCAGAGCCTCAGAGGGGGAAATGCAAGCCATATTCCAGGAGGAATACTTTAGTCACTAAAAGAGTTGAGGAACCTTATCTGCAGCAGCAGAAACCACAGAAACACATATGGGAGTGAATCTAGAGAGTGTTAGGCCAGAGAGAGAGACACATAAGAATGAACAGGGAAAAGTTTATTGATATTCTCCTATGACTTAATGTCTTCATGGCAATCATGCCAGTTCTAATATGCTGGTTGGAGGTCCCCTGAAGCTTGGACACAATGGTAGCTTACAGTAAATAAGAAAAGGACACCATATTTGCCTTAACATGTTATTGAAGAAGGGGTCTGAAGGAATCAGAAGTTCCAGAGAAGATTTACTATGCACAATCAGACACCTGGCTCTGTTCCCTGGGAGACCTAGGGCCACAGCCTTATTAAGGAAACAATCAACTTGATGGTAAGGGGGTCACCAGCATGATCAAGAATATTGATGTTGGTCATCTTCCATGGGAGTAAGTTACCTAATGTTAATAAAGGTAAAGGTATTGGGGAGTAGCAGAGGCCAGGTAGCAGCATTGAACCATCAGAGACAAGGTAAAAATGATGACCACAGTGGGCAGAAAGGCCAGAGTGACAACCAGGGTCCTGTCCACAGATATCTGCGGCCAAGGCTAATAGGCCATGCTGTTTCTAGGGGAAAGACAGATGAGCAGCCAATAAGGATATTCCATGGTATCCTTTTGAATCATCAGAAAAAAATATTGAGAGCGGGTAAGCAGAGATCTGATATCAGCTGTCAAAAGGAAAAATGATAATCCCTCACCCATTTCCCAGGCTTGAGTCAGTTCTCAGAACCAGTGATTGAGGGGAATCTAGGTCCCTTTGAGAAAAGACCCTACAATGTCACAAACCGTTCCCAAAAGGGACCTGTGTGACCTTACACTAGGAAAAGGAGAATACTCAGATTTTTCAGACTATACAAAGTCTAAGCTGACACTGGCCACAGTAAAACTTCAAATGTCATGATGCCTGCTGGTTAGAATTAGAATTATGGAGGTTGGTGGGTCAAAGGAGTGCTTACCAAGACTGGCTCAAAAGTGGTTCTGAGGGTCTGAGGACCCACCCTGTGGTCATTTCCTCTGTCTCAGGACACACAGTCAGAATTTAGAGAAGCTTACAGAATCCTCCCATTGGTTTCTTGACGTATGGAATAATAACCAAGAAGACAAGAAAGAACAAGTAAGTGGTAACTCCAGAAAGCGCTCTCCCCCACACAGGACAGCAAATTGAGGTAGAATGGCTAAGACTGGCACCTCTCTCGGGAACTTAATAACTGGAGGGATGAAGGCCTCTATCATATCCTCGTTCAATTTATTTATACAATCCCTGCAAAAATCAGATGGAGTTTCAGGAATTATGGCAGACTACCAAAACCTTATTCAAATAGTGGCCCCAATTGTAGCTGCTGAATTAGATGTGGCATCTTTACTGAAACAGGTCAAAACAGCCCATAGTACTTGTGTTGTGGCCATTCACCTAGCAAATAAGTTCCCATCAAACTTTCTGAGGAAAGGCCCTGACCAATGTGGCTCAGTAGGTTGAGTGTCATTCAGCTAAGTAAAATGTTGCTGGTTGAATTCCAGGTCAGGCTGACCAACACATGTCTGTGTTGCAGGATCCGTCCCTGGTCAGGACACGTTCAAGAGGCAACTGATCAATGTTCCTCTCCCTCTCTTCCCCTCTCTAAAAATAAATAAATGAAATATTTTTTAAAAGGGGAAAAACTTCCTCAGGAAAAATGATCAAAAGTAGTTCTGTTTTACACTGAAATGATAAAAGTACATATTCACTGTCTTTTCTCCTGCTCCCTGTTACCCTGACAATCCCAGAATATTATGCTGACTCATTATATTATTGACATTATACTAGTTGGACATAATGAACAGGAAATGGCAATGGAAATTGGGTGCTAAAGTAAAACACGTATGTGTCAATGGTGGAACATAAACTCTTTAAAGTTTCAGTTTTGTTATATTGTGAAGATTCTAAGAGTTCAGTGGTCTGGGGCATACCTTCTAAAGTAAAAGTCTACCTCTGTTAAAGAAAAGTACATGATTTGGTAGGCCACCTTGGATCTTTGGAGGCAGCCTGTATTGCATTTGAGATTGTTTCTTTGACCCTTTTCTTGGGTGCCAGTTTTTTTTCTTTTTATCCTCACCCAAGGATATGTTTTATTGACTTGAGAGAGAGAAAAAGAGAGAAATATCAATGTGCGAGAGAAACCTCAATAGGTTGCCTCCCATACATGTTCCAGCCAGGGATTGAACCCACAACCTTTTGTTGTACAGGACAATGCTCCAGCCAACTGAGCCACCTGGCCAGGACTTGGGTGCCAGTTTTGAGTGAAGCCCAAAATATAAGGGGCTCTACAGAAACTCTAGGCTTCAATGCAACCTATCCTGCAACTGAGGGCATATAATTCAGCAGATTCATTAGTCCCAGTAGAAAAGGATGCTTTGACAAGCCCTAATAGGAAATTTGTCATGCAGAATGCCCAGGACTCTGGAGCAAAGTCACAGGCACTCCATTTAAAGGACTATGTATTGTATAAGCATGCACTATTTACAAACTAGCTCCTGGTGTGATAATGGGTTAGTAGAGGTCAAGCTAAAAAATGAAGCATCAAGTAATTATGTGACTGGAGTACTAATCATGAACTGGATGTTGCCAGATCCACCAAGTCAGTCAGGCATATGAAGGAAATGGTACATGTGGGATCCAGTCTGACAGTCCACAGGGCACAGGGTGGCCCAGGCTTCCATGTCTCCTCCCTCTGTTGCCCTGACACCTCTCTCACCTTACATCTATACCTGTAAGGGACAGGGGTAGGGGCCTCTGTGATTGAATGATGAAGGAGGAAAAACAGCCACTCTCTGATTTATGGATGAATTTGTTACACAACTATGGACTAACAATGGCAACACACCAAAAAGCTCAAACATCACCAGGTTACTAATTTACTTTATCAGTTGAACAACCTAAATCAGCTCAGGTACCACTAATGGTGAGAGAAATCTAGAATGGGTAATAGAGACAGGAGAGGAGGAATATAATTATGGTCTCAGAAGCATATGCACTAATTGGTGCTTCAGCTTGAGATACATAATTTTAAGAGAGCAGAGCCTGCTAGAACCTTGAAGACTTAGTAACCGAGTGGGCCTAATGTAAGGCAGTGCAAGGGATGGACTATAGGAGATGCTCTTGCTGCCCTCCATTGCATCCCTTTGACCCAGCTCTGATTTCAGCCACAGCTACTGTGGATGTTCCATGCAAAGTCACATTCGAGCTGATGCTACTTTCTGCCTCATGGTCTTCTCAGAAGACCTTTGGGTTTATTTAGTGCATGCACAAGACAGCCCAGAAGTGGAAAGGTATCACTACACCACAGGCAATCTCATCCACAGGAAACAGGAACCAGTGAATAAATACTCCTACTTCCCATCCCTCAGAAGGACAACACTGAGAGGCACTGGTACACTTCTCAGAGGTCACCCCATTGCTTACAGTAGCAATCTCAGGAATCACCATTATTTTAGCATCTCCTCCTTGCTCTGTTACTCCTGCCTTCCAATTTACCTCTCATTTAAGTGGCTGCTCCCAAACCTTTGTCTTAGGCTCTGCTTTCAGAACTTCCCAAAATAAAGCAGTAGTTGGAGTTGCAAGAAGAGACTCTTTGCACCCTGACCAGTGTGGCTCAATTGGTTGGGTATCGTCCTGCAAAGTGGTCACTGGTTTGATCCCTATTCAGGCCAATGCCAGGGTTGCAGCCCATCCCCAGTTGGGGCATATGTGAGAACCAACCAATATATGTTTCCCTCACACATGGAAGTTTCTCTCCTCTTTCTCCCTTCCCCTCTCTCTAGGAATAAATAAATAAAATGTTAAACAAAAAAGGAAGAGACCCTTTGTTAATACCTGATATGAGCCAGGAAAGCAAGATTCTACCCAAAGTTAGAGAAGAATCATCCAGAAGAGTAATTTGGGTGTGGGTATGCATGTGGGAGGGAAGGGAACTATTCTATCATTTCACACCTACTTATTGTACAACTTATTGAACGAAGTTCAGTTTGTTCAATAAGCCAGTATTATAGGTCTTTAGAGCTGACAATGTGAGGCTTAGTATAAAAGCTTAGAAAGGCTTGAGGAGCCATCTGTCTTTCTCCAGTGCTTTGAGAAAGCTTTCATTGTCTAGGTATGTATACACACGCACAACACACACACACACACACACACACACACACACACACATCAGACTATAAGAAAAGAATTGCTATGTCCACACAGGAAAACCTGACTTCTGGACCACAAAAACATCATCAAGACATCACAAGTGAGAGATAGCCTAGTTACATGCCAAAGACTCAAGAAGAAAAAGCCTCTGTCATAAAAAAGTATCCTGATGAGCCTAAACATACATGGTAACTGTAGAAACACAGGACAGAATAAGTCATTTTTCATTTATTGAGTGAGGGAATTTGCAAATATTAATCCTGTCTGCTGCGGTCACACTTCCGAGAACCACATATATCCTTGTGTGGCTTCAAGGGTCCTGTGACACGTTGTTTGAAAATCTGCACTAATCCATTTTCTTTCTTCTAGAAGTGTCTCCACTAGATCCATCTCTAGCAGGCAGGGACCCTGCACTTCACTAAAATATCTCAGAGTAGGGGACCAGTGCAGGATTCCCCATGAGGATGCTGAAGCGCTGCACCATTTTACACAGATGAACATTGCTTCCCCACTGCTGCTGAATTCTCATTCTTCTTGTCCTACTCTCAGTGCAAACCGTAAAAAGTTGTCATCATTTAATAGTATCTTTTCCATATCTCAAGGTAGTTAATAGTTTTTATATTGGATAGAGCCTATGATTAATGGGAATCAAAGGATGCTGAGAATATATTAAGCAATTCTTATTTATAGTGAGTTGTTGATTAAATTTTTGCCACCCTGAATAGATATATAGAACTAGGCTTCAATAATTTTTTCTTGAGGGGCTTCTGGTCAAGATGGAGATATAGGCAAACATGGCTCACCTCTTCGCACAACCACATCAGAATTACAACTAAAATCTAGAACAACCATCACTCAAGAATGTCAGAAATCAAGTTGAGCCCTGGCTGGTGTAGCTCAACCTGGCTGGATTGAGTGCCAGCCTGCGAGCCGAAAAGTCACTGGTTTGAGCCCAGTCAGAGCACATGCCTGAATTACAGGCCAGGGCCCCAGTTAGGGATGTGCAATCAATGTTTCTCTACCTTTCCTTCTCCCTCACTTGCTCTCTCTCTAAAAATAGATAAATAAAAATCTTTTTTTAAAAAAGAAATCGAGTTCAATGGAAGTTTGACTATTACAGAATTGAACTACATCCATCCAGACTGATAGAAGTGCAGGCATGGATGCAGAAGAGGCTGGCCCCACACCCACATGGATAAAAATTTGGGAGGGGTATCTCAGGAGCGAGGAGTCTCAGACCCACACCAGGCCTCCCAGCCCAGGATTCTAGTGCCAAGAAGGTAAGTCCCCACAACTTCTGGCTGTGAAAGCCAGTGGGGATTAAGTCAGTGGAGGAGGCTGCTGGAGCCCTAAGCAGTTCCTCTTGGGGAACCCACACATGGACTCACCTACTCAGACTTGCTCCCTCTAAACTCCAGCGCCAATGTGGCAGCTTGAAGGGTACCAGTGGTATTCAGGGAGAGCTTGAAGTATCTGACATCGTGATGAGCATAGGCCATTGCCCCTTTGTTGAGCCCTCGCCCAATAGAGCCAGTAGGCTGGTGCCATATCTGAGACTACAAGAACCTGTCTAACACTGTGTGACCTACCTTGAAGATCCACAGAGGCTCTGCCCCATCCAACTCACAGGCCCACTCCAGCTGCTTTTCCATAACAATGGCTGGTCTTGGCTCCTAAATCCTATCAAACAAGCACCAGCTGGCTTTAGTGAGCCCTAGTGGCAGCCAGATTAGAGTCTCAGCTTGGCTTCACCTGGAAATCTCCAAGCCCAGCATAAGTAGCAACCTTCTCAGATTGCTTTACAGCTCAGGCAGCGTTCCCCAGGCAAAACACAGGTGAGAGCTGACCATGGCCTTCACCACCTGGGAAACCCCAGGACGAACACACCAAGTGGGGAGCTACAGACCACATCAAAGTACCACCATCCTTCCTCTGCACAGCTGGTCCTCCACAGAGGGCAGAGGTTGGCAGACAGTGCTCACAGCCACTCTTTGCAGCCTGCTGGCCTGGGTAAATCCCTCCCATTGATTAGTCAACAGTAACCAAGGCTCCACTACAAGAGGAGGATATACTCAGTCCACAAAAAGGACACACATCAAGTACTCAGCTTGGGTGATAGGGGAGGCTGTGTCACTGGACCCTACAGAACACCTAGTACATTAGGCCACACTACAAAGACATGGAGTCATAGTAGCTCTACCTAATACATAGAAACAAACATAGGGAGGCTGCCAAAATGAGGAGACAAAGAAACATGGCCCAAATGAAAGAACAGATAAAAACTCCAGAAAAAGAACTGAATGAAATGGGGATAAGCAATCTATCAGATGCAGAGTTCAAAACACTGGTTATAAGGATGCTCAAGGAACTTAGTGAGGCCCTCAGCAGCATAAAAAAGACCCTGTCTAAAATGAAGAATGCACTAATTGAAATAAAGAACAATTTAGAGGGAAGCAATAGTAGAGTGGGTGAGGCTGAGAATCAAATCAATGATTTGGAACATAAGGAACCAAAAAACAACCATGTAGAATAAGAAGAAAAAAGAATCCAAAAAAAAATGAGGATGGTGTAAACAGCCTCTGGGACAACTTCAAGAAGTCCAACATTTGCCTCATAGGGATGCCAGGGGAAGAGAAAGAGCAAGAAACTGGAAATCTATCTGAAAAAATAGTGAAAGAAAACTTCCCTAATTTGGTGAAGGAAATAAACATGCAAGACAAGAAGTGCAGAGAGTCCCAGTTATGATGGATGCAAAGAGGCCCACACCAAGACATGTCGTTTTTAAAAAGCCAAATGTTAAAGATAAAGAGAGACTCTGATAAGCAAGAGAAAGGAAGTTAATTACTATATGGTTGCCAGATGGGAGGGGGAGAATGGGTGAAGAGGTGAGGGGATTAAGAAGTACAAATAGGTAGTTACAGAATAGCCATGGGGATGTAAAGTACAGTGTAGGAAATGGAGTAGCCAAAGAACATATATGCATTACCCAAGGATATGAACAATGGTGGGGGGATTGCCTGAGGGAGTGAGGAGACACAGGGGCGGGGGGAGGAGGAAAAACCAAGACTACTATAATAGAAAAATCAATAAAGTATAATTCAAAAAAAATTTTTTTCTTAATGATATGGGTTGAATTGTGTGCCCCCCACCACCCAAAGATATGGCGAGGTCTAAACCCCCAAGTCCCTCAGATGTGACTTTATTTGGAGAAAGGGTCACTGTAGATGTAATTAGTTAAGATGAGGTCATTTGGACATAGGATGTGCCTTAATCTAGTATGACCGGTGCCCTTATAAAATGATGGCTACATGGAGAGAAAAACACATACATAGATAAGGCCATGTTAGGAAAAAGACAGAAATTGAAATTCTGCAGCTGCAAGCCATGGAACATAAAGGTTGTAGACAAACAACTAGAGCCAGAAGAAGCAAGGAGTGATTCTCCTACATGCTTCAGAATGAGCAGGACCCTGCTAACAACTTCATTTTGGATTTCCAGCCTCCAGAACAGTGAGACAATAAATTTCCATTGTTTAAAGCTACCTAGTATGTGGTACTTTGTTATAGCAGCTCCAGGAAACTAGACGCTTATTTAAATGGTTTCTCTTTGATCAAGTATCTAACATGTATTAATCAGGATGAAAGTGTTTCTCCACATTTCACCATTCCTCTGTTTTTGAGAGATTTTAGAAATTCCTAAATTAAGACAGGGTTTTCAGAAATAGTAATGCAAGTTTCAATTTTGCATATATTTAATTATAATTAATAAATAAGTAGCACTTCTTCCAAAAAGATCTAGCCTAAGTCAATCTAGAATTTAAAGAGGTATTGAATTAAAACAACTCACTACCTCCACAGTCCATAGTAGATAGAAAATTTTCTCTAAGAATAGCAGAGCATTATTCTAAAATTAAAATAATCACTAAAGCTGGGTGACAGAATGCCTTTATGTGAGCCTCTACAGACCTGGTTATGCCAGATTTAATTAAGGAGTTTTATTTGCATCAATAAGTTATTATCCAAGGTAAAATAAAAGTTATTTGATTTGTTCACACTCAATTTTGTTTAGGTGTACAATTAGTGGTTTAAGTCTTTTACAAAACAATTCAGCCAAGAAATCAATTTTAGCACCTACAAAAAGCCCAACCAGGCTATAATTACAATCTCCCAAATGCTAATTGCATACAATTTTGGATAGGAAATATACATATATATCATCCTACTGTTTACCACCAAAAAATTATACTTGCAAAAAACATGGGAAAATTCTCTAGTTTATTTACAAATAAAACCCTTGAAAGGTTAGGATATCCCTTTTAAAGGCTAGCATTGCTCCATCTATAAATTATTTCTTTCTTTGGCTATATACGTATCTTTTATTCTTACTGTGCAGTCAGAGCTACAATGGGTTGAAGCCAAGAACTCATATTTGGAGGAAGCAGGTGCCAGAGATCAAAGAGGAAACTGGGACCGCAGGAGCAGAGCCTGGGTTTCTGGGGGCTTCTGCTTGTCTGTATTGTTCTCATCTATTAGGGAAAAGATCACAAGTTGGGGGATGAGCAACTGATGGAGTCATTGATGAAAATGATGCCCATTTCAAAATAGTAAATTAGATATATGTTCCAGTCAGGCCATAAGGTACCCATACTTAATGAAGAAGACTGAGAAATAAGACAACCTTCAACAGGTTGTTCTGAGAGCTTTACTGGCCCCTAGAGCAGAGCATTCTGCATCTAAAAATTATGGGCAAATCACTTGGAGAAACTTAAGAATGCAAAGGCAATACACATTTGAGTTGTATTTTGTTATTTTGACACTTGTTATCTGCCAAACCACACTCACTGTGACAATAGTATCCCCTATTTGTATAGCAGGTCACAACTTACACAGATCCAACTTGTGTATCTCTCCCTGGGACATAGATTTGCAAGTGATTGTTACCACCACACCCATGTTGGAGAGGAAACCAAGTGAACTGAAGAAGACACTGTGGATTGAAGGAGTTGGGTGATTCAGGCAAGACTCCACAGCTACTCTGCTAACACATTTTGACATTATGCATATTTCACATTTGCACTTCACAGGCAATGATTGAAAGGTACAACAAATGGAAATTCATTATTTTATGTATTGAAAAGAATTAGTTTGTACATTATTTATAAACCACACAATACCTTCTTGCCTCAGACTTTGGAGAGAAACTTTTTAATGTCTTGGCACATAAAGAATAGTTCTCCTGAGCACTGGGGCACTTGCCCATTCACGCAGTCCATTATCTCTCTGGAGGAATGGATGTATGTTGTTTTGGGTCATCTTTACTCCTAATGACACATATGCCTCTCCCAGGTGCCCAGATTTGAAAGGGAAAAGCAAGAATTGATTCAGGGAATGGAGATGGGAAAAAGAGGGGGAATTGGAAGAAGTGTGAACAGCAGAATGTCAGCTCTTGACACTGACCACTGATTGACACACCTGTGGAGAATGTCACCTGGCTCTGGTACTGAGTCTGAGGAAAAATGATGACAAATGCAGTGGTGAGAAGTTAGGAAAGAATGCTCATGAAGAGCTGTTGAAGGAACTGGGAAGATTGAGCTGAAATGGAGAGGTCATAAGGAGATATCATACCTGCATTCTTGTAGGGGGAGGGCCAGCTTAGAGAGACAAAACTTTTTGGTGGAATCAGGGGGCAGAATGAGACCATTAGAAAAAAGAGTACCAGGAATGGAAGTCCACCTCAATTTAAGAACAAGTGTTTCAACAACTGTGGCAGACAAACAGTGGACAGGATGCCCTATTAAATTTTCCATCCCTTATTGAAATTAGGCAAGCAATGACACGATACCTGTCCAAAGGAGCACTGTTTGGTTCAACCAAATGCCCCTGGGGTGTCTTCTAGCTCTAAATGCTGATGACTCTAAGAGTAACATCTGCTCTTCTCCCTGGTGTCATTATTCCTTGGTGTTCGCTAGAGACCTCCCTACAGGGCGGTAATCTTTTCTAACTTCTATGAACTCAGAGCCATTTAAAAATATTATTTCTCTGGGTGGCTCCTTCTTCTCTTGCTTCTTGGATCTGAATAGTAATGCCAAACCCTGCAGGAATCATGAAATGCTGACATAAAGTCTCTATTAATTGACGATGTACTTCTTATCCTACACAGTAGACTTTTCTGTCCTCTCGATACCTCACAGTTTGTAGGCATTCAAAGAAGTTTTAATGGGTGAATAAATGAATGAGTGAATGAATACATGAGTTTGAATATTAGCTTAGCAGTTAATTATGAAAATAATATTTCAGGATTCAAAGAGAAAAAAAGGGGAGGATAGAATCCAGAAAACCTTTTAAATACTTTAAAGCAGGTATAAGTTAGAAATTAATTAGCACTTCTGGTCAAGATAATTGCATAGGTAAACACAGCTCACCTCCTCACACAACCACATCAAAATTACAACTAAAATATAGAGCAACCATCATTTAGAACCATCAAGTTGGATGGAAGTCTGACCACTACAGAATTAAAGAAACCACATACATCCAGACAGGTAGGAGGAGCAGAGATGGGGAATGGGCTGGTCATACAACTACGTGTGGTGGATAAAAATTCAGGAGGTGTATCTCAGGAATGAGGAGTCCCAGCCCCACACCAGGCTCCCCAATCCAGGGTCCCAGTGCCAGGAATGTAAGTCCCCATAACTACTGGCTGCAAAAATCAGTGGGGATTGAGTCAGTGGAAGAAACTTCTGGAGTCCCAAGCTGTTCCTCTTAAAAAATTCACACATAGACTTACTCAGACCCACTCCCTCTGAGCTTCTGCAGTGGGGTAGAAGCTTAAAAGGCACCTGTGGCATACAGGAAGGAACTGAAGTGTCTAGCATCAAGGCAAGAGCTGGAGAACAGCTTTTGACCAGACAGAACAGCAGGAAGAGGCCATTGTACTTTTTCTGAGCACCTCTCCTCACAGAGCCACAGAGCTGGCAGGCTGGTGCCATATTTGAGACTCCATCAACCTGGACCCTACAGGACACATAGTACATTAGGCCACACTAAGAAGACATGGAGTCAAAGCAGCTCCACCTAATACATAGAAACAAACACAAGGAGGTTGCCAAAATGAGGAGACACAGAAACATGACCCAAATGAAAGAACAAATAAAACCTCCAGAAAAAAGCCCTGGCTGGTGTGGCTCACTGGATTTAGTACCAGCTTGTGAACGAAAGGGTCACAGGTTCAATTCCCAGTCAGGGCACTTGCCTGGGGTCAGCCCAGGTCCACAGTAGGGGGCACAGGAGAAGCAACCACACATTGATGTTTCTCTTCCTCTCTTTCTTCCTCCCTTCCCCTCTCTAAAAATAAATAAATAAAATCTTTTTTAAAATTCCAGAAAAAGAGCTAAATAATATGGTGATAAGCAATGTATCAGATGCAGAGTTCAAAACACTGGTTATAAGGATGCTCAAGGAACTTAGTGAGGACCTCAGCAGCATAAAAAAGATCCAGTCAGAAATGAAGTATACAGTTATTGAAATAAAGAAAAATTTGCAGGGAAGCAACAGTAGAGTGGATGAAGCCAAGAATCAAATCAATGATTTGGAACATAAGGAAGCAAAAAACAACCAGTCAGAAAAACAAGAAAAAAAAACTAATCCAAAAAAATGAGGATAGTGTTAAGCAGCCTCTGGGACAACTTCAAGAGATCCAATGTTCTCATCATAGGGGTACCAGAAGGAGAATAGAAAGAGCAAGCAATTGAAAATCTATTTGAAAAAATAATGAAAGAAAACTCTAATTTGGTGAAGGAAATAGACATGCAAGTCCAGGAAGCATAGAGAGTCCCACACAAGATGGATGCAGAGGCCCACTCCAAGACACATCACAATTAAAATACCAAAGGTTAAAGATAAAGAGAAAAATTTAAAAGCAATAAGAGAGAAGATGTTCATTATGTACAGGGAAGTTCCCATAAGACTGTCAGCTCATTTCTCAAAAGAAACTTTGCAGGCTAGAAGGAATTGGCAAGAAATATTCAAAGTCATGAAAAGCAGGGACCTACAGCCAAGATTGCTCTACCCAGAAAAGCTATCATTTAGAATCAGAGGGCAGATAAAGAGCTTTCCAGACAAGAAAAAACTAAAGGAGTTCATCATCACCAAACCATTATTATATGAAATGTTAAAGAGACTTATTTAAGAAAAAGGAGAAGATCAAAACTATGTATGAACAATAAAATGGCAATAATACATATCTATAACAACTGAATCTAAAAAACAAACTAAGCAAAAAAGAATAGAGATAAAATCTTGGACACAGAGAGTGTTTTTATGGTGGAAGAATGGGTGAAGAGGTGAGGGGATTAAGAAGTACAAATATATAGTTACAGAATAGCCATAGGGATATAAAATAGAGTATAGGAAATGGAGTAGCCAAAGAATTTATATGCATGACCCATGGACATAAACAATGGTGTGGGGATTGCCTGGGGGAGTGGTAGGTACTGGGTGGAAGGGGGCAAAAAGGGAAAAATTGGGACAGTTATAATAATATAATAAATAAAATATAATAAAAATTAAAAAGAAATTAATTAGCAACAATTGTGATTTTTTAAAAATACTCTTAGCAAAATAGTAATATAACATTTTCTTAAAAAATTTTATTCTATAAAATATATAGCATACCATACTAAATGGTGAAACAGTAAACATATTTCCTTTGAAATCAAGTAAGATAGGATGCTTGCCATCAACATTTTCAGTGAATAGTTTACTGAAGATTCTAATTGTACAATAAGGCAAGAAAAAGAAATAAAAGGTATAAGAACAGCAGAATAAAAAACAAAGTTGGCAAAATGTCTGGATATGATTGTCTAACCCAGAAAACCCATGTTAACCTGAATTAAGTAAGGCTGCTAGGTAGAAAATCAATATACAAAAACCAATTGCATATCTACACACCAGTAATTAATAGTAAAAAATACAGAAATTGTCATTTATAAAAGCAACAAGAATATAAAGTACCTATGAATTCATATTATGAAGAATAAAAAACTATTTGGTAAATATTTTTAAACTGTCTCTTCTGATAGAAATGTAAATTCTCATAACCATTTTGGAAATATAACATTGTCTAATAAGTTAAAACGTACATGTTCTATGACCCACCAATTCCATTCTCAGTAATTTACCTTAGAGAAATGCTTTTTCATATACACCAACATATATGTTCAGAAATCTTTAAAGCATTATACTAATGGCAAAATTTAAAAACAATTTTCATCAACAATAAAATAGATAAATTATATTGTGGCATGTTTATTCCATGAAGTACTATACAGCCATGAAAATAAATGAATCACAACTACACACATGAGAATGGATTAATCTCAGAAGTAAAACATGGAATGAAAGAGTAAAAGGATCAAAGAATACACATGGTGAACAAAAAAAGGAAAAATTAAACATTACTTGTGGATACATATGTATGTAACAAAATTATAATGAAAAACATACATTGATTAAAACAAAATTCAAGATGGTGAATTCTTGGGAAGAGAGGGAACTTTATTGGGAAAGAGTTTAAGGTGTTTTTGCTTTCAAAGACACCTAAGGTACCTTCCATGGTAGTACTTGTGCTCTCTCTCTTAGGTTGGGAGGTGGGTAAATGGGTATTTGTTCTATTATTATTTATACTTTCATATGTGTTATATCTTTTTAGTTCTATAGTTTTATTGGAAAATGCTCTTGAATTCAGTGTAGTATTTATCTGAATTTATTGATTCATTCTACTAATGGTGTGTTACTAAATACCACCTATTCTTGAATGACCAAAGATGCAATTGGTGGGTCATGGACTTTATGTTTTAAAAATATAAATATTAAGAACTGGTTTGAGGAGATTATTTAAAAAGTATGTTCTCTTTCATACTTAATAATACTATAAGGTCTAGAAAGATCTCAAGTGGAATCTAGATAGTACTATAATGATATCACTGGTATTAACTAATAGTCAAATTAAGGAATTATTTGCAAAATAACTGAGATCAATAATGTTCAGAATATGCCATCAGACAGTACTCTTCTTATGTGTGGACCACACATGATGTACTATGGATTCTTGATTATACACAATAGGAAAAGGATTTTTCAGAAGACTGTGAAGTAACTTGAAACTGGAGAAAAGCCTGCAGAACCAGGTTCAAAAACTAGACATGACTGTAGAAGCTCCCAAAAGTCTTGTCCCAGGAATCAGCTGCTAGGGTACCTCTGCTTCTGCCACCACTGCCACCACAGCTATAAACCCTAAATCACCCCCCAGGTCCTTGCTCTTCTTTCTCCAGTTTCCAGGTCTCTGCTAGAAGCATCCAGTGGCCATGTAACTGAGCAAACCAGGGCCCATCCATGTGTTGTCTTGATACACGACCTAACAATTAGTATTGAAGGAAACAATTTTTTATTTACAGGATTCCAACCTCAGGAGGTGCTGGGAGCACTCCTGCTCTAAGCCCTGTTCTCCCATTAGACCCAGCACTTCCCTTGATCCCCACCAAGCTACAAACCAGAACCATGCCCATAAGTTTCCAATATCCTTATCTGTTCTTAAGTCAACTGTACAAACAGGTCTCCATCCCCTCTGGAAGATACACTCATGGGTTTCAGAGTCATCATCCTCTCACAGCAGCTCCCTCCTTCAGGATTTGGGGTATGTTGTCCTCATCCTCCATGTAGCAGTTCAGGGAAATATGTGCCGTGTTCCACTGGATCATGATGGAGTCCAGGGAGGCACACATCCCAAGAGGTAACTTCTCTGTACATCCTTCAGAGAAGGAGAAATCTACATTCCTGGTCAGTTCAGTTCCAAAGCATCTCCCGCGAATCCGTGCTTGGTTCTGCAGGTTCCCTCACAGCTCCATCAGTTTTTCTGGTTCCCCAAAGAGCTCCATCAGCTTTCTCCTTGCACCCCTTCCTCAGCCCACATGCCTGCCTTGCTCACTGCCCCAGGTCACATGGCAGAATCCGAACTCTTAGCCTGCATGGCTTCTACCTTACACACCAGCCTTCATGGTTCAATACAAACTGCATAGCTGCTTGCTGCTTCTTCTCAGACCTCATGGCCAAATCCCTGGACAGCCCACATGGCTGCTTCCCTACTATTTCAGCCCTCATGGAGGAATTCCCCTACTTCCTGGTTTCTTCCTCATGGCTGCCTCTCCTCTCTCTCTCAACCCAACTTTATTTTAAATGCTGACCCAGAACTTCCTATGTGCCCTCACATCCAGCTCCGCCTACAATGTGCTACTTTTGACCTTCTTTCAGCTGCCATCTTTAGTCAGGGCAAGAGTATCCTGTGACACAGGAGCCTCTGCTTCCCGGGCTCTCACACAGGTGCAAGGTAAGCTCCCCAACCCCTTGCCTCATGAGTCGCTTATACGGTCTGAAAGTGGCAGCAGCACAGCTATCAACTAGCTATCACCTTGCCATTGTTATGAAAAGTATCTCATACACCATGACCAAGTGGGATTCATCCCAGGGATGCAAGGATGGTTCAATATTCGCAAATCAGTCAATGTAATTCATCGCATAAACAAAAGCAAAGACAAAAATCACATGATCATATCAATAGATGCAGAAAAAGCATTTGATAAGGTACAGCACCCATTTATGATAAAAACACTTAGCAAAGTGGGAATAGAGGGAGCATTCCTCAATGTAATAAAGGCCATATATGGGAGACCTACAGCCAACATCATACTCAACAGGCAAAAACTAAAATCTTTTCCACTAAGATCAGGAACAAGACAAGGCTGTCCACTTTCAG
>CM052542.1:79498042-79521671 GCA_028533065.1 Trachops cirrhosus | reverse complement strand
CTGGAATGGGAGTAAAGGATAGAAACTGTACTTGAATAATGATTAAAAAATAAATTAAAAAAAAAAGAAAAGTATCTTAACTGTATCATCTCCTCCCCCCACCCCCCAACCATGGGCTGTGGGGAATATTACTGGGGACCTCCACTTTGCACCCTGTTTCAGCCAGGTTTAAGCCACACATCTATGCCTTTACTTCCAGGGTTCAGGGTGAACAAATGTCTGGTCTATTTGACTTGTGGATTCCATAAACTTAGGAAAGGAGCACAAATGCTAGGCGCCGTGAATGAATGAATGAATGAATAGAAGGGGACAAGAAAGCAGTAAGAAAAGAAATGAGGAAAGGGATGGAGGGAGGAAGGTTGAAATTTTTCCACAATGCTTGTTCAAAATTTTGGCTTCTGAACCCCAATCTAAGACTCCTGAATCTAAATTTCTAAAATTGCGGGGAGGAGGCTCAGTAGAAATCTTTCATTTATTTAACCTGCATGTCAGGTGATATTTAAAAATTTGAAAATAGCAGCATAAACAATTATAGGTCCATAAACATACTTACTTTTTCTGTGACTTTCAATGACCTTGATTTCACTATTTGAAGGTCAGGGCATATTGTAACAGGATTCCAAAGTTTGTTTCTTCCTAATTTTTCTTTACCAGTTTATTTGTCTCTGCAGGCATTTGTTGAAGATGAATAGCAGCTATTTCAATTTAAAAATGAATAATTTCAGGATTTGAATACTTAGAACCCCAAGAAAATATCACCTGAGTATTTAAAATATTTAAAAATAGTACTTTTCACCTAATCAGCAATTCTTATGTGCCAGACCTTGTTCTTAGTATCCTGCATATCTTGTCTAATTTAACCCTTCCAACAAATGCATGAAATCAATTCCTCTACTTTACAGATGATAAACTGAAGTGTCAAAATTTTAAATAATTCAAATGGAGTGCCAGGGAACTTGAATCTAGGTAATCTGCTCCAGTCTTAACCATGATTGAATACTGTCTTGGTAAATGTCGATTTCATCAATGCAAAACATAAATTTAAAAATTCACTTATTGGCCATGATTAAATCAAACAATAAAAATAGAGTAAAATAAAAATTTAGAACCCCTAAAATGATCTCTTCTTAATTTGGCCTTGCTAAACCTGCTTTGCCTCTGCTGTCAGTGGCTAACCAGCATGTTAACAAAAGTCTCCTACTCACTAAGTCCCTGTGAACTTGCCAGGTTCACAGAGGCTGATGATTTCTTGTTCTGAGCACAGCCAGCTTCTCCTGGGCTCCAGCCCATGCTGAGTGAGCTGCTGCATCCCGTCTTCCATCCTCACAAGGCAGCTGTTTCCCCAAGTTTGACTACGGCATACCTGCTCTTCCCTGCATTGTATAGTGCTCTATAATTCCCCTGTTAAGTATTCAATCTGGGGTAAATGTAGGTGATTCACTTAAAACAAGAATGTAAATCAAATTGAGTTTTTTCACATACCCTACATATTAAATGATTGTGAACAAAACATACATTGTGGGGTCAGAACAGGCTTCACTAAGAAAACAGGCATATTGATGGAGCAGTATGTCTGAGAAAGTCAGTCATCCGAGAGTTCACTGAGTATTTCTCACATGTTTAACGAACGCAGCAGTCATCAAAAGAAAAGCAGACTGTGGCCCCTGACTGCAATGGCACCTGACATAGTCAGGTAATGACATCAACTTTTGTCACAGAGCAAAAGTAGATAATACAGGCTGAAGAGCTAGATCAAATATTCCCGTAAACAGATGGGAAAAATGTGGGCTGGATGAGAGTGTTGCTGGTGATTCACACAAAACTGGTGGAACAAACACCCCCAGTGGGGCAGATTAATGAACAAATGTCAGCGTGTAGTGAGACCTCTTTTGACTCATCCTCATCCTAGTCATGACTAACATTTTTATAAATGATTTGAATAAGAAAGGGGATAGTATTATTGATCAAATCTGTGCAATCGTAAAAGTAGAAGTGATGGCAAATACTTTGAATAATAGAATCAGCATCCACAGAGCCTGCCGTGTTGCTCCGATCTGCAAGATAAGTCAGTAGTGTGATGTGTCCAGATAGAAGGATGGGAGGCACTTGTCATGCCCGGTGTTGTACTTACCACACCCATGGTGGTCCTTCTGGGGCAACACACTCAAACGGGAATTTTAAAATAGAACAGATTTGAGGAAGAGTGACCAGGATAATGTGGCTTGAAACCAGTGTAACTAAGGGGAGTTATGCAACATGCATAGGAAATATAGCCTATGATTTCACTATACTCATTTCCGTACATTTAAAAAAATATATATGAGCCCAGGCTAGTGTGGCTCAGTGGATTGAGCACTGGCCTGTGAACCAAAGGGTTGCTGGTTTGATCCCCAGTCAAGCTAGGTCCCCAGTTGGGAATGTGTGAGAGGCAACCACACATTAATGTTTCTCTCCTTCTCTTTCTCCTTCCTTACCCCTATGTCTAAAAATAAATAAAAAAATTTTTTAAGTAGAATATGTATGAGATAAAATAAGAATTCAATTTATTTCATGCCATTTGTACAGATGTAGATGTAAACAAAACCAACTCCATCTCTGTGTTCTGGGTCTCATTTCATTTTTAACTTTTATGCTATCAATCTTCACCAACCTTACTGTTCTTAGCAAGCATATCAAATCTCTCTAGCTGAAGATTATCTGTGTTCCTTAAAATGTTGCTATAAATATTTTTTATTGTTGTTCAAGTACAGTTGTCTCCATTTTCCTGCTACCACTTTCCCCGGCCCCACACACCCCCACTTCCCACCCTCAATCGTACCTGACTTTGGCCTTGTCCATGAGACCTTTATACATGTTCCTTGATGACCCTTCACCTCCCTCCTCCAATTATCCCCCTCCCCACACCCCTCTGGTTACTGTCAGTTTGTTCTTTATTTCAGTGTCTCTGGTTGTATTTTGCTGGCTTATTTGTTTTGTTGATTAGGTTCCATATATAGGTGAGATCATATGGTATTTGTTTTTCACTGCCTGACTTATCTCACTTAGCACAATGCTCTCCAGTTCCAACCATGCTGTCTCAAAGGATAAAAGCTCTTTTCTTTCTGCTGCATAGTATTCCATTGTGTAAATGTACCACGGTTTTTTGATCCACTCATTTACTGATAGATACTTAGGTTGCTTCCAGCTCTTGGCTATTGTAATTTGTGCTGCTATGTACAGCCAGAATGGTTTGACAACCAAGATAATTATCAAACTGGTAATAGTATTAATTATAAGCAATTATCTGTCACAAGACCACCAGGGGGCATGTCCCTGGCCTTCCTGCATTCATTGTCCCTTTGCCTTGTCAATCATTAGCACCCAAGTTATACTACAAAAACAGTACTCTAACTGGGGTCCGCCAGCAGAGAATAATCTGTGCAGAGTACTAGGTCATGTTTTCTGGTCCGACCCAGCCTTCCCATAAGGGAATTACCCTACAATAGATTCTGTTATACTCTATGGAGTTGCCTGCTTAATTTTTGGGTCTGAAGACACCTCATTAAGGTAGCCATTACTCCTATCAGATAACATTCCACAAGGCTGAACTAAGATGAGACAGATTTTGACTTTATAGCACAAGCTGTATAAAGAGAAACCAAAAAAGTGTTTTTTTAGTATCTATCCATTGCCAGAAACTGATTTACTATTTCATATTGTCCTACCAACAGTCAAATATGTATTATTATCCTGTTTTAATATTGTTCTGTTTATCTATTTCTGAACAACAGAAACCAGAGCTTGCAGAACTTAGTAGCTCAAAATGACAATATATTATTCTTATATCTCACCATTCTGTGGGGCAGGAATTAGCCAGGAGGAAGGACAGCTAGTCTCTGCTCCATGCTGTCTGGGGCCTCGGCTGGAAGGTCTTGAATGGCTGGAGGCTGTCCAAGCATCTCTCTCTGTCCCTCCACCTGGCCTTCTCACACGTGTGCTTCCTCATTACATGACAGCATCAGCATAGGAGTCTTTCTCATATAGGGCTCAGGGTCCCAAAGAGTACGGCGGACACTGCACTCCTCTCAGGTCTAGACCTGGGCGCAGCAGTGCCTCACTTCCTCTGCACTCCACTGTCGGGACAGTCATAGGCCTGGACCACATTTGGAGAGAGAAAACAGGAGGAACATTGAAAGGATCTGTGGCCATTTATAATTTATCACACAGGTGACCTAGTACAAGATGGTAGGAAGTAGTAGAGCCAGGACTCAAACCAACTTTAACCGATTATCACTCCTTTCCCTCCACTCACCACCCCCAGGCCTTTGGGAGAAGTCTATGCTCATGGGTTTAAGGCTGTCCTCCAACATGACCTCTAACTGTATTTTTCAGCCTAAGCCTTGGTTCTAAGTTCCAGACCTTTATCTCCAAATGGGAACAGCATATCTCCATTTGAATTCTGTGGCACCAACCCAGACTCAGCAGGAACAGACATGAATTCTGAATGCATCTCAGGGTCTCTCTCCATCCCAAAAGAAGCAGAGTGGCAGCCCCTAGTGCCCACCCAGTCTTGCTGGCTCAGCACCTCCTGGTGACTCTGTCCTGGCTCCTCCGTCATTTTCTGTGTCTTGTGTCAGTCACCAAGGCTTGTGGATTCATGTGCACCACAGCCTTTGAAGCAGCTCAAGAGTCTGCCCACCTGCATCTCCATCCTCCCTCCTCCAGGTCCCCCAATGCTCCATGCCCCGCCTCACCCAGCCATATTGCCCTGCTATACCTCCAACATCACCTGGCCTCTCCCTGCCTTCAAGTCTCTGCTCAGATACCATCTCCTCAGAGAGACCACCCGAGAAAAAAACAGTAACTTCCATTAGCCCTTCCATCCCTGGGGCTTGCTCTATTCATTGCCATAGCAGGCATCATCACCTGAAATGGCAGTATCTACTTATTTGTTCATTCATGACTGTCCCTCTCTCCGCTGGAAGTGTTGTCTCATGGAAATACAATGTGAGCCGTGTGTGCAACTTTACATTTTATAGCAGCCACATGTTAAAAAGGCCAAGAAACAGGTGAAATTAATTTCAGTATTATACGTTAGCCCACAATATCCAAACTGTTATCATTTCAACATGTAACAAATATAAAAAGTGTTAACGAGGTACTCCACATTTCCTGGTATCCAGTTCAGATTCTGGTGTGCATTTCACACTTCCAGCCCTTCCTGTCAAAGCCAGCCACACTGCAAGGGCTTCATGGCCCCCTGAGCAGCTATATGTGGACAGCACAGCTCTTAAACATCACTGCATGGGGCAGTGATTTTCTACTCCTGTTCACCTCTCTTTTCTCAGTGCTTGGGACAGAGTCTAGCATTTAACAAATGTTTGCTGATCATATGCGTGCACGAATACAACAAATTAAATGCATCTTTTGCTTTTTTTTGACTCCCTGCACCTCACCATTAATCCTGAGCTCCATAGTGGATACCCCTTAGGGATATCTAAAGGTCTTCAATGTAATTAGGGTGGGAACAGTGATGTCCAGCCTCATGCTTTTTAAGTGAGGAAACGGTGTCAGAGGCCTGTGTCTACCTTGACAGCTGGCTCTGAGGGCCCACCTGCCCCCTGAGGGCCAATATGCCTGCTCATCTGTCTGCTGTTTCTGGGACAGACTGGTGCCAGCCAGCTGCCCCAGCTCTTGCCCTTGGCTGACAGTTCCAATCCTCTCATCCCTGGGTGGCACATCTTGGTGTGGCACAGAGCTATCTGCTGGTGTTGAGTTTCTCTTCTACTAATTCTCTTTTGATAATAGCTTTATTGAAATACAATTCACACACCACACAATTGACCCCTCTCAAGAGCCCAGCTCAGTGGATTTTGCTGCATTTACATTTTTTGCTACATTATGGGCAAACATCACCACAGTCCATTTTAAGTCATTTTCATCACTGTGAAAGAAACCCCATACCTTATAGTTATCAACCCCTGCTCCTCCCCGCTGAAGCCTTTGGAAACCAGTAATCTGTTCTTGCTCTCTGTAGATTTCCCTCTTCTGGGCACATCGTATGAATGGAATTATGCCGTATGAGGTCTTTTGTGACCAGCTTCTTTCACATAGTAAAACACGGCCAAGTTATCACGCTGTGTTTTGGATCAGTATTCCGTTCCATTTTACTGTTGAACAGGACTCCATCATATGGATATACCCATTCACCAGCTGATGGACATTTAGATTGTTTTCACCTTTTGGCTATTCATAAATAATGTTGTATGAACAATCACATGCCATCCCCACTAATTCTTTCTGCATCTTGCTGCTAGGTTAACCTCTGGCCAATATGAGAGAGCCTCTCGTCAGCTGTGGAAGGGACAATGACAGCCCTCAAGAGTGCCCTGCATTGGCACCGCACTCACACACCTGTACAGGCTGCTCCCTCTTCTCGGGTATGCCGTAGTGACCCTTCTCACCTGTGAATGGCTATGATACTCGTTCCAGCCTGATAGTGTTCTTGAAAATATGTGCCTAACAGCTTAAACTAGGCCAGAACAAGGAAAGCACTCTGTATATGTTAGTACTAATTTCTTCAGGAAAACACTTTGCTCTAGGGAGACATCTCTCCTGCCTGGATGCATGCCTGATTCATATCCTGCATCTTGATTCTCCACGTAACCAAGTTCCGGCTGTTTGTATTTGTTTCCTATTGCTGCTGTAACAAAAGACCACATACTCAAATGTAAGTGGCTTAAAACATCACAAATGTATCATTTTACAATTTTGGAGGTCAGAAGTCCAAAATTGATCCTACTGAGCTGAAATTGAGATATAAGCAAGACTGAGTTTCTCATGGAAATTCTGGAGGGGGATTCATTCCTTTGCCTGTTCCAGCTGCCTACATTTCTTGGCTCATGGCCCTTTCCCCATTTTCAAAGCAGCAATTACTGCTTGAGTCTTTCTCTATTCGCATCAGTCTGACTCTTAGAGTCTCGTCACATCTCTGACTCTCCTGGCTGCCTCTGTCCTTGTGATTTCATCAGGCCCACCTGGAGAATCCAGGGTAACCTCCACATCACAAGTCAGCTCAATAGAAACCTTAATTCCATCTGCAACCAAATATCCCCTTGCCATGTAACCTACATAGCCACAGTTCCAGGCCTCAGGGTATGGGTATCTCTGCGAGCATTATTCTGCTTACTGTGCTGTTCTTTAATGTTCAGTTCTGATCTCCCCTCTGCCATTTGGGCGTTCCCCAAATGACCCAGGCCTTTGGCTCCTTTCCTGAATGTCCATAAAATTTATCATTTATAACCTTCATTTTACACATTTTTTGTTTCTTTATTTTATTGCATTTTTTCCATTACCATTTAGTCCCCTTATACCACCTCCCTACCCCACAATCTCCACCCTGTTGTCCGTGTCCATGAGTCCTTTTTCCTTTTTGCTCAATCCCTCCACCTCCTAACTTCCCTCCACCCTTAGCTGTCATTCTGCTCTCTGTCTATGAGTCTGTCTTTTTTTGCTTGTTAGTTCAGTTTATTCATTAGATTCCACATGAGTGAAATCATATGGTACTTGTCTTTCTCTGACTGGCTTATTTCACCTAGCATAATGTTCTCCAGGTTCATCCATATTATCACAAAAGATAAAAGTTTCTTCTTTTTTATGGCTGAGTAGAATTCCATTGTATAAATGTCCCATAGCTGTTTTATCCACTCGTCCACTGATGGACACTTGGGCTACTTCCATATCTGATTTGTAAATTGTGATTTACAAATTGTAAATGTCGCTGCAATGAACACAGGGGTGCTTATGTTCTTTCAAATTAGTGCTTTGGGTCCCTTCAGATAAATTCCCACAACTAGGACTGCTGGGTCAAAAGGAAGATGCATTTTTAATTTTTTGAGACATCTTCAGACTGCTTTCCACAGTGGTTGCACCAGTCTGCATTCCCACCAGCAGTACAAAAGAGTTCCCATTTCTCCACATCCTCACCAGCACTTGTTGTTTGTTGACTTATTGATGATAGCCATTCTGACAGGTGTGAGATGATATCTCACTGTGGTTTTAATTTGCATTTCTCTGATGATTACTGATGTTGAACATCTTTTTATATGTCTATTGGCCCTGTGTATGTCCTCTTCAGAGAAGTGTCTATTCAGGTCCTTTGCCCATTTTTTAATGGGGTGGGGTTTTTTCGGCATTGAATTTTATAAATTTTTATAAATTTTGGATATTAATGCCTTATCAGATGTATTGGCAAATATGTTCTCCCATTCTGTGGGTTGTCTTTTTATTGTGTTAATGATTCCTTTTGCTGTGCAAAACTTTTTAGTTTGATGTAGTCCCATTTGTTTATTTTTCATTTGCTTCCCTTGCCTTGTGGTGCTAGAAAAATTGGACAGAGATGTACAGAAAAATGAAACTAGGCCACTTTCATACACCGCACACAAGGATAAATTCAAAAATTGATTAAAGGTTTAAATGTTAGACCCAAAACCATAAAAATCATAGAAGAAAACATAGGCAGCAAAAGCTCAGACATTGCTCATAGCAATATTTTATCAGATATATCTCCCCAGGCAAGAGATCCACATCTTTTGAATCATCATATTCTGTTTCCTAAGTGAAATGTAAAGTCTAGAGAAGAGTGACCCATGACTCATCCCCTTGGGGGAGAGAACAATGGCAGAGCAGGAAACCTTGGGCAATATCCTGAACATCTATGACTTTCATTTTCCTCTCTGTGAAGTGGGGTTTATCCATAACTATAGCCCTAGTCATTGTAAGAATCAAAATAAAGCAACATTACAACAAAAACAAACAACTCAATTTAAAAATGTGCAAAGGACTTGAATAGACATTTCTCCAAAGTATATATACAGATTAGCCAAAGAACATACATGCATATATGCATAGCCCACGGACCCAGACAACAATCTGGTGAGGGTTGGGGTGGGGAGGCTGGGTGGAGGGGGGCAAAAAGGAGGACATGAGGAACATCTGTTATAGTGTCAACAATTTAAAAATGGTCCACAAGCCTGTGAAAACATGCTCAACATCACTAATAATTAGGAAAATGAAAATCAAAAACAATGGTATACCTCTTCACATCCATTAGGATGGCTATTATCAAAAGGCAGAAAATAACAAGTGTTGGTGAAGATGTGGAGAAACTGGAACCCTTGGGCACTGCTTGTGGGAGTGTAAATGGTGCCGCTGCTCTAAACAACGGTATGAGAGTTCTTCCAAAATTAAACATAGAATTACCATATGATCTAGCAATCCCACTTCTAGGTAAACACCCTAAAGAAGTGAAAGCAGACACTTGAACAGATATTTGCATACTGGTGTTCATAACAGCATTATTCACAATTGCCAGAAGGTGGAAGCAACCCAGATCTCCACTAACAGATGAATGGATAAACAAAATGTGGTCTATATAGTCAATGGACTATTAGTTAGTCTTAATAAGGAAGGAAATTCTGTAACATGGATGAACTCTGAGGACATTACACTAAGTGAAACAAGCTAGTCACACAAAAAAACCCACAATTACTGTATGATTTTACATATGAGTTTCCTAGAATAGTCAAGTTCATAGAAACAAACTAGAATAGTGGTTGCCAAGGGCTAGGGGAAGGGAGTTAGTGTTCACTGGGGATGGTCTCAGTTTGGGAACATGGGACATTTCTGTGGATGATGATGGTGATGGTTGCACAACAATGTGAATGTAGTTAATGTCAGAGTTGCACACTTACCAATGAATAAGATGCTATGCATATTGCACAACAGAAATAAAGCAATGTAAGTAAAAGCTCTGTGTTAGCTATAACATTTACACAAATTTAAGGTGACATGATTCCTCATATTCCATTACCTCTCCCCCTCATCCACTCACCTGTGCATGATCCTAATAAACAGTTGCTAAGGCAATGCAGTGAGTCCCCAAGGAAAGACATGCCCCTCTCCTTCCTTCCCTGCCCATCCTGCAGACCATCTTACCTGCAGATGTCTTTTCAATCATACCAGCTGAACATTTTTAATGCAATAAAACATGAGAGGTGTTGGAGAAAACAAGGTAAAAGAAAGGTGTGTGTTGTGCATTCACAGATTTATGTTTATAATCTGATGATGTCATTTTCAAAGTCTGCTAAAGCTGGTTCCACCTGCTGTTTCTTTGGTGACCTGAATACCTGTGTGCATTTCTCCATCAGCTTTAGAGGCAGTGCACACGAGCTCTCTTGGTCCCCTACTGGCTTTCTGCAGGGAAGCTGGGAAACAATACACAGCACGTAGACGAGGGAGCCCAAAATCCCCGCCTGCTGCTCGGGTGTGCAGAGAGCTGAGGGAAGCAATAAGACCTAATAACCTCACCCGTTCTCCTAATTGCTTTCCTCTCCTCACAAAGAACCACACCAGCAGCTCTGGTAGCCCTCAGGGAAATCTCTGCTTGTTATGAGGCCGGTGGGCAATCCTTTCATCACTGTGAAATGCTGGCAGTTTGTGTCAACAAATCCAATTTCAGTCAATCAATAGATAACCCACCTCCTGCCTCCTGGCTAGGTCCTCCCAGCCTGCAAAGCTGAGAGTGGCCTCCCTTCCTTCCCTGGCCCATGGGAGTCCTGGTACTAAGGGTGCCTGGGCAGCAGGTCAGGCTGGGTGTGGCACAGAGCCATTGACAAGGACTGTCCTGCTGCAAAGGGTCCTAGCCCACCAGAAAGAGACTGTGCTGTGGAGATGAGAAGTGCCAGCTTTGTACAGATGGACCTGGGTACAAGTGTGCCACTTTGGGCTGTACGACCTCCCCTCTTTGAACCCCAGGTTTCTTATTTGTAAAGCAGGATAACAGAGCCTGTCTACTGGGCTGTTGGGAAAAGTGTACAATGCACACTAAGTACTTAGCCAGTCTCTGGCTGATTGTGAGTAAAAAGAGAGAGAGGCGCTTGTGATCTGCCAAATCTTACCAGCCAAATCAGGCAACAAATGGGAGCTATTGTGGATTTTACAATTGTCATTAGCATCATCATCATTACCATGATCAGCCTGAGGATTGTGTGGGAAACAAGTCAGCGCTCTGCTGATAGGACAGGAAGCAGCGTGTGTGGCTCTACCAGTGCTGGAGGAGAACCTCAGCCACTAATTCATGAAGGTTAACTAGGCAGAGATGCTCATTGGGTGTCATAGATGTTCGCAAAAAGAAATATCCAAACTGTAGTGTCCTCATCAGAACCTGGCACCTGGCTTCAGGAAGGTCAGTCATTTGCAGGTAGACATGCCTAAGGAGATTTGCTCTATTGCATGGCCAAATACCAAGTTGGAATAGAGTTCATCCTTAAACACTCCTGGTCCCAAGAACAGGGCACAAGGGGTCGAAAAGTGGCTCCCTGAGACTTTTGCATTTCTGCTGGGAAACCAGAGAAAATAACATCTTTCCCACAAAACAACCCTCTCACTTGTAGGGGAGATCACAACTTCAAGGACCCTGTGCTGCTCCCCATTGGGGGCTAGAAGTCCCTGCTGGAAAACAAAGAGTTAACACAGTTTTATTCCTCACCCAGGTCATCACACCTAATAGAGGAGACACCACTCATTAGCATGTGGATTCCCCATGCTGGAGACAGCACTGGAGCCCTCCAGAACTGGATGCAGAGGGACAACCTAACCAAGCAGTACAGCGTAGTACACAAGATCCAGGAGCTTCTGGCATGGGAAGGGTATACAATTTATAACTAACTGAGGATGCAAACATTTCACTGGCAGGAAATGGTGACAAGTACCTTGGAGTGCATTTTGTGGCTGCTGTTGCTATTTTGCTGAATTGGAAAGAGAAAGAGAGTGCTTAGAGGTGAGGTTCCCAGATGCAGACACCCTAATGTTTACTGACTTTCTACCCTGAGGGGTGCCCTGTGAAAGGCACTTCCATGCCTATTACTTCATTTTATGTGTCACAATAACCATGCCGGGCAGGTATGTTCACCCCTTTTACCAAATGCAGATGCTGAGGCCAAAGTATAACCAGAAAGCTGGGGCCTGGCACAAAGCGGGTGTCAGTAGTGACGAAATAACAGACTTGCCCAGAATCACAGTCAGAAGCAGAGATTCAGATGGAGATTCTAAAGTTCCAGGCCATTCCTTACCCCACCAGTCCTCTCCCTACCTGCTCACTCAGGGCCAAGAGTCAAAGGAGGGCCTTTGTGGGTTTTGGTTCCTGGGAGAAAGTTCCAGATGGGGATGAAACAGCTTTTTCTAGGAAACAGGCCCTTAAAAGAGCAGCCAGACTTCTCCACAGAGCCCAGGGACACATCCCTCTGATCACTTAAGGTAGTCTCAGATATTTGGGAGGGAAAGTCAAAGACTTTGAACCAGAGAGAGAGAGAGAGAGAAACCCAAAGCCAGTAAAATGTGAGTTATGTCTGCTATGAAATTGTGCTTTTCTTTCTTGTGGCAGGGGTTCTCAAGAGTACTTGTTTCCTCTCTGAAATTCAGTTTATTTTGATGACAATGAAAAAAAAAAGAAAGTAAAGTAAAGAAAGGTCACCGTGCATGTTTGGGAAACAGGGGACTGAGACTTGCAAGCATGATAGGAAGGCAACTGCTCCTAGTAATTTAATTGCTGTGCAGAAACCTACATAGAAATCTGAATTTCCCAACAGATTTGTCCTTGAGCTCCAAACCAGCAAATGAAACTGCTTCCTGAAATCCCTACGTGGGTTTCCCACAAGCAAATACAATTCCACATGCCTAAAATCAAATTAATTGCTGGCCACTGCACCCACCCACACCCACCACCACAAAGAAGGAAGTCACCTACATTCTCTACCCAGACTCACAAGATTCTAAGCCAGCCCGATTACAGTCTCTCTACTCCACCCATCAGTAGTTCTAGAGAGATTGCTCTACAACGCAAATTTGACAGAGGCTGCCCCTGTTTACCACCCTCCCTCTCCCACCAGCAATGAAGAAGCTAGACTCTGTAGCATGGTATGAAAACTCACAGGATCCCCAAAGATGAGTGGACTGCGCCCGTCAGGTAAATAAGCACCGCTGGCAAGGTTAATTTTGTGTCAACATGGCTAGGTCAGGTGTAGTAGTGTGCTAGGCTGCCACACAAAATACCACCGATAGAGTGGTTTAAATAGAACTTAATTTCTTTGCAATTGTAGAGGCTGGAAATTCAAGATCAAGGTGACAGCAGGATTGATTCCTCCTGAAGCCTCTTTGGTTGATGGTCAGCTTTTCACTGTCTTCACATGATCAGTCCTCAGTGTTCCTGCACCCTGAGATCTCTCTGTGTGGCCCATCTCCTCTGTTTAGAAGAACACCAGTCAGGCTGAATTAGGGCCCACCCTGACAGGCTCATTTTAACTTAATTACTTCTTTAAAGGCTTTTTGTCCAAATGCAATCACATTCCAAGGTACTGGGGTTTTAGGACTTTAACGCATGAATGGGGTGGGGACACAAATCAGCCCATAAACCCACAATGTCCAAAGTCTGCTCAAACACTAATCTGGCTGTTGCTGTGAAGGTATTTTTTAGATGTGATTAACATTTAAATCAATAGACTTTGAGTACAGCAGATTACCTTCCATACCTGAGTGGGCCTCGTCCCATCACTTGAAGGCCTGAAGAGAAAAGTCTGAGGTCTCCTGGGGAAGAGGGAACCCTGCCTCCAGATTCCTTCAGGCTTGAGCTGCAACATCTCCTCTTCCCTGCGTTTGCAGACTTTAGAATTGCCAACCCCCACGCTCACAGGAGCCAATCTCTTAAAACCAATCTCAATACACACACACCATACTGGCTCTGTGTCTCTGGAGAACCCTGATGAACACTACCACATAGCCAAAAAGATGACTGACAACAGGTACATATGTATGTCTAGAAGTGGCCATCCAGGACTAGCGAGGTGTTGCATAATTATCAGGGGCCCAGGCTACTTCCGTCTTGCTATCTCACGGTCCTTAGTGTGTCACCTTATGGTCCACCCTGGCTGCCTGACCTTCAGATATCCTGTCTCATTCCTGCCAGCAAAGAGAGGAAGAGAGACAAGGGGCACACACTCTGAGCTTCGGAACACTTTCTGAAGTTGATTGAATATGAGTACACTGTTAGCCAGAACTTAGCTTATGGCAAGGGATGTGGTCTTTATTCCAGAATACATGTGCCCAGCTTTGTATAACAACAGAAAGGAGGAAGGTGTATGGCACTGAACTACAATACAGTATTCACCACAAGTACCAAGTGATGGGTGCCAACAAAGAATGAATTATTTAGAAGTTAAGAGCAGAGTAATGGTGTGGGCAGGCAGAGAGGCCTCCGTTGTCCAGTGGGAATGTGGACTAACTTTGAAGGAAGGGTTAATCCGCTCAAGCAGACAACCACCTCAGCACACTGCCCCAGGCTGAATGAACTTAAACACCACAGTGATAGCGGGGTGACAGTGGGCAGTTGCAGTCCAGGATCTGGTTTTGGGAGGCTATGCTGGAAAGCAGGCTCGCTCTGCGGCCAGCTGAACAGGCTGGCAGCAGCTGCCAGCCAAGGATGGCCACACTCATAGCCTAATGGGGCTCACTGCCAAGGGCATCGCGACTGCTCCAGCACCCCTCCGAGCCTTTCAGAAGCTGGGGGAAGGCGTGGACTTGTAGCCATCTCCTCAGGGCAAATCAGCCAATGGGCAGCCTCACTGATGCTGTAATACTCAAGCTCAGTATTTCATTGGCCAGCTCTTTTTCCAGGCTCAAACTGTTTATTCATTTTTTAAGAAATTGCAATTAGGCGTAAACAAAATACATAGGAGAAGACTGAATGTCTGAGCCTGGATGCGGGGAGAACACTCCCCAGGAAGTGCAGTGTGTTCCTGAGACAGAGGTGCTGACAGCTTCTGAAGCCTCACACAGGCCCGAAGGAGCCCAGGCTTTCCTGCCCAGACACCTGCTTAACTTCAGGGTCAGCAAAGGGATTTCCCCCACTATTTATTTTTTGTCTTTATAGTTTTACAATTCGTGTTTCTTACTGTAGGGTTGCTTGGAGCCTTTAACACACCGAAGTGCACTCTGAAGCTCCACAGGGAATAGGTCTGTAAATAAGGAGCACTTCCCAGACTGGGATGGTTGCAGAACATTTTCCTTCCAGAGCACAGCAAGGGTCCAGCAGTGTGTCCACAGAGTACACTCTAGAACAATGCTCCTATAAGGGACAGGTCACTCCAGAATCCCTAGCATCAATCCTACTCCAAAGCCTCACTTGACTGTTCTCTTCCCCTCACCCCTACTGTGGGGTCTGCCCCTACCAGGCTCTTGTTAGCTGGAGGGTTGTGACATACAAGGCAAGAGCAGCTGCCTCTGGTCGCCAGTGGCCCTGACCGGGAGGTGAGGGGTGGGGGTGAGAGATTCAGGGTTGAGGGAGCCTTGCTCTGCCTTCCATCCTCCCTTCTGCACCCAAATTTGGATCCCAGGTGGTCAGAATCTCAACCAGCCGGCAATAACTGAGGCCCTTCTCAGCACCAACATCCTTGGGTGCTACAGACAGATTCCACCCTCAGACTGGGAGGACCAAGAGATAGACTAAGCAAGTCACTGCAATACAGTGTGCTGGGTACAGGAGTAGAAGTCATGACAGATATGGTGATGACTGAAAAGAAGGACATATGATTACTTTGCTTTGGAGAAAAAGATGGGAGGAGGTGAGGCACCAGGGAGAAAGGGAACAGGTGATGCTAAAGACAGAGGTCCATGCTTGAGCTGGTCAAATGAAACCCACACATAGTCCAGCAGCCTCACAATTGTTCCCGTCCCAGGGAACCAGGTCTGGAATCTGAGAATCAGGTTCCCATTTTCATGGGACAAGTGCCAGACTGGAGGGTGCACTGGGAGTGGAATGAATGCCCTGTGCAGAGGGGCAGTGAGCCTAGACTGGCACATGCCCTGGAGGCCCCATTCCTGGTCTTCCTATTATGGCCCCCAAAAGCTGCTTGGTGCTGCAGAGGGAGCTCTGGTCAGTCGATGTCCACATGGTCAGAGGCCAGCAAGACCCTCAACTCCCTGCAGGGTTAAACACATTGCGTGGTGGTGGGACAGGAGCAAGGGGTTGGTGGTGCAGCGGGTGTCCTTACAGCTGAAGTGGAAAAAAGAGGCTGGGGACAATTTGGAGCAGAATTAGGGAAAAGAGGAGGAAAGGAGAAGAGGACAAAGAGAGAGGATGGTTTGGGGCAGTGTTTGTGTGCTGGTTAGGAGCTCTGCCTTCCAGCCCCTGCAAACCCTCTGACTGCCTGTGTGACCTTGGGCTGTCATCACTGCTCCAGACCAGCTCCTGCATCTATAAAAGGAGGGGGAGAGGAGCTACAGTCTCTAAAGTTCACTTCTCCTCAAGGGTCGTAGCATCCTCTTTTCTGGAAAGTCCCTTACCAACTGCAGCTCCCACCACTGTGAACAGGAATGGGCAGATGGCTGCAGATGACACAGTGGTGCTGATGGGGTGGAGTAGGGGTGCTGGCATCCAGGGTGGCTCAAAAGTGGTGCAGCTCACAGCTGGCCTCCCTCTTCCTCTCCACCTCCTGCCTGTCAAACCTTCAGGACCCAGCCACTAATGTAATAGTCTCCCAATCGCCCCATAATGGTCCTGCAGCAGCTACCACAGGCTCCACCTCCCTCTGCTGACAGTAGTCTGTGAGTTCAGATGGAAAATGAGCTCTCTGCTCTGGGGAAAGTGAAGTCAGGCTCCAGAGTCACAGGGCCGAGCTGCAGCTTCCTCGGACGCGGGGCCTGTATGCTGCCAAGCTCACTTGTTCCTCTGCCTCGCTGAATCCAAGTGGAAGCACAAAGATCTCTCTTGGCTCCTCATCTGATGTGGCATCCTCTCCTGCAGCTGTTTCAAATTGTGCTTAGCTAAGAATCCCTTCTTTAAATGCAGTCTTATGTGGAAGTGTAAGCAACACATTATTCAATAGTTATTTCTTGAAATACATACGAGCAGTGTTGAGAACAGGGTGCACAATGGTGGCCCAGACCTGCTTTCTACCTTCACAGCTTGGCTTAGTGAGTGAGGCTGACCATTAACGAATAAATACTTAATGAACTCTGGTGATCAATGCAATGAAAGGGAAGACTGCCTTTAGGTGTAGTTGTCAGGAAGGATTTCCTGGAAAGGAACGCTCTTGCCTCTAGCTGGGATCTGTCAGTAAGAAAGCCGGGGACAGGGCCAGGTAGAGCCCTTCATGGCTGACTACACCCAGGAGGAGCAAGCAGCCCCCGTGTGCCAATGGGACAGAGAGAGACCCTGCCTGTCCTTCCTCACAGTGCAGATCCAGGTGAGAGCTCACACCCATGCCCTGGTGGCCTGCCCAAAACCAAGTGTAGTTTTAATATGGGGAAAATGTGAAAGAAAGAAAAAGAAAGAAAGAAAGAAAGAAAGAAAGAAAGAAAGAAAGAAAGAAAGAAAGAAAGAAAGAAAGAAAGAGATAGTCTGGCAAAAATAACACCCCTTTTTATTACAAAAACATAAGCATGTAATTCTGTAACATAACAATATTACACTCAAGCACACCATATGACATTTTAGGTGAAATGTTCAAATTAAAACTATAAATTATTACACCCATATTATTACCCTACCAATCACACTCAAGCAGGAATTACTTCTGCCGGACCCTGTATGTGTGTGTGTTTGTATATACATGTGTGTGTGTGTGTGTATGTATGTATGTATAACTCAAACATAAGAAAGGTAAAATATTGCCATTTGTGACATGTATGGATAGGTCTTGAGAGTGGATGAAGCAAAATAAGTCTGATGGAAAAGAACAAAACACATATGATTTCATTTACATGTGGAATATAAAACAGAAGAAACAAACAAAACAAAACAAAGACAAACTCATATGTTCAGACAACAGATTTGTGGTTACCAGCAGGGAAGGGTCTGGAGGGCAGGCCAAGTGGGTAAAGGGGATCAAACATATGGTGACAGGTGAAACCTAAACTTCTGGTGGTGTGCATGCTTATGATGAACACAGATGTCAAATTATACCATACATCTGAAACTCATATGTTATTAAGTAGCACTGCCTCAATTAGAAAAAAAGAGAAAAGCAAAAGCACAACCATTCCTCCTTCATGGAAACCAGCAAATAAAGAATGCATACATGCATGTGAAGATGACCAACCCCACAAAAGATCATTAATAAATTTAACAGAAGAAACATAACTAAGGAAACCAAGCTACTAGCACAATCAGAGCAGAAATTTTAAAATCCATATATTTAACACTTTCAGAAAGAAAAGGGAAGGTATACATATATCAAGAGAAAAGGCGGTTAGGAATCAATAGCTGGCAATTATGAAAAGAACCAAGGAGAGATTTTAGAAATCACTCTGACTGTAGTGTGGAGAATGAATTGCAAGAGGCAATATGCACAGGACAAGGTAAGAGATGATTGTGGCTCTGGCCAGGGTGGAGACAGTGCAGAGGGAGAGGAGTAGATTGACTTAAAATAGATTTTGATGAAGCATCTGGAGGGCTAATTTGCTACAGATTGGAAGTGAGGCTGGAGAAGAGGGAACACTCAGAGACTGTAATCCCCTGCCCCTCCATAGACCCCAAAAGCCCCTTCACCCTCTGTGTGCATCAAAATGAGGCAGCCAAGGCCATTGCACAAGCCTCGAACTGCACCCGGGGAGGCTTTCTCTTCTCCTTGTCCTTAAGCCAGGGCCTGGAAAACTAAGGGAGAGCTGAGTCCAGCAATGAGTGTGGTTATTAATTTTGTCATCCTTGGTGCCCTCAGGGAGGGTCCTGGAGGCGGAGGGAGAGCAATGTGACTTTTGCAAGTTGACAGCAGGCTCTGAGATGGAGTTTTCATGCAGAATGTTGATTAAGAAGTCAATGCCTGTGTAAGGGAGGGGGAGGAAGGAGAAGCAGGAAGAGAAAGAAACTGAGCCAAACCCAGTGACTGCCTTGGTCAAGCCCATGGCTCCTCTGGGTGGTTCCGTGTTGGTCTGAGATGATCAGACCTTTGTGTGCTTGCATCTCTCAGTCATTAGATTTGGCAGCATGCCCCATCACCGGGACAGCAATTTCTTACAGAGGCATCTGGGTGGCACTGGACGATGTTCACCACAGTGATTATGGCCACAGAAGCACTTCGAGTGGCGTGAGCTGCAGCCTTGTATGTATACCCTTCACTGTGCTTTGCATGTGCCTTCTCTGAGGTCGTGGCTAAATATAGCTCCCAATTTGGGGGGAATCAGGAGTTCTGAGGCAAGGGGAGGCCGAGTTAGAGCCAAAGAGACCACCTATTGGGATAGAAAGAAAAGGAACAGCTTTATACAGGGTTGACAACAAGCTGGAAGCTCCTCGTCTGTGGCAAACTGTATATCTAAGCACAAATCTTGGGAAATCCACATCCTGCAATCCAGAGTCTATCGGCTCACTATAAAATATTCTGTTGAGAAAAGCAAATATAACTCAATTGATAGGAACTGACTTAAATTCCGCTTTCAGATGACCTGACTGGCAGTGGGCTGAGCCCCATCTCTCAGATGCTCTGAGGCCCAGACCATCGCCAGTGAGCTGCTACAGAACATCTTTGATTCCCAACTGCACTTGGGGATTCCCCATCATGCCAAAGTTGGCCTCCGTGAAACTTTGGTTTTAAGATGTAAAAACTGAGGTAGGAGGCAAGTAATGATGTTCTGAAAACTCCTCTCAGCTATTTGGTTCAACAGGGGTTTTTGAAATTCTGATTCTTCAGTGTACCCACTGTTTCAGGTTGGCACCCCCAGAAGCTAACCCCAAGATGAGGATTCATGTGAAAGTGACTTATTGGTCAGTGTCCCCGGGATAGGAAGGAAGGTGAAGGCTTTGCACCTTCCCTTGGGTTACGGTGAAGCACTTGTTTGCTCATGGTGTCTGGATCATCCACCTAGGAGGTCCAGAGAGCCCAGCCCTTCTGCCCACCTGTCATTAGTTAAAGGCCAGCTCAGAGGAATGACCATCCGCAGGTACTTCCGGCTCCCTGTGAACACAGGCAAAGCAACATCCAGAGCATGAGGGCAGCCCTCTGAGAAAGAGGGAGTCTAGTACTGTGAGTAAAGGCAAACTGGGAGCCAAAGGGCATGAAGACAGAAAGGGACCTGAGGCGATGGAGCAGAGCACATGCACCATCAGCCCGGAGTAAGTGCCACAGTGACTGAGTCGGCTCCTCCACTCATGGTAATGAAGGTTTGTTGACACCTCAAACCAGGCCCTGAGGTTCATCGCCTCCCAGATATGGCTTCCTGGGGTTATGGCAGTGAACCTCAATGAGCTGTCAGGGGCCACAGGTACACCTGGAAAATGACTGCCTTTCAGCATACTGTATTAATAGTAACAGCAGCAATAGTAAAATGTGGCGAGATTAGCCTGATGTTCACCACATCTGTTTTCTTTTCGGGGCACACATCAAAGTATTCCAGCTCCCTGGGATCAAGCTAGGTCCCAGTTCTCAACAATGAAGTCACTTCCAGGTCAAGGTAATTGAAGCAGGTTGGACTTTCCTTCAAAAAGGTCACATTTTGAAGATGTGGTGTCCCCAAATGGGAAGGTACCATCCTCTAGTCCTTGGGTCACAGGAGAGCCACTTGATCAGAATCATCAGTGTTGGACTCTGTGTTATTGCATAATAAACTTTTATTAAGCCACGGAGATTTTCAAGTTGTTAACAGTTATGTTGCTTTTTATGGGTAATAGTGATAACCACAGGAGCAACATTTTGTAGGTGGGGAAATTGAGGCTCAAATGTTTACAAAGCTAGCAAGTGGCAGAGCTAGGATTCAAATTCTATTTTTTAATGCTGATCCTGTGCTCATTGTCAGGAAAAGCTTAATGTGAAATGTTTGATGCTTAGTGTGAAATGAGGAAGAGAGGAGAACACGAAAGCCCTGGGTCCTGTGGGCGGGATTGGAGTGGGAAGGAAGGATGCAGAAAGGAAATGCTTCAAGTCAGAAGCCCATTTGGGCTCTCCACAGTTTTGCTGTAGGCTTCCCCACCTGCTCGTACATGGTCTGTTCCCAAACAGTCTCACTGTAATAAGGGTGTTTCTTCATTGCATTATGCTCATTTGCCCCATGTGATTCTAGTGACTACTTGCTACTGAAGAGAAGAAATTAGATGATTCAGAGCAAACCCCAAATCCTCAAAGCTGTGCCCCTCAACTCCAAGCACAGAACCTCTTGTTTAGTGTGACCATTTTAGTGGCCTTCTGTTCTGCCATCCACCCATTTCCTTGTTCATATGATCTGGGTTTGTTCATTCTCTTCCAATTTACTAAGTCCTTCACAGAAAAAATCTAGGCAGTTTCCCTAGTCGGGGTTAGAATGTGATGGAATGATTTCCATGCCACGTGATCGGCTTAGACATGGGCATGGAAGGCAATTTTGGCCAATGGACCTACACAGGAAATCTGATTGAGGCTTCTGGGAAGGCTGTCCTTGAAAAAGAAAATAAAAGTAAGAATGTTTGCTTTGGACTTGGGGTCTGTGTACTGTTCCTGAAACCAAAGCAGTTATCTTGAGTCCAACAGGACAGCGGTCTATGAGAATAAGCCAAAACACTTAGGATGGCAGAGTAGAAACATGGAAATAACCTGGGTCTTTGAGACATGGGTGAGCTGGTGGATTAACCAACCCTGGAGCTATCTCTCTGGGCTCCTTCTGTGAGATAACAAATTGATTAATTGGTGAAATCATGATGAATTAGTATTTCTATCACTTGCAGCCAAATGCATTCCAACTGATTCAACTGATAATGTGTTAGGTGCTCTATCAAGAAGAACACAGAACAGTGTTACTAACTCTCATGACCCTGGATTTAGTGGCTCAGTGGGCTTTCTAGGTAGATTCTTAGCTTATCTCCCCTACTCTGAATGATAATGAACTCTTTCCCATTTCTCTTACTCAGGATTCCACTCACCTTAGCCCCTGCCTGGTATAGCAAGTTTCCACTGAATTACCACACAACAAATCCTTGAGTTTCCCACCTGGTTGCCCAGCTGCCCATTCTTATGGTTGCAAGCAGAAGATGTTGCAAACTGTGAGTCCTGACAATGCTTTGTAAAGGGATGATGAATGTTTCCATAGGCGAGTAATAGGAAAGAAAGGAAAAAATCATCTCATTTCTCTAACATTAATTAATACAAGGTCACATTTTACATTATTTTAATTAACTTTTATTGAGTTCATGTTCAAAATGGAAAAAAACGATCCATTAAAATAAGTCATGAGGACCCTAGGTATAACAGCATGGGGTATTTAAACAGGATAGAAAATTGGAAACCTTTTTATTTTGCTCTGATGCATGGTGGGGGTTCATGAACTCCTAACTTTTCTCAAATACACCCCCTTTGCAGATGACAGGAGGAGATAGGCTTGAAGACATCAACTCTTTTGGGAAGACTTTCCCAAGACCTCTCACCCATTTCCCCCTCCCAGTCAGTCAGTGGTTAGGCCCCCATCCCTGTCAACACTCTACAAACCTCTGTCTCATGGTCCCTACATTATCTTGACATTGTTCACTTTTTCATTTCTACCACAATATTGTGAGCTTCTGGAGGGCAAAACCTTGTGTGATGTATTTCTTTATCTTCTAGCAGAATACCTGACTTGCAGTAGCTGCTCAATAGAAGTTTATTGGATCAATGAAAGCCAAGAAAATTTTTTCTGGGTTTTATATTAATTTAATAAAGGACAGATACATCCATATTGCACTATGTGATAGAACACTCAGAGGGCAAATCCTTTTAGAGTGGTGTCAAAGGGCTGCAGGGCCTGCTGCACGGGACAGGGTGGCTGGTGGGACACAGCTGGTGGCCGGGCCATTCTCTAAAATGTAAACTTAGGAGGAGTGCCGGTCATGTGCTCCTCACCTGGGAATATAGGATCAGAGACTTAAAACATGGCACCCCTGCATTAATCTGGGGCCACCAGAGGGACTTTTGTTCCATGTTGCAACAGTTCAGATTGTCTCCACACTAAGCAAAAGCATTTTCCCAGCTGAACTGACACTGATTCTCCAGATACCTGCCCTGCTAACTCATCAGCCCTCCACCCTTCTCAATATGCCCCCCTCAGGGAGAATTTCATCCCGTGAGTTCTTGGTGATCATGTGGATGTGCCTAGTTGTTCAACAAGTCCAACTGGAGGACAACAAACCCTTCCGGGCTGCCCCATTTGGGCCCTTCCTCCCTGTCCACCAGCCGCTTCACTCACTGTCCTCTGCATTCCAGCCACCTCAGGAGTGACCTTGCCTGACCCCACCTGCCAGACCAGTCTGAAATGAACAAGAGGAAAAAGCAATTGCCTTCTTTTTTTTTAATTTTTTTATTTAGGTTTATTCAGTACAGTTTCTATCCTTTATTCCCATTCCAGCCCACCCACCCATTCCTCCCCTCCTCCCTCCCATTTCCAACCCCCCTAGTTTTGTCCCTGTGCCCTCTATATTTGTTCCTGTAAACCCTTCCCTTCTCCCCTGAAATTCCCTCCCCTCTCCCCTCTGGTCACTGACAACTTGTCCTCTATTTCAGTGTCTTTTGTTATATTTTACTTGTTTCTTTGTTTTGTTGTTTAGGTTCCTGTTAAAGGTGAGATCATATGGTATTTGTCTTTCACTGCCTGGCTTATTTCGCTTAGC
>CM052542.1:79480189-79497542 GCA_028533065.1 Trachops cirrhosus | reverse complement strand
TGACCATTCTGACTGGTGTGAAGTGGTACCTCATTGTGGTTTTAATTTGCATCTCTCTGATAGCTAGTGATATTGAGCATCTTTTCATGTGTTTCTGGATCCTCTGCGTGTCTTCCTTGGAGAAATGCCTATCTTATTTTTCAAGAGGAGACATGTAGAAGGGAAAGTTTGGAGATAAATTTTACTTCCCAGTTGAAATTTGTAAATACTTATATGACTTACTTTTAAGAAAACCCAGTATTCAGATCTCTAAATATAAACTCAAACACTATTCACACCACAAAATAATTCTCCCATTTTCAAAAGAATTGTTCTGTTTGAACTCCTACAAATCAATAAGAATAAGACAGATAAGCAAACTGAAAGATAAACAAAATGTTTAAACAAGCATTTCCTTTCAAAGTTTATCTAAATGGCTGATAACATAGAAAAACATGGTCAATTTTATCAGTTATGAAGCAAATGCAAATTAAAACCATAATCTAATACCAAGACACTTATAGCATGGCTAAATTTTTTCTAAAAAACAGAGAATATTAAATGATGTCAAGATTGTAGAGCAACTAAAACTCCCATACACTGCTAGTCAGAGAGGGAATTGGTACAACCACTCTGTTTGGCAATATTTATAAAACTGAAATACACATAACCTCTGACTCAAAGCTTCCAGTCTTAGGTATATGCCCCAAAGAAGTTCATATGTATATCCACCAATACACACATACTAGAAGGTGTATATCAGCACTATTTGTTGTAGAATTAATCTGGTTAGTATACAAATCTTAAGCAATGACAGAATGATACAAATAAACTGTGATATGTTCACACAATGAAAGGTTCTACATCAATGAGAATAAATCCACACTACATGCAACAGAAGTGGTATTTACAAATACAATGTTAAGCAAAAAAGATAGACACTAAAGAGGATAAACTATATAAGTCCACTTAAATAAAGAAAAAACCTGGCAAAATTAACTATGTTCTTACAAGTCAGGACAGTGGTTATTCTAAGAGGGTAAGTAACCGGAGGGGACCCTGGGGAGGGAGCATCAAGTTTTGATAATGTTCTGCTTGTAGATCTGGGTACCAGTTACACAGATCTGTTCAGTTTGTGATATGTGTATTCAGTATGTGTACTATACTTAAAAATGTTTTTCTTAAAGTTTGGCTCAATTTCCAGAATTTCCATGCTACAGGCAACTTTTTAGAAACATATTTGCAGTCTGGCATGAAATGTACCACCTATTTCAATTAGATTGAGTAATTTCCCTCCCACCCTATCTTCACAATGACTAATTCTATGAGGGTTTAATGTGCAATTCTGTATGCATGGCATTGAGGCATGTGTTTGGGGTATTGTTCTCTAATTGCACCATGCATTCCAATTAAGACCAAGGACAGGGACCACTGTCCTTTCTCCTTCCCCTTCATGCCACCCCTTCCTCAATGCCCAGCTGACCAGAGGATTCTTCAGAGGACAGAGTGCTGGGCTGCAGAAGACTATTCCTCTAGCTCAGTCATCAAACTCTGAAGCCTGTCCTTTAAAGGAGTATTCATTGTGACCCAGAATCATCTCAGTTCATCCCCATACCTCCCTAACCCATGTCCATTTTACAGAGGAGGAACTGGGAAACATCACCTGAAAGGCCACTTCTCTGGAATGACCAGCTGGCACTAGGACCCTGTAGGCCTCCGTCACCACACCCTGCTGCCTGGTGTTTCCTAGAGAAGCCTTATTCTGTGATTATCATTCCTTCCCAAGTGGCTACATGCCTTCTGCAAGTAACAACCTGGGCTGACTGTCATCGAGGGGAGATTCTGCTGTCATCTCCTCCATCCCAGGGCCTGGGGACAATCTATCAGGACTCATGACTCAGAGATTCTGCCTCTCCCCTCCAGGTCTCAACGGGGCCCAGGACAGTATCATTAGACTCTGCACCTGCCTATTCTTTCTCTGCAGGAGAGAGAGGAGGCCCCAGAGCTCTGCCAGCTGCAAGATGTGCCTGATCAGTAGCTGGAGAGACTGCTCTGCACACAGGTCCTGCAGACACTGTCAGGGCTGCCCTGTTTACAGGCAATGGCTGGCCGCCCAAATTTCCCCCAGGCAGCCCGATTGCCAGCCTCACATCACAGCCCGGTGGTGCAGAACTCTCTGCTATATTGATCATGCCAGTATACCACTGCAGACAGAATGCTGCTCTGTAATATGATGGGAAGGCACAGTGCTACCCGGTGATGTGATTACAGCTCAGCTTTGGGGAATGAGCTGTTGTTCTAAGCTCAGCCCAGCAGCATTTTTTCAACCCCAGGGGGAACTTCCCCGGGGCCTGCTGACCTCTCTCCCCAGTGCTCCAGTGTTGTCATGGGAATCAGTAAAGGCAGCCGTGCAGACAGTGTCTAAACTGGCACATCTTGGGTGAGAGTGTGAACATCCAGGATCTCTGTGTCCAGGGTCCCCAGACTTCATCTGGTCTTTGGCCAGCAACCACATCCTACACTTCATGCCTCCCTCCTCCTTGGGAGAAGAACTGCTGCACGATCACAGTTTCACTTTGGCCAGGACCTCACAGGCCATCTGGTGCTCATTTTACCAATGAGGAAACAAGCCCAGTGAAGTTAAATGACTTGCCCAAGGTCATGCAGCTGCGCAGGTGGAAGAGTAGGAAGAGAACCCAGGCCTCCTGATGTGATGACTCCTCACATTCCCAGATTGTTCTTTCAAATGAAGGGATTCCGCTAAACCTTGAATGGCCCCAGGTTGCAGCTTTAGGAGTGTCCCCAGTTCATCTCTCTCAACTAGGGAGACTGGAGAGATCTGTGAAGGGACCCAGCAGGGACAAGGACTGGAAAGGACAGCACAGCTGGTGCTCATGTCACTTTAAGAAAAGTAGGCAGAAGCCACACCGTGTTTGGGCAGCAGTAGGAAACAGTAGCAGCCTGAAGAGCTGTACCAAAGTCAGCACTGGTTGCCCTCAGGTATCAGGATGTCCAGGGTTCTTCCCAAAAGGGGCAGCACGTGCTGGCTCCCCACAGCCACTGATACCAAGCAGTGATGTTCATGTCATTCCTGGGGCTCTGTTACGCATCACTTGAGACGGCGCCCATCATCTCTCCTGGAGGCTCGGCATGGAGACACCTGAGGCAGTAGAGGCAGGCATTGGGTCAGTGAGCAGCCACCGCGCAGACTCTGTGGCCACTTCTACTATTCAAAGATATCCAGAGAAGGGTCACACACTGGCTGGGGGGCTGATCCTGAGCTGGCATCTGCTGCAATTCCTGCCTTTCTTCCCATCAGCACAAAGCAAGGCCCACAACCCTCTTCCCTTCAGCTGCCCCCTTTTCTCTGTTTTCTAGAGTTTCTTTACCATAAAGGTCTCTTTGAGGCAAAATGCAGGTTTCTTTTGTATCAAAGCGTTAGGCTGGGCCTGAAGCAAAAATAGCGCCGTCCTGTCTGGGCTCCACTGTGAGGCAGTTGCAGAGACACTCTAGGTGCAGCCAGGAGGCCCGCGTTCTCAGGCCAGTCGGTGGCTCCCTAACCGTCTTCCTGCCCCTCCCTCCAGGGCCCTTACCTGCCCCCCTACAGCTCACGGCCCTGGACCAGGTCTCTGCTTTTTCTCCTTTTCCTCCCTGCCCCATCCAAACTGTCCAGGCCTGTGTCCCACTCTCTCAGGACCTGGCTGTGAGGAGACTGGCTGGGGAATTGGCCTAATACACAAGGCTGTAATGGTGGTAGTGATGTTTACAGCTCCCCAGTTCTCAGATAACTCCCTGGAGCGTACCCCAAGGCACCATGCCCCACCCAGGCTGCTGGCCTCGCTGGACCTTTGTTTCTACATCTGAAGCTCCAGGTCTTTTTACTCAAGAGCCATCAGGCCTCCTGTGAGTTCACTTCTGTTGCTTTTTAAACATGTTCTTGCCATAATACATTTGTCCTCTGGATTCAGACAGAACAGACCTGTGCCCAGCTGTGCCCCGTCCTCACCACCTATGCGCTCATCCTCAGTGTCCTCATCTGTGTTATAGGGACAGGAGCAACATCACCCTCGTGGTTGGTTTGAAGGACTGAGTGACACAATACACAGGCCCTTGGCCCTGTGTCTTCCACAATGAATCTGACAAATACTCACACCTCATCATGCCCTGGGAAGCAGGGAGGGCCCGTCCTAACACCTAAATGATATGCACACAAATGGAAGCCCAGGAAACCCGCGTCTAGACTCAGAGAGGATGTAGGCCATGCCAGTACAGGAACGGCGGAGACCGCCCAGGGCTGCCTCCTCCGCATCCTTGTGGCCGACGTGCTGTGCTCCCCTCTGCTTGGTGGGTTTGGGAGAAGCAGAGTTAGGCCTTCTCATCACACACACAGTCCTGACTGCATACCAGAATCCCAGAATAAAACCTCTGTGTCTGAAGTTCCTCAGAGTTTGCCCTGATAACTTAGCACAAAGGGGAAGATGTTAAGGCCCAGAAGGGCTAAGTGGTATACCTGGAGTCACACAGCCTGTTCTCCCCACCCCTGTCTCCATGTTTGGGTGTGCTGTCCCTCTTTATGACTCAGGGCTCAGTCTAGATTGTCCTTGGCTTACTCACCCACAGATCCTAAAGAGGGGGCTCAGGGGCCTTATTGTCCAGAAACCTCAGGAGCAAGAAACCTCTTATGAGACCTGCCTGACCCAGCCTCCGCCTGCCTTCTCCCGAGTTGACATGCTTGTCATGCTCTGCCCCTATTCTACATACATCTCCAGTTGTCCAGTGGGTATTCCTCTGCTCAGGCCAAAATGGGTTTTCTGTCAACAATGCTGGGTAGGCCTTGAGTTAGGAAATAGCCCCAGAGGGAGCTACGGGGAGAGCAGGTGGGACCAGGGACTCCACTCCCTTGAGTGGCACACAGACCAGCAAGGGGACCTCCAAAACACAAGCAGGATGAGCCCAAGAAATCGCTTCTGCAGTGAGCAAAGTGCGCCCTTCCCCTTCGGTCCCAGGGGTCTGGAACCACAACCAGCTCCCCTCATCTGCCAGCTGTGTCTCTGTGCTGACTTGACCCCGCACTCCAGCTCTAGGAGTGCAAAGGCAGGGCAGAGTGTTCTCAGCATCCGGCTGAATAGATGCCACGGAGCACAACTCCTGAAGGAGCAGCTTCAGGCGGGAAGCAGAGTTCCTGTTTGCAGGTACTTGAAGTTCACCGTCATTAAACCCAGTCTAGAGCGTTCGTTCTCCTGTCCCAGTTCCAGGTGGGCAGAAAAGCGTGAGAGGGTTTTCCTCTGAGGAGAAGCTTCAATGAGGAGGAGGTGGTTGGCCTGGCCTTTGACAATGTTGAGGGGATTTAAGGTCCAACTCCAGTTTTTAGAAAGCAAACATAAATATTTCAGGCCTGAATAAAGCAGGGTATGTGTCTGAGCTCAGAGGAATCCCAACAAACTGGGGACTTCAGTCACAACCTTCAAATGGGGGCTCAAAACACTCTGACCAATATCCATTCCAGCTCCAGCACCTCCAACCACAACAGTTCCCCCATCAGGGCTCTGCGCCGGCTGCCCAGAACAGAGGACGCCCTCACAAACCAGAGCTGCCGATATTACCACAGGGCCTCCCAGCCACCCTCCACGTGGGCACAGGAGGAACGGGGACGATGGCTGCCGAGCCAACGGGAGGCCACATGGGGCCCAGAGCCTCACTGCCGTGCTCGGAGGACAGGGGTCTGACAAGCGCAAGTGGGAGGCCAGCACAGGCCCCACCTGTGTGTCACTCAGCTGTCTCTCAACGCTTGGGGACTGCAGGGTAAGGGGGACCCTGAGGGGAGGGTCCCTGCTGCCTAGCTTGTCACCGTGAGCCCTCGAAGCTCAGATACTTTACATCACCTGAGGGTCACTTCGCCACCAAGCATCTGCAGCCCCGAGCCCACTGTCCTCAGCCCTTGCAGCTGCTATACTGTGCTCATTTCAGGTTTTTAATTTTTCTCCTCTTTTTTCTTTCTCCCTCTGAGAGGCAAATGTTCTAAAGAAGATGTGATGCTGGAAGGAGGCATTAATTTCAATAGTCACTTAAAAGCAATTGCCTGGGAAATATCTCATTTTCCCATTAAATGCTGCAGAGCCGAAACCTCAGGTGATTCTCCTTCCTCCCTCTCCCGCCCCCTCCTCCTCCGTCTCTAGCCCCTTCCCCTCTGCAACAACTCATTCCAACCTGCATATTAGTTTCACTTCCTGGCCTAAAATTATGCCCTGGGTAGATAAATGATTCTGTTTGGCTAATAAATAGCCTCTAGACAGCAAATGCCTGACAGACGACTTTGTCTGAAGAAACCACACCGGAGGGGCTTCCCTGACAGGTGAGGTGTCTCCTTGGGAGCACAGAGCAGGTGGCTAATTGTGTTACAGTTTCTCGAACACTCCATCTTGGGCAGGCACACTAGAGGGGCAGGCTGCCCTCTGAGGTCTTCCCCTGATAATAGGATGAGGCCAAATGAAGATAAAGTTCCCCCCGCAAAAAAACACCTTTCCAGACACTTCTCTGGCAAGCGTGACCCGGCAGGTTGGAGCCCGATAGCCCTGGTTGACTTGAAAAATTGACTGTGTCTTTCAGTCCAGGTTGGGAGGGAATCGGCTGCTTTCCTTCCTCCCCAGCTGAAGGCCTAGGACCTGCAGAACTAGAGGCAAGAAAAGGGTGTTATTGGTCACCCCATCTCCCTCTGCCGCCCTCCCCAGTCTCCCCATGCCCCTGACCCCCCCGACCCCCACCCTGCAATTGTCTTCCTACAGCTCTCCTGGTTCCATTATTGCAGGGTCTCCCTCTCAGCTGTCGCCTAATCTCCTTCATCAGATACCTGCCATATGCTGCACCCAGGGCTGTTCGCTTTTTCATTTCCAATCACTATTCCATTCCAATTATTATTATTAAAAGTAACAACTGACTACTACAGAGTCCTTTCGTAGGTGACAGACATCTGTGACCATGTGTGTAGGTACCACCAGGCACAGGTTACAGAGGAAGAATGCTTAATGTCATGGCCATACTGTCCCCCTAGCCTGCAGGACTCAAGGAAATCCAACTCCAAGGGGGGTTCCGAGCCCTGGCGGTGGCAGGGAGGAGCTCTGGGGCACAAACCATGACCTTCTTCTGGTTTCTCACCTGCTGGCACCTGTGGCCACTTCACCCCAAATGATTAGAGACCAGGACCCTATAGCCACAGTGAAAAATACTGTGGAGCATCCTCAGAAAACTTAAACTGGAGCTACCATGTGATCCAGCAATCCCACTTCTGGGAAATCATTCAAAGGAAACAAAATCAGTATCTCAGAGAGCTGCCTGCGTTCCCGTGTCCACTGCAGCATTCTTCACAACAGCCATGGCGTGGAAATGACATAAGTGTCCTTCAAGGAAGGAACAGATAAAGAAAAGGTAGTGTACACATATGATCAAATGTCATTCAGCCTTAAAAAGGAAGGAAATTCTGCCCTTTGCCGCAACATAGATGAACCTGGAGGATACTATGCCAAGTGAAATAAGTCAGATGCAGAAAGACAAATACCGTGCGGTACTTTTAGGTGTGTGGAATCTAAATAGTCAAACTTATGGAAGCAGAGAGTAGAATGGTGGTTCGAAGGTTGGAGGGAGGGGGAGATGGGAAGCTATTGGCCAGGGGTACAAAGTTTCATTTATGCAAGATGAGTAAGTTCTAGGCATGTAGTGTATGGCATGGTGACTGTAGTTAGCAGTATTGTGCTGTATGCTTGAAATTTGCTAAGAGGGTAGATCTTAACTAGGTTCTCACCACAAGAGAAGGAAGGGAGGGAGAGAGGGAGAAAATTAAGTAAAGTGATAGATTTGTTAGTTGAATTGTAGAGATTATTTCACAATGTACGTATATATGAAAATCTCAAGTTGTATACCTTGAATATATATGATTTTTATTTGTCAGTTATACCTCAGTAAAGCAAGGAGAGGGACAGCAGGAGCCAGCAGCTTTGCATACCTCTTTCATGAGTCTCAGAACAAATTGATTCCATTTTAGGGGTGAGAAGCTGAGACTCAGTGAGGCTGAATCAAATGGCAAAGTCACACAGCTTTAAGGTCTCTTCTCTGTCACTAGACAACAAATGGGCTTTACTGCATTGTTCTTCTGCTTGCTGTTCACTGAGGCCTCCCGAGTTGCTCTTCTTGGGCTTTGGTGCAGCCAAGATCTTGAGTCAGGTTTTGTACAAGTGCAAACTCAGAGAGTAAATGCTGTCATTATCCCATTCAGACACAGGATTATCCTAGTACTGGGGTGTGAAATGGTCAGAGAAAGGGCCACAGGGTCCTGGTCTACCTGGCCATGTCTGCAGAAGGCCACATGTGAGGCCTGGACACTGTCTAGGGCTGGGCCTCTGCATACAGAGTGTGGCTCAGTCAGCCAGCCTGGTTCCTGCAGCCACGCACATGTGGGAAGGCAGCTTTTCATCCAGGAGCAGCCCCACAGCACAGAGGAGCCACACAGCTGCCAGTCTGCTGTGTCAGTCTGCGGGGTCAGGCGAAGCCTCCAGGGACCCCTGGCCCAGCTCATCTTCCCTTCAGAGCAGAAATTCAAAGCACACTTAAGAAAGTCCCATGAAAGCGATGATTTTTTCTCCCTTAAGTTCCTGGAGTCGACTTCTGACAGGATGATTGGAGGGCCGACTTTTATAGTAAAATGATGTGTCTGGCAAGAAGTGACATTTTCCTCCCTCCCTGCTGCCTGGTCCATGGGTGTCAGCCTCAGTAGTGGAGTGGCAGGAAGAGCGATCGCGTCCCGTGATCTAAGGGATCCTAGGCACCCATGACAGCCAGAGAAAAACACCATTTGGAGAACCCGGTTGTGTGCCTTCCATGGCCTTCTACTGCCAGCGCTGTATAGTCTTGAGGTGGACAACACAGCAGCAGCGCCCTGTGGCCTGCCCAGGCCTGGGCGGTGTGGGGCCAGGCGTTGGAGTCGGAGAGCAAGAAGGACAGGCAGAGAGAGCTGGCTCCGCTGCTGTGCTCCGTGCAGTCTCAGGGGAAGATGCTCAGCCTCTCTACACCTCAGTTTCTTCACCTGTGCATTGGGACAAAAGTGTCAACTCCGCAGGGCTGGTGTGACAATTAAATGAGAATTATAATAGGAGCCTGGACACTTTGTTAATGGCAATGATGGCAGTTCTGCTATTACCGATGACTGACATTTGCTGAGCACTAACTGTGGAATGAGCTCTGGGCTGCGTGGTTCATATTCATTGTCCCATTCAGTTGACCTGAAACTCTAATGAGGTCAGCGCTATCACTACCCTCATTGTACAGATGAGAACCTCGAGACTCAAGAAGGCTAAATAGGTTACCCAGAACCACTGCGCAAGGGTACACAGAGTATACGCAATGAGAGGCAGAAGCGTTGGGTAACCACTGTTCTCTCCTGCCTTTTCCACCCGCTCACTCAGTTGGTGGCCGTTCTTTTAATAGAGTGAACGTGCCTGTTGTTTCAAAGACTGCTGGCCATTCCTATGCCCACAGCACATTTCATCCATATGTGTGCCATGAAGTATCATAGGCATCTTTTGCTTTTTAAAATGAGGAAACAGGAGTCGGGGGGGTTAAGCCACACAAATGCGAGTGGCAGGGAGGGGAAGGAAACCAGCATTTACCAGCAGGAGCTGGATGCCTAGGGCTGCGCTGGTTTCAGCTCCTCCTGTCACGTGGTCTGCCCGGGAGTTTCAGTAGGGGTTGGACTTCCATTGGCTTCCCATACTAACCTCTTAAGAAGAGTCTGATTAGTCAGCTTATTTTACAGACAAGGAAACTGAGGCCCGGAACATTTAGACTCCAAAGTCTGTTAACAAGGAAGGAGAGGGTCCCTCTCTGTTTTTAAGGAATGTGTGACAACTCTGGTTCCTTCCTGAGGAGCAGGCAGATGTGAGCTTTGGGTCCGTCCCACATACCCCCTCAGCCTGCCCAAATACCACAGACCAGCAGGGGAAGCTCCTGAGGCACCGGCTGCCCAGTGAGGGAATTGACTTGAAAAGGCCATCAGGACTCTTGTGGGTAACCAGAAGGATCTAAACGTAGGTGTTCTTGACTCACCCTTCTCTTCCCCCACTTCCCCAGTAATGCTCCCCACCCCAGGAGGGTCAAATGCTACTGAGATCAGGAAAAGAGCTGCAGACCATGAATCCCAATCTTGGGTGATGAAGGGGTTTCCTGAACTCTAAGACTGGTAAAAGCAATTTTCCTTTTACAGAAATGCACAGAGCTACTGAGAAGATGGGCATTGAATGTGCCTAGATGGACCCAGAGGAGCAAACAAAACAACAGGTGACGATGGGGGCTGCCTGTGGTGGGCTGTCCTCGCTGGCCCTGAGAGGACCACTGCCAATATCAGTAAAATAAGTTCAGGCATGCACCCAACATGGGAGTGTTTATTGATTTATAAATTCTATAAATATGCTACTGAGCTAACGAAAGCCTCACAAAGCAGACACCAGCGTTGATGTTTGAAGGGGATAATACAAACCCCCAGGTAGAATTTCTGTTGTTTTTTCCTGCATGCTCAGCAGGTCTGGGTGTGGCCCTTCTTGGCTGGAGGCCACTGCCTTTAGCCTTGATGGAGAGCTCTCTGCAGGCCTGTTCTGGGGCCCAGGCTGCGAGAGGCCATTGAGTGAGGCATTTGGGAACACAGGCTTTGGGGTCCAACGGAAGTAGATTCTGAGTCCAGCTCCATGTCTGAGGAGCCATGTGGCCTAGGAAGTGACTTTCTTTCTCGGAAAAATGAGGGAGACCACCTTCCCGTGCAGAGTTGATGAGGAAGTAGCATGGCATGGCATATCATGTGCATGGCACGTGGTGCATGGCACTGGGGCGGCGGGTGGACAGCCTGGGTGTCCGAAGGCCAGTCCTGAGGATGGAGTCTAAATGGGGAGGCCTCACAGCCCAGCAGAAAAGTGCCTAAGGTCCCCCCCGCTCTCGGTGACCAACCCCCTGGGGAGTGGGCGTGCATTGCTGCAGGCAGAACTCCACAAACAGAAACACATGCGCAGAATTCAGATTTAATCCTGCTTTTGGCTTCTTCCCAGATTTACTCACCAATGCTTGTTAAGTGCCTTATAAGCAACCTAGAAAGCAGAGTAAGGCCATAAAAACAATTCTGGAGCATCAGAAATTTATTTTTGGCCTGGAACAGCCTGTGATTGTGAGACCCGTACTCTGCTGAGTCCAGGCAGACCCCTCCCCTGTGCCGGTCAGCATGACCCACACCAGTCTCACAAGGCCACCACAGAGAGGGGTGGGACACCTCCTAAGCCCCACACTGCAGGCCTGGGTGGGAACTGCATGCGCCCTCTCTGCCAGGAGGCAGCACCTCCTCCTGAGTCAGCAGCAGGCTCTCTGGGCACTGAGCCATCAGAGCTACTCATCCTGGAGGGGACGCATGCAGCCACTGCTGACCACCCTGACTGTGCTGCAGGGGCTGCGAGGCGCTCCTGTGGACAGAGACACAGCACTTCAGGGAATATCAGTCCAGGGCCGGGCAATCACAGGACTCTCCCTTGGAAGATCTTCTTTCATAGGGCCACCAAATTAAAGTCCATCTCAGCAGTGGAGGGAAGTGGAGTGTAAGGGTGGAATATGCAGAAGACTGGTCAGAAGTGAAAAGGGTTGTGTCGCTTCTTCTCAGGTGTGGGTCTCATCTGGCTCCAGCAGCCATGTTGATAGAGAGCCCAGTCCTCTAGGACATGTATGTGGGGTGGGTGGGAGGGACTAGATCCCCCTAATTGCCTGTGCTCCCTACCAGTTACCTTCAGTGCCATTGCCCTGCCTTTCCCTCAAAGTGGAAGTGCTCCTGGCACCCTTCACTGAGCATTTAGCACAAAGTTGCCTAATCTTTCACTTTCCCCAGCCCAACTTGCTGGTATCTGCTCCAGCCACTGTGAGGACAAGATGAATTCATTTGCTAAGGACAAACATAAACCTCTGGTGGAAAACAAATGCAATGTACCACAGTAAATGGGAGCAGCTTAAAAAAAAAGCACACAATCCTTTGGGGACTCTGTTGCCATAGGAACTGGTGTTACAGCTTGCCTCTGATAATTAATGGAGGGTTTTGCTATTACAGTATTCTTGAAACTTCACTCTCCCTGTGCTGCACTGCAGAATGCAGCATCCTCTCCTCATTCATAAATATTTCATCACCACCGGCTGCTGCGTTTCATCACAGTGGAGAAGGCTTGTCCTAACCTAATCCCTGCCAAACTCCTGTTGTCCTGTCAGAGTGCAGCTCCCACTTATCCTGCTTCCCTCTGTAGTCACCATTTACCTGTTCCAGAGTTCATTACATTCCTTAACTCAGAAGGGTAGCTTTCACTGCGGCTTTCTTTTCAGATCCTGACACCTGTTTCCCGTGCCTTGTCTTCTTTTCCTAAAGGTCAGGCTGGGCTCCCGGAGGCGAGAGCAGGGTGCAGCTCAGGGTCTGAGGTTCTTCATCTTCTGTTTGATGGAGTCCTGGGAAGCTTTTGGACTCTGGTTCTGCAATGTGCTGGCTGAGCTTCAGTCCCCTCATCGGTATATGGAGACACTGCAGGGTTTCACAGAGAGGGTGAAATGAGACCCAACACGGCAGAGCACCCAGCCCCTGTGGGCCCCAGGGTGTGCTCAAAGGTGGTCTGCTCCTGGCTGGTTAGTTCTCAGCTTTCCTGTTTTTAATCTAGATGATGTAACATTCATATTTTTTTTAACTTTAAAAAAAAAAGAGCTTATTCCTCTTGACTGCCCTGGCTTAGGAGCTACTTCTAGACAGCACTGCGAACTCTGCGGTTCCAGGGAAAGCCCTTCGCAGGAGCACTGGACAGAGACAGCACCTCCCCACCTCCACAGACCAGAGCTGGAGACTGTGCTGTCTAAAGGCAACAGGAGAGGTCAGGAGCTGGAGGGCACAGCAGGACCTAGTCACTGGCATTAGGCATCAGGTGCAGAAGCAGCCTCAGGCTCGCCTCTCGCCTCTCCTGTGACTGTGTTAAGGCTCAGTTAACGAGCACTTGCTCAGGGCTCTGTGTGCCTGGCTCTAAGAACAGGCACCGCTGGTGGGGTGGACCAGGGCCCACTGCTCCTGCTGCTCAGGCATTAACATTGGGAGAGGATGCTGGAGGCTCAGAAGCTCAGGGGCTACTGGACACTGAGCACTGTCCTGGGGGTGGTGGGAAATTCTTCATGGGCTCAGGCTTGTTTTTATTCTGCCTCCTGCAAGAATATAAGCACTGCCCTGTCTCTCAACAGCATCTGGCACTTTGATAAGACAGTGTGCATCCTCCTGCATGGCTCCACAGCTAGCCTGCTCTGGGTCAGGGTGGCATCCCCTTGGCAAAGCCTTCCCCAGGCTACAGGGGAGGTGGGAACAGGTGCCTGTGAGGCTGCTTGTTGCAGGTGGTCCCAAAGGCCCGTGCTCCCCAGGTGTGCTTTCCTCCATGCTGCCTTCACAGGGCACTCGGCCTGGGAAGATGCACATGGCCAACGCAGGGGCCAGAGCCCAGGGAGGTGGGGCTGAGGACTGGAAGACTCAGAGGGATCAAAACTGGGGAGATCAAATCCTGACGTAAAGTCTCAGGAAAGAACTCAGGGGAAAAGACAGAAGACTAGGCCAAGAGGGTTAGAAATGGTGGGACTTGTGCTTGAAACAGTGAGTGGGAAACAGAGAGTCAGGTGGGATTAAGCACAGAACGGTCTGGCCGACAGCAGGCGGGACCAAGAGATGTTCCCCAGTGGGGCCGGCATGGGTCAGTCTGGGTAAATGTGTAAATGGGGGATAATCTCAGCAACTGTGATTCCATTTCTCTGAGTGCCTTGAGCTCCTCCTCCAAATCCTGCCCTAGTCATAGCTGCAGGCTGGCCGGGTGCTGCTGAGAACCAGAACGCCCTCTCCCAGGACCTTCAGTCAGCAGGCCAGTGGCCACCGGCAGAAATACTCTCCCCTCCCCTCAATCTCCCCCTTGGGTTCAGGACTCTCTTTGACAGAACTTCCAGCCTTCTTCAGTCTGAGGGGGAAGCTGGGCCAAGCCTCAGTGCTCACAGTGGAAGCCCCGGATACCCTGGGCTTATCTAATAATCTTCTTGACTTCCCTTAACTGATAATGCTATGGACCAGAATGTAGTCTCAATCTCCGCCCCTGGGGACATTTGCTGGAATCCTGGCCTGCTCTGATCCCGCCAGGCCCCACCTGCAATGGGAGCTCATCCCAGCCTCCAGGGACTGGATGCTCCACACCTAGGCTAGGTCCTGGCGGTAGAACTCTGCAAGGCAACCTTCTGCAGGTTCTCTCTTCTGACCTCCTGCTCTTAACAATTCAGTGGCATTAAGAACATTCACATTGTCATGCAGCTGTCACCTCCATTCAGCTCCACAACTTTTTCATCTTCCCAAACTGAAGCTCTGTACCACTAAACACTAACTCCCCATCCCCCCTCCAACCCCCCCACTCCCTGGCAACCACCATGGTACTTTCTGTCTATGAATTAGACCAGGGGGATTTTCACTGGGGGCCATATCAGCCTGTGGTTGCCTTCAAAGGGCCGAATGTAATTTCAACTCCTTAACAGTTAAGGAGTAGTTACATTTATACAGTCCTAAAATTATTTCGACCCTTTGCAGGCAACCGAGAGGCTGATGTGGCCCCCGGTGAAAATGAGTCTGACACCCTTGATTTAGACTATTTTAGGTACCTCAAATAAGTGGAATCATAAGTACTTATCCTTCGGTGACTGGTTTATGTCACTTGCACAATGCCTTCGAGATTCCTTCATGTTGCACCGTCTCTCAGAACTCCTTCCTTGTTAAGACTGGGCAAGACTCCATTGCACAGACAGAGCACGTTTTGTTTATTCACTCGTCCATCCGTGGATTCTCGGGTTGCTTCCACCTCTTGGCTGTTGGGAATAATGCAGTTATGCAGATGGGCGTATAAATATCTATTTGAGTCCCTGCTTTCACTTACTTTGGATATATAGCCAGAAGTAAAATTGCTGGATCAGATGGTAATTCTATGCTTAATTTTTTTGAGGAAACACCACAATGTTTTCCACGGTAGCTGAATCATTTTGCATTCTCACCAATAGTTAACAAGGGTTCCAATTTTCCACATCCTTGCCAACACTAACTTTTTGTTTTTTTAAAATAGTCATATTAATATGTGTGAAATCATATTTAACTGTGGTTTAATTCACAGTTAAATCACATTGCCCTAATGATTAGGAATGCTAAAGCATTTTGTATATGTGTGCTTAATAGATATTTATATATCTTCTTTGGAAAAATAGATCTAAGTCCTTTGCCCATTTTTTAATCAGGGTGTTTGCATTTCTATTACTCAATTTCAGGAGCTCAGCCTGTTCTGGGGTCCTCAGTGGCAGGCACCCGTGCTCTCAATGAGACTTGTGACCTTGAGCCACACACCCTTGGGAGCCCTTTCTGAGTCCAGCCCCCATAGTCACGCCTCCTCAGTCAAGCCCACTTTTGCCAGCCTCATGGGACAATCTCAGGGCCTCTTTCTTGGCAGGCAGGAGTCAGAAGCAGAGACAGCGTTTGCAGGTTTGGGCTCACAGCAGCTTCGCTATAGCTGGATGTGTAATGTATTATTTCTGTGACCTTCCCCTTCCTGTTGGTGCCAGGACCTTGTTGGCCTTGGGTCCTGGGAGCTGTCCACAGAGTTTCTCTATTGCCTTTTCCTCGGTCAGAGCAGATCACTCAGAGCCAAACATCTCATAATCATTATTCCAAAGACCGTGTACCACATGCACTTCAGGGAAGCATCAGGGCAAGGAGAAAAGAAGTGTGTACTAGCATATTCTTCTCCTTCAGTGTTACCCCTGTTATAAGTGTTTAAGTGCTCACCTTCCACAGGCCCCACTGTGTCCAGGGCTAGAGCATCTGCCAGGAGCGCAGGGAACCCCGTGCTGGTTCCCGGAGGCCTCCCTGACAGACTTCAGCTCATGCTGGGCAGGTACACAGTGTGAGTGGTTAGGCACCCATCATAACTTCCTCTGGGAGCAGGTTTGGATAGGAGAGAGCAGCTCAAGGGAAGGGTGAAAACACAGGGCTCAGAAGAGGGGTGCCTCCTCCTCTTCCTCATCCTGCACAATTGTTTGCAGGGCCAGCTCTGTGGGTAAGGCTTGCTGTAGGCACAGCCAGTGGCTGTCCCTGGCTCTCTGCCAGTGTGCAGGAGGCTTGGCAGGTCCTGCCTATTACAGCCAAACCAAAGCCAGTGCCCTCTTACTGGAAGAGAAGCTGAATGTGTGAGTAAGAGTGCCTGTGGCCACCAGCCAACTCCTAGTTGCTCTACACTTCCTGTGAGAGAGGACAAGAACCCATGTAGAAAAAATCCACACCAAAATCTCAGTCTCTATCCCCAGCTCCTCAAAACTGCTTTGGGAGCCTGAGTTCTTGGAGAAACCATGCTCTTTGGGCCTGATATCCAGACTTTTCCTGTGTCACTTAATGAACAAGGCTGTGTTATTTCTCAGGTCTGAATGAAACTAACAGGCGCCCCCTGGGTCTGTTTGGTGGCCGGGACCTAAAAGGGAGCGGTGCTCCCAGAGGCCTTGGGCTGACTCCCCATAGGTGTTAATTCCAGGCACAGCCCATTTAAATCCAAGAGCTGCACACGCACAGCAAACAGGTCAAGCTCTGAGACAGTCCCAGTCCTGCTCTGGCCCATGCACGTCCTCTGAGACGTCAGCAGGGGGCTGGGACACCGCCCCAGCTCCTGTGGAAGTGATAGTGTCTCTGGGAAGGAAACCTGGGCTGCTCCTCCTGCAGGGAGACCCTCGAAGTGTGGTGAGAGAAGACTTCCGGTTTGGAGTCAGTGACCTCCATTCACAGCTCCCTGGTTTTGTTTCCTTAGACCTCAATTTCTTCCTCTCTGAGCTAGAGGACTGCCTGTGGTACCTACCAACTCAGAGAGCTGTAAGGACAGACGGGGTGGGAACTTCTTAAAACTCTATAGAGCTTTCTGGATATGAGGGGTCACTGTTTGCTTGATCTGCTGCTGGCCTTTTGGGGGCCAGAATGGTCAGGGTTCAATCAAACACAAGTTGCAGAGAAGTGAACGCACAGAGCGTTGGTAGTACGGGCCACCTGTGCCCATCTCTCAGGTCACAGGTGCAGTACGTCTTTGGGGCTGCATGGTCCGTGCCCCAGGGGCTTCCGCAACAGCTAATCCTTTGCTGTTAAATTTATTTATTTATTTTTAATATATTTTATTGATTATGCTATTACAGTTGTCCTATTATCCCCCCTTCATTCCCCTCCACCCGGAACATCCTCTCCCACCCACATTCCCCCCCTTTAGTTCATGTCCATGTGTCATAAGTTCTTTAGCTTCTA
>CM052542.1:79448440-79479689 GCA_028533065.1 Trachops cirrhosus | reverse complement strand
TTGTAGCCTGCATTTTTTCATCTAATTTGTGACCAAAATCAACCAATTCTGTGAGTATCCTGATCACCAGTGCTTTGAACTGTGCATCTGATAGGTTGGCTATCTCTTGGTCACTTAAAAGGATGGGTTCTGGGGCTTTCAATTCTTCTTCTGTTTGAGCCATCTTTTTGCTGTTTTGTTTTTGTTTTTGTTTTTTGGTTTTGTCGAGCTCCTGTAGTGAGGGGTGGGGCCTTAGGAGTTCACCAGGGTGGGGCACCCCAGTCACTGGGTTGTGATGCTGTATGTGGGGGCGGGGTCCGAGGAGGAACAGTGGCGCTTCCTGTGCTCTCTGTAGGACCTCAGACCCTTCCACCACCTTCAGCGAGCTAACTGGGCCCCTCTGGCACCAATTCCGGTGTGGGTGGGCCTGTGCACCCCGTGGGACCTTCCTTTTCAGTCAGTGACCCAAAGCTCTATTTCCCGGTGCTGGGACCCTGAGTTGCGCACAGTGCTTTGCTTCACAATGGCTGCCTCGCTGGGTCTGCTGGTCGCCACCCCCTGGCCGGGGCCCACCAGCCACCAGCGCTTGTGTGCCCAGGGTCTGCCTGCTGCAGACTTGCGCACCGCCCCAGTAGCTCAGCTCTCTGCTCTGAGTCCCTCACGGGGCCCGACTCCGCCCCTCCTACCGGTCTGGATGAAAGTGTCTATTTTTAAATCCTTGGGTGTCCGACTTCCATATAGTTCGATTCTCTGTCAGTTCTGGTTGTTATTTTGTTTCTATATTGTTGTTGTCTCTATCTTGGTTGTGCGAGGAGGCACAGTGCATCTACCTATGCCTCCATCTTAGCTGGAAGTCGCTTTGCTGTTGAATTTAAATTTATATGTTTATTTTCTAATTTCTCATCAGAATTCCCTGGGATAGGAAGGTTAGTTTGTGTGTGTGTTTGTGTGTGGTTTTTTTTTTTTTTTTGGTGTTTCCTTTTGCAGAGGCCAATTAATAATAACAGTAATACTTAAAAAAATAATAACCTAATTCTATGTTTGGACCCATTGTGCTACAATGCCTTGTGTAGCAGGGCCTAAGGAGCTGCCCGAGGCTGCCGCCCTAGGGAAGGAGCCTGCCCACTGGACACCAGCTGCCTGCTGCAGAGAAAAGAGGGCCCTGAGGGCTCTGTCCCACACCGCCCCAACGGGCCGACCTGCCCTTTGCATCCGCCCCGTGCATCCTCTTGGCTCCCCCAGAAGGCACACGACAACAACTAGGCGCCTTTACCAGCAGTCTCCTCCAACTTGCAGAGACTTCACAGTCTCAAGAAACCCGTTGGGAGAAACAGCCAGCTTTGCAATCCTGGCAACATTCTAGGGCTTTTTTTCCCTTTCCCCAATTTAACTGTAAAATCCATCTCCGACGTTGCACACATGAATGAAATCAACAGTCTTATCAGATCCCAAGTCTGTCAGCCGATGTCTACCAGCCGCCTGGAGCCAGAAGCCTCTTAGCACACGTGTGACTAGAGCTGAAATGGGGCTGGGACGGCAGCACAGGCAGCTCAGTTCTGGCACCCTCCTCCCCAAACATTTGCTCTTTTAGAGATTGGGAAGCCGCGGTGCCTCCATTTCCTTCTACCTCAGTTCCATGGGCTTCCAGACATGGGCCAAACATCTCCCCGATGTGCCTTCGTTTCCTTTCTGCAGGCTCCAGGCACCAGCCTGTGGTAGTGGGACCAGGGGCCAACCTTGTTCCTCTTTTCCCAACACCCATGAGATCCCAGGTCTCCTCAGGATGGGACGAACTGGGGTACTGCCAAGAAGGCCCAGGTGCCCGAGCAGCTGGGCTGGCCCAGGGAGAGGGAGAAGGCAGCCACCCCTGGGGCAGCATTCACCCGCCCCACCCTGGGCCAAGGGCTTTCAGATCCTGGGTGATTTGGGCAGCACGTCCTTGGTCAGCACCTTTGGCTGGACCAGCTTTGAGACTGCTAGACTCTGGACAGATCCCACGTGCCTCTCTCCAGCACATAACTGTTCCCACCGTGTCCATTGGAAAAACACATAAGCATAACAGAATGTACCTGCCCTGAGAACATTTTTGGGGTTAATCCATCCACGTAGTCCCAGGTCTGGCACAGAAGGACCAATCATGATAAAGGACCATTCATGGACATCCATCATATGTCAAGTACTTTATCTACATCACCTTGTGGGTATTAATATATTTTTAAGTAGTTGAGTGGAAAAAGCTAGAGAATTAAGGAAACTTCTTGAGGTAGAAAAAGCAGCAAAGTCCCTGAATATTTCTCCTTGTCTCTCTTATTATGTTTGAAGAATAAATACCATGAATGGTGAATAAATGAATAAGTGAATGGGTGAGTGACTGAATCTCTGTTTTCCCATCTATCATTAATCAATCTATGTGTCATCCTGTCTGAAGACAGGCAGAGAACATGACTAAAATGAGGGGTCCTGGTCTGTGTGACAAAGGTAGGGGCCCAGGTAAGAGTCAGGGTATCCAGGTGAGGCTGGCGGGCTCAGACTCAGGGGCAGTAGAAGCAGGAGCTCCTCCTTCTCTCCTACAGCCTTCACACCTAAGCCCCCACGTCACAAGGGTGCACAGCCAGGGTAGAGATGTTTTAGACTCTGCCCCATCCAGAAGGGTGCTTCAGGTCAAAAAGAACTTGTTTACATTTGGTCATCACTGTCCACCACCGCTGGTTCCAGCAGCATCTTCCTCTCTGCAGCATCTTTTCCCCAACAAGGTTACCCTTCATGGCGGTCTGGATGTGAGATAGCCTGCATCAGCTGAGGCAGAGGGAGAGGGGAGGAGTGAGGCCAGTGTGTCTGCCCACCCAGCCTCTCCCAGTGTCCCCACCAGACCCTGGATCCTCTCCCTCCCACCCAGGGGGAGGCATCTAGATACCCTGCCCACTGCTTGCTCCTTAAACAACTCTTTCCACTCTCCTCCTGGGTCTCAGCCATCTCCTTGTATTCAGCCTTAGTGAGCACGGCCCTGAGGCTGCCTCTGAGAGAGCAAATGGGTGTGTTTGTCACTGCCACTGCTGCTGGCATCTCACATCACAGATGGACACACAGAGTGCCCAAAGGCACAGACTGGGAGCTCCCAGGGACAGTCCAGGAGAGCACATTCAGCCACAGTTATTGAGCTCTTACTGTGCATCCAGCCCTTGGAAGCTCTGAGAGGGTTTGAGAAGTAGCGGGAGGAATGGAGCAGACTGAGTCTCCTGATGAACGTATAAGCAACCAGCACCTATCTGAGTTTGAAGAGTTCCAGGATTTGTTGTGGTCAGGTCTGATAAGACATACAGACACGAAGATGACTGTCATGAGGAAGAAACAGGAGGCATGACACACACAGGGCCACCTGGGGAAGCACCGGGTCGGTCAGGAGGTGGATGGTGTGAGGAGCTGTGGGCAAGAGCCTTCACTGAGGTTTCTGTGGGAAGGAACAGGTGAGGCAGGGCACACAGGCTTAGGGGTGGCCAGGCTGAATAACTCCAGTGGCTCCGGGGACAGGGGCTGTTGCAGTTATCTGGCACCTGGTCCTGGGATGGCTGCAGCAGGGAAATAATGGCCTGAAGTGTGAAAGCCCCATAGAGGAGATGGTGGGGTGTGGGCTCTGGGTCAGTTGGGTTGTATATGAAAGGTGAACTCAAAGTGGGACTTGCTGTCTCTAGGAACTGGATCACCCTGGCAGAGACAGTCCTTCTAGGGCCAGCAAGGCCCCAAGATGTCAAAGCATCAGAATATAAGCAATAAAAGACATAGGTAAGACAACCAACATCCTGAGGACCCACTGGGATATCAGTCTGCCCTGGACATTGGATATCCACGAAATATCATGGTAATGTTTTAATCCAGAAAGGAAGTTATTCTGAATGTGGTTCATGTTTTAGGGTATAAACCATATCCAGAAGAGTATGCATAACTAGAGTGTGCTTCTATGACCATCCATGGAGACAGCGCCTTTCATCACTCCCCTGCCATTTCAGGAAGGACATTAAGTGCCAGTGATACGGCAGACCCTGTATGGCTAGTCCTACCCCTACTCACCTCTCCAGCCACATCTCTGGCATCTTCCTCTGTTCCAGTTCCTCCAACATACAAGGCTCCTCCCTGGCCCCTTGGCCCTTGCACATGCCCATCCCTCTTCCTGCTACCATTCCACCTTGCCTAGGAAACTCTCACTCTCATTCTTCAGCTCTCAGCCTAAAATCAGACCAGCTTTCCTGCCCCTCCCCCAACGCTGAACACAGGTGTTTCACAGGGCTGCTCTAGCCTTCCCTCACATAATTTCTCTTTCATTGGTTCATGCCCCAATGTAGTGCTGATCTGTCTATAGGCTCATTGCTCTGCTCTGGTCCAGAGATCTGCCTGCTGACTCTATCGGTATTAGCAGTCACGGTTCTCCAGAAGGAGTACAGACAGAGCAATAGAGATAGAGATAGAGATAGAGAGATAGAGAGATAGAGAGATAGAGATAGAGATATGGATGTATATATTAAAAATACAGTCCTGGCTGGTGTAGCTCAGTGGATTGAGCACACGCAGCCTGTGAACCAAAGGGTCGTGGTTCAATTCCCAGTCAGGGCACATGCCTAGGTTGCAGGCCAGGTCCCCAGTAGGGGGCACATGAGAGGCAACCACACATTGATGTTTCTCTCCCTCTCTTTCTCCTTCCCTTCCCCTCTAAAAATAAATAAATAAAATATTTAAAAAAAATACATATGGGGTGGGCAAAAGTAGGTTTACAGTTGTGGTATAGATAAATACTACAATAATTAATCAATAATAATACAAAAATAAACTTTTTCATGTACTCACAACTGCAAACTTACTTTTGTCACCCCTGCATGTTGTATATAAAATTGTATATAATATGTATATATATTTGGTTCACAAAATTATCAAGGCTGAGAAATAAATACCAAGATCTGCAGCCGACAAGCTGAAGACCCAGGAGAACCGGTTATAAGTGCCAGGCTGAGGGCAAGAGAAGACCAACGTTAAGCTCCACCAGGCAGGCAGGCAGGTAGTTTCCTCTTACACTGATTTTTCATCCTGGTCAGGTCTTCAGCTGATGGGATGAGGCCCACCCACATTAGGGGGAACATTTGCTTTACTCAGTCTACTGACTCAGATGTTAGCCTCATCTAGAAACACCCTCACAGACACATCCAGAGCCATGTTTGATCGAGCATCTGGGCACCCTGTGGCCCAGTCAAGCTTCCCCCACATGTAAGTGAACCGTAACACTGTAAATGTCCCATAGACTCCTGGAGCTTAAAATGTCCAGAGCTGACCTCAGTACTTTCCCCCTCCCCACTGCCACCACCCACCCATCACCTCAGCCAGAACTGGTTTGCTACACCCCTCACTCTCAGTCCATATCACGCCCTGCAGATCCCACCTCCGGAAACCTCCGCAGACCGGTTCCCACCTCTCACCCCCACTCACCTCGCTTACTTCTGACCCTGTCTCTTGCCTGAGTCTCGGCCACTGCCTGTATGGCCTCAGGCCACCAGCATTTCCCCCCTTCCATCTTATTTTCTACACTGCCAACTGTCTGTCCTTCTGAAACACCAAGCCCTTGCCTGAAATCTGTAGGCAGTCTCTTCCCAGGATGAAATTCTCACCCTGGGCCTGACAAGGAAGCCCTGCCTGGTAGAGCTCTGTCTGACCTGCCCTCCAGGCTCATTTCACGTCTCCACACACCCAGTGTCCATCACAGAAGCCACCTGGATTCTGAACACCTCTTCCCTTTCCTCATCTCCATCCTCACTTTACTTCCTTTCCCTCTATCTCTCCTCCTTTCTAACTCCAGTCCCACCAAAATGCTTACTGTAATATGAACTCACCACACACACACCATGGCTGTTCCTTCTTCCTCCACTTCATCCCCTTTCAAATGCTACCAGCCTCATGGTATCGCACAGATGTCATTACACGCACCTGTACACATTCAAAGGGCTCCAACCCAGGCCCTGTGTATCGATGGCACAGGAGGCTTCTCCCTCCTGGATCTGACCTATGGTGTGACTCACTCCTGGGTGGCAAACATTTTACAAGAGAAATGCCCTGTAGTTCCCCATGCGCAGTCAACTCCACAAGGCTCTGAGGGCAAAGGAAGGCTGGCAGTCAGTCTCATTCAGAGCTGATGTCGTTATGAACTTCACAAGCAACACTATTCACTCGCTGATTCTATCACTCAACAAACATATTCTGACACAGTATTTCATGTCTAGCACTGTGTTAGACACTGGAGAGATGAAGGAAAATGACAGCTGATCTATAATTAGGGAATCAGGAAGCACCACATGGAAACCCACCTAGCACAGAGGGGCATGGCCTGTGGTTGTCAAGATGCAGGAAGTGCTAAGAAAAGGAGGGAGTAGGAGGAAAGAAGAGGGGAAAGAAGGCAGAGGAAGGGGAGGGGAAATAAGAAAGGGAATTCTTGGTATTTACTCAATGGAGCTGAGAACTTACATCCACACAAAAACTTGCACTCGGATGTTCAGAACAGTTTTAGTCATAATCGCCAATACTTGGAAGCAGCCAAGATATCCTTCAGTAAGTGAAAGGATAAAAAAATTGTGGTATATCCAGACAACAGACTATTATTCAGGACTAAAAAGAAATGAGCCATCAAACCAAGAAAAGACATAGAGGAGCCTTGAATGCATATCACCAAGTTAAGAAGCCAATCTGAAACAGACTGCATACTGCATGATTCCAACACAGGACACTATGGAAAAGGCAAAACTGTAGAGGGAGTAAAAATATCAGTGGTTGCCGGGATTCAAGAGAAGGATGGATGAGAAGGCAGAGCACAGAGCATTTGGGGGCAGTGAAACTGCTCTATGTGATACTATGGTGAATACATGTCATTATACACTTGTCCAAATGCACAGAATGTACAAGACCAAGAGTGAACCCTAACGTAAACTACAGACTGTGGACGATAATGATGCCAATGTTGGTTCACCAGCTGTAACAAATGCCCCACCTTGGCTGCTGGGGTTGTTGATGGGGTTGTTGATGGTGGGGGAGGCTGTGCAGCATGGAGGGAGGGGTACGTGGGATACCTCTGTAATTTCCCCTCAATTCTACTATGAATCTAAAACTGCTCTAAAAAAAATGAAGTCTATTTTAAAAAGGAAGGATTAAAAAAGAAAAAGCAGGAGTGAGGACAGAAGAGTTCTGCAGGGGGTTAAAGTCCCATTTTTGAAATCCCTTTTTCCCCTTTTTTGAAACACAATGACACTTACTAGCCACCAGCTTCTTAGCCACCTCCTGTCCCCCAGTCACTGAGATGACAGCAGCCTGGGATCTGTGCCCTCTGACGCAGTCACCTCTTGAAAGCATTGAGCTGGTTGCCGGCCCCAAATTCTTTCAGATGAACTGTGAAGGCCTCCTGAGCTCCCTGCTCCCTGTCCGGCTGGAGTTGGTACCAGAGCCCGTGGGAAACCAGGTGGCCTCTTGGCCTCCGTGAGCAGGTGCCCAAGGCCTCCCTGTCCCTGTCTGAGTCTGCAGCATCCCACACGGATCAGCTTCCTCTGGGGTTCAGCTTTCTTTGCTCTTGCCTGACTTGCTCCCACCTCTCTTTTTCTTCTTTTGATTCTGCTTCTGCCTTGTCTCTTGGGAAGAGCCTTGTAGGTCTGAGCTCAGTCCAGAGCCTCTGGGTAGATCAGGACTTCAGGTGACAGACCCACCATGTCAGTGGCCTTGGAGGGACTGTGTGTGGGCAGGCTGACTGGCTTTTAATCTCCTTGGACTTGGATATTCAGAATTTAAATTTTATTCTCTATCAATGTGATTTTTATATTCTTTCCCCTTTTTAAAGCTTTCCCCCTAAAGTCTAGGGTACATGTGTATATACTGAGCCCTATAAATCCTAAAATGACATTCTCCTTTCTACCAAGACTCTTACTGATTCTTCTTCATAAATCAAAAGTTAATCCAGATAGTAGTTCCCCTTATTGCTTCTTCTTTTTGATTCTCATTTCATTGCTAATTCAAAATTTCTTTGAGCTGCCAGCACCACTGCCACTGCCTTCACCGCTCTTGCCACAGCACCTCGGCTTGGTGCTGGCAGCAGCCGCTGGAGCCCCCGCGCAGCCAGCACGCCCAGGCGCCTGTTGTTGACACCTACATCCGGCCCTTGCCGAATGTATCCCATTGTCCACACATCTGGCATGAGGTCCCCCCAGGTACAAGGTAGGCACCATGACTGAGAGGTCTGCCACCACTGCAGGGACCCCCTGCAGGGAGCCCCTGGCAGGGCAAGTGGTGTGTGGCGAAGGAAGGCCCCAGCTGATGTCTGCAGTGCTCCGACAAGCTCCGCCCCGACTCCTGTATGGGGCGCAGCACGCCCATCGGAGGGGACTCGAAGGGAAAGGACCGCTGCAGGCACGACACCTGCCTCGCTGGGTCAAGGGCTGGCACCCCATGGCAAACAGGACCTCTGTGCCCAACACAATGAGACCCCGTGCAGCAGTGCAAGGGGACTGGCCCCCTGGCACAGAGACCACTTTATCTGCAGCAACTGCAAGCTGGTCATCAGGACTGGAAGCTTCTTCCCCAAAAGGGAGGACTTCTACTGTGTCACTTGCCCTGAGGCCAATTTGCCAAGCGTTGAGTGAAGGGCAACAAGGCTGTCAAGTCTGGAGGACTCGCTTACCAGGGTCAGCCCTGGCGGGCCTCGAGCTTTGTGTGTGTTACATGCTCTAAGAAGTGGGCTGGGCAGCGTTTCACCGCTGTAGAGGACCCGTGTTACTGCGTGGATGGCCGCAAGAACTTCGTGGCCAAGAAGTGAGATGGATGCAAGAACCCCATTGCGGGTTTGGCAAAGGCTCCAATGTGGTGGCCTATGAAGGACAATCCTGGCATGACTACTGCTTCCACTGCAAAAAAATGCTCCATGAGTCTGGCCAACAAGCACTTTGTTTTCCATCAGGAGCAAGTGTTTTGCCCCAACTGTGCCAAAAAGCTGTGAAGTGACCGGGGCTCCTGTCCTGCAAATGGAGTTGTCTTGTTCTCGTGTCCTCACCCTCCGCCCTGCACCATCCAGAGGGAAAGAGCGGCCTTTCACCTCTTCAAAGTTGTTTCTTCTGTCTTTTCTCCCATTTTATAGCACTCCTCAAATAAGGTCACACAGAGATCATATTAGGATTTAGCAAAAAGCAGCTCCTTAGCAAAATGAATTTTGAGATAGATTCAGTTAAAAAACAAACACTTAGATTGGCTCTTCTGTATGCTGATCATACAGCAGAAAAGTGCTGACCATTTAGCTGCTTAGCGATGCAGGCAAGAAGGCTAAGAGATGAAGCCCCCACTGAGAGCCCTTCGTGACTCAGCTGGGACCCTCCATCATCACACGACACACAAGCGTCGCAGTGGCTGCTCCTACATGCTGCTCGCCCTGTTCTGTGAGCAGAAAGAGGACTTACCCAAGCGCCTGGTTTAACTTCCTCATCAAAACCTCCCTTCTGTTCTTTTGTGCTTTCGATCAACTAATATGAATTTCTAGAAAATTAACATTTGAACTTAGCTCTGATTCTAAGCTGACCTTTTCCTCATACTAACATTTGAGTTCCTGTGTGCCGTGTTTTCTGAATGTTCCTACTTTCAGGCATGGAACACGCAGGTGATTTGGAAAGGACAGCAGATCTGAGAGAACAAGCCTGTTTTAAAGGAACAACATCACCATGAATACTTCAGGAAGCTTAACAAAAATAACCCAGCTGCCGTTTTTCTTTTTTAATTAACAATATTTGGGGTTTTTAAAAGGATTTTATTTATTTATTACCAGAGAGAGGGGAAGGGAGGGAGAAACAGAGGAAGAGAAACATCAGTGTGTGGTTGCCTCTCGTGCGCCCCCTACTGGGGACCTGGCTCCCAACCCAGGTTTGTGCCCTGACTGGGAATCTAAATGGCAACACTTTGGTTCTCAGGCTGGCACTCAATCCACTGAGCCGCACCAGCCAGGGCTTAATGAATAATATTTTATTTTAATTAATAGCAACATAGCTTATGGGTTTGGAGACCTGCGTGAAAACATTTTAGCCCCCTCAAACGTTCCTATAAAAGTAACCGTAAGACTCCAGAAGGGTAGCTGAGCAGGCACCAGGACGGTCCTGGACATGGATGTGATATTTCCAAAAAGTGGTGAGTCGAATCCCTTGTAACACAGTAGTTGTTTGCTCTTTGTCCCTGTGTTAAAGAGGCCCACCAGCCTCCCTTCTTTTGTGATTCTTATGACTGTTCTTCAGGAGATCCAGATGGGTCTCCAGGGAGTGGGGAGGCCACCATCGTCACAGACAGAACTGGATCTCCATGTGTGCTTACCTGACAGGCAGGGTCACCTGCCTACTGTGTCCCAGCTTCACTGTCAGATTTCACAGTAGAAGGAGATGACGTCAAAGTGAACATGCAGTGACAATACATACTGACATCCTCACAGCAGTGGTTAGAAAACCTGATGCCTCATCTCTGTTTTTGTCATTAGCTGTTATCATCTAATGTTTCAGTGTGTCTTCACAGAAATAAAGCAACATACAAGTTAAAAGGAATTTGAAAAAATTGTGAAATATTTAAGATGTACACACTGTATATAGAATAGTTCAATGACATACCACGCATCTGCCTCTTGACTACAGAAATCAAATATTGCCCATACATTTGAAATTCTTGGGGTCCCAGCCCCACAAACAGGCGCATACTACCGTAAAGCCAGGCCTCACACCACCATGCTTTTCTTCACTCTCCCACCACCTGTGCGTGCGCCTCTCCAAGTCGATAATATTGTTTTTCACATTTTGCATTTATGATAAATGAATTTTGATATATGTGTTATTGTGCAACATGTTTTTCTTACTCCACATTGCATTTCTGAGATTCATGTGTGTTCGTGTGTATAACACTGGCTCACGTGTTTCCACTGCCGCACGGCACTCCCTCGTGTGACTGTACCGCAGTTCACATAGCCAATGCTCTACTGATGAACGTTCTAAATGATTCCGGTTCTCTTGTTGTTCAAAGAATGCTGCTACAGACATTCTAGGGCAGGTCTTTTCTTAATGTGGTGCATCCGCTCAACAGCTTTTCTAATGTTAAGCCATCTTTCGATTCCAGGGTTAAACCAACTTGGTTTTGATGTATTTTTACTTTTATAAATTTGTGGATTTGGTATGAAACACAAATGTCTGCAGTTGTAGGTGACAGTTGGCCACTCCCAGAATCAGGAAAATCCTTGAAGGACCTTGTAATTCAGGGGTGGGCAGCAGAACCAACTCCTTCCCGACTGTTCCAGGCCCCAACCCAAACTTCCCACCGTGCTCCCCCTGCTCCAGCTCCTGCCGAGAGTGAGCACTTACTGAACAGAGTAAGAGGGCTCGGCCCCACCGGAGGCCCTTCCCTCTCCAGCCCGTCCATGGCCAGGTGGCAGGCCTGCCTCTCCTCCGGTCCCTCAGCTGAGTCTCTGCATCTGCTGCTCAAACCAAAAGCCACCAGCATCCATGCTCACTTCGGCCACCCGTAGGGCAGCTGGAGAAAATGTCAGCTACACAAACAGCAGCTGCTCTGCTGGTGGAGGGTGTTTGTACTGCAGAGCTCAGTTTGGGAAAGAGACACAGGCCCCGTCCGACTGAGCGATGATGGCACGCTTGGATTTTTTCATAAGGACACAAGGATTTGCAAGGAGGATAATTAGGTAGAGTGCTATTTTGAGATATTAGAAGAGGGAGGAAAGGAGAGAGAGAGAGAGAGAGACGTAGTCTCCCCGGATCTGCCTCTTTTACTGGTCTAGGGAAGCCTGTGGTAAGGGTCTACACCAGAATGAGTAACACCTCTGGCTCTTTTATTTTGTAGGAAACCCAAAATACTTGGAGAAAGGTAAATCAGAGTGCAGAAATGAAAAGAAATGGAAATGAAGAAAGAATCACATAGGCTTAAAAGAAATGCCCCTGCCACTTCCACCATCCTACCAACCCAGGCATGCCTCTCAGAGAGGAGAAGCCCCAGAAAGGGAAGAGCCACAGGGGTGTCTCATCCCATAGGCCCACAGGCAGCTGCGTGGGGTTTCTCTGCCCTGGGGGTCAGGGGTAGCACTACATGCCCTCCGTGGGCCTCTCAGCAGCAGCCGGGGTATGTGGATGCCCAGGGCCAGATGGAAACCCCCTCCTCAGCCCATCAGCACTTTTTTAATTAACCCTAGAGCTAGGAAGGGAGGAGCCCTGGGAACAAGCCCATTACACTTCCTACCCAGCCTGAGTGGAAGCATTATAGAAAATGTGCAACAGTGCATGTTTTTCCACACTCTGTCTGTGGGCTACAAGTCGAATTTGCCACAATCCATTAAGTGGGGAATTCTCCACTGTGTCTCACTGACCCAGAGCTGTAACTAAGGCTGGCACTGGCTGTGGCTGCAAGTGCCGAGGATGCCCTTGGGAAGGGCAGCAACATCCTGTCTTCCAGTCTTGTGACCTCATTCCCAGTGACTGGCCGTGACCCATCTAGGGGCACAGCTCTCAGGCTCCTTAAGACTGACTTTTAAGGCCGTGTAAAGCTGGTGGGGAAGAGGGAGGTGGAGGCTTCTGGCTTTTGCGCTTTGTGTGAGGAGCCAGGAGAGACATGTCCCAGGTCTTGAGAATCCCCACAACGACAAGCCTGGTGGCATCAGGTTCGACCGGACATGGACGTTTGAGCCCTTGCTCCCAGTGTCTCCCGGCCATGCTCGTCATCCTGTTCTGCCTCCTCGCTTCTCACTGGGGCCTGGGGCGCTCGCGTGGCAGGGACATTTGACACACCACAGGCTGTATGTAATTAAACACAATGGAACATGCTGGTGGTTCTGTCTTATTAAAGCAAAATGGAAATAAATTCACTTCAGAGAGAAGATCAAACCGTGAAGTCACACAGAAAAGGGAACAGGCCAGAAGGTTCTCTGCATTGTGCTCGGTGCTGGTTCCTCAGGCTAACAGTTAAATTGTCTTTTAAGGCCCTTTTCTTTTTTCTCCCCCCCGCCCCGCCCCGTTTTGAACTAATTCTATCCAGCCATCCAGCGCAGATTCAGAACCGTTAACCTGGAAAAGAGGGGAAATGGGAAGGTCGCCTTGGTAACTAGCACTCTGTGTGGCCTGCGCCGCTGCCTCTGGTGGAGCCCAGCGGGCTTCTGACCTGCCCTGTGGCCGGCTCCCGTGGCTGCCGGGAGCCACCCGGACAGGGAGAGGGGGTCACGCACACCCGCCAGAGGACCGGTTATGCCTCCAGACCAGGTGACAAAGCCCCTGCTTCTTGGTCAGGGTTTTTAAATTTGCTTTTTAAAAAAGTTTATTAAATATATTGAGGTGACATTGGTTAGTGAAAGTATACAGGTTTCAAGTGCACAATTCTATAATGCATCATCTGCACATTACATAATGTGCTCTTCAGTCTTTGTTGCAAATCTGCCTTTTTCCCATTTTATCCTCAAGTCTCTGTTGAGATCACCAGAAACGTTTTCTGAAATGAAATAGTACCCTTTGACCCAGCAATTCCCACCTGGGAATCTAACCAAATAAACTAATCTACAAGATAGAACAAGCTGCATGCCTGAAGATGTTTACTGTGGCAATTTTTACACCAGAGACAAATAGACAGCAACTTACATATGAATAGTAGGAGGATGATTATGTAACTTGTAGTATTTACAAGAAATATGTAATTGTGCAGTCAATAAAATTACAACTAACACTATGTGGCAACAGAGAAAAACATATCTCATAGTCTTAAGTTTTAAGACAATACATTATACATAGAGTAGGTAAAGAAATATGCATAGGACAGAGGACAAAGGGAATGCAGAAAATAATACTGGTTACTGTGTTAGGTGAGGAGCTTTAAGCATGACTTCCCACCTGCTTTTATAATTAATAAAGTAAATAGTATTCTTAATTTCAAATATAAACCTAAATCATAATTATTTAGAAAGGACTTTTACCAGTTTTTGCTTTTTAAAAGAAAAAAAACAACTAAACCTATTAGGTATGGGCCGAGTTAAGAAAGATTAAAAGCCGAGCTTTTACAAATTTGCAAAAAGACCTCTTTTCACCAGAGCAGAAAAACTGCTCTTCTTTCTACCCCCATTTCATTTCTGTTTCTTTAGATAAAATGCTTACTTTTTTATTATTGATTTATCTTATCTAACGTTGTCTCCCTTGCACTCTTTGGATCTCTAGGTTACTGCTTTCCAGCCAACCCCAGGGGTCCTTGCTGCCTAGATGGATCATGGCCCTTTGGGCCCCAGTGTGCTCAGAAAGCGGGGCAGGCCCGGAGGGGCGCTCCAGTGAGCCGCCTCTCCTGTCCAGGCCTCCCAGAGCCTCTCCTGTCCAGGCTTCCCAGAGCCTCTCCTGTCCAGGCCTCCCAGAGCCTCTCCTGTCCAGGCCTCCCAGAGCCTCTCCTGTCCAGGCCTCCCAGAGCCTCTCCTGTCCAGGCCTCCCAGACTGCCTGCAGAGGTGCTCGGGCACAGCGCCTTGTTTTCGCTACTTCTCCAATTTACTTGGAGTTGATAATTGCATAATAGCTATGTGCCTAAGGCATTTATATTTAGTTTTATAATTATATATATTTAAATATCACTACAATAGAAATATTTTCATTCAATGCTGGGGGCACATAAGAATTTTCTTTCTTTAAAAGGGCCAGTCCTCATTCAGTCTTCAACTATCTTCAAGTGAAAAGAACCCTGAGTCTAAGGAAGGCGAGTGACTAGTCTGCCCCCTGTGAGGGCTCGGGGAGGGGGTTGAGACTAGAAACCGTTCAGGGCTCTGCTCTCTGGTGCACAGGGTTGGATTTCCATCAGACGCCACCTCACAGATCTGCAGCTCAGTAATAGCTGCAGCTTCCCAGTACAGTCTGTATGGTGATGACCAGACCTCTCCTCCAAGCTCCAGGTTTCTATATTGACTTACACACTTGACACCTCTTCTTAGACCTCTCAAACTGGACACGGCCCAAACAGACCTTCCCACTGAGGAGGACTGCCTCCTTGAACCTTGACCAAACTTCACTCAGGCGTGGAGCCCTCTTCCTAACCAGGCCTTGTCCTTGGCCTGTTGTCCTCCTTTCGCAGCCCAGATTGACACAAAGCCTGCCAAACCTGTTTAGCAAGAATCCCCCCACCCTTTATACCTAATCAGGTTCCTCTTGGTAGTTTTCTGCCCTTTGACCCCTCACTCTTCCTGTTGGCTATAAACCCCCAGCTACCCTGCTGTCCTGGTGTTGAGTTTGACCTCTCTTCCCTCTTGCAATAGTCTTCAGTGAAGTCTTCGTTGCCTGTCCAGTGCAAATTTTCTCGGACATCCTCCACACTCCCCAAGGCCAGGTACCAGTTTTTTCCACCAGCCTCCCTCGTGCCTGAACCATAAAACCCACGTGCTGTCCTTGATGCCGCCCACCCCCTTGTCCTTTGCATCCAACCAGTACATCTTCAATCTGCCCCTCTCCCTTCCTCTCTCACTACCCCAGTCCTAGTCCCCATGACCCCTGACCTGCATGACCACACCCCCTCCAGCTGGTCTCCCGCTTCCGCTCAGTCCCCTCCAAGCTAGTCTACACCAGGCGACAGGAGCGAGCTTGCTGTAGGGTGGACCAGACCAGACACTGTCCTGCATAAACCGTTCAAGGGCTTCCCACACCTCTGAGGTTGAAATCCAGACTCCTTCCTGGCTACAAATCCGTGTAAGATGGGCTCAAGCCCTTCTCCTCAGCCTCACCTCATTGTCACATACTTACTTATTTGCCTGTTTATCTGTCTTCAGGTTTCCCTCCAGGAGAATGTGAGCACTGTAAGGGTAGGGCCATCGTCCTTGCTCGTTGTCCTCTGCTCACACCTGAGACTGCGCCCAACATTCTTGACCACAGTTTGATAACGATCTAAGTTAGCCTTGTGTTAACACTGACTTTCACAGAGGCGCTTAGGTCACTCGTTCCCTATGACATTCACATGCAAACCACAGCGCCCTGTCCTCCCGATGGCCCCAGGGTCTTGTCTGCTGCAAACGCACCAGCACCTCCACCTTGCCACAGCCTGAAAGCAGCTCTGAGAGTCCTTACATTTTATGTCACAAAGTGGCGGGGCGAGGGCTGCCACAAAACATTGACAATGTGTGGGCCATAGGCAGATGCTATCACTCCACAGTCCACCGCAACCATGAATTCTGAGGAGTGAAAATCCATCCAAAGCAACGTTTGAGAAATTTGATACCATTTCGATCCAACAGCAGAGAATTGCTGTGTTTTATTTCCATTGTAAAATGTCACTAGGAATAGAATTAAACACAAAAAGAAGGATTTTTTTGTCAGCTTTTTAGTTAGGAAATAGCTTTTTGCTGAAAGTGGTTGTTTTATGTAAATCTGGTCTTTGGGGTCCCCTGCATAGTCTACCCTGGCAGACCCCACAGAAAGTGGGGCAGGGACCCTCAGGGAACTCTTATGGCTTCAAAGCATGGCCTCGCCCTCTTTAGATTAAACAGTTTTGAAATGTGGACTTATTAAGCTGACAGGGGAGGGGACAGGGGCTGAATAAAATCCTTGAGTACAGAGTAGGTGAGAGAGAGCACAGGTTCATTTTGGGTGGACATGTGGACGACTGCCCACAAAACAGGAGGTGAGGCAGGTGGGGGTGCACAGGGCGACGGGAGCACGAGGCATGTGAACTGGTGGCCTCCACGTGCCAGGGGAACTGAGAATCGAGGTCAGCTCCTGAGTGTGAGCAGGAGGGACGGTCTGCTGGAGGTTTATGGTCGTGGGAGGTGTGACTTGACTGCCTGGGAGAGGGCGAGGCATGCTGACTGACGAACGGTAGTGGGATGGTTTGGCAGCACTGGGGCCACTGAGGTTTGTGGTCACGCATTTGGAATGACAGCTGTCGGCGTTGCTTGGCCTTTTCCTCCAGGACCAGCAGGCTGTGTCTGCAGAGGAGGTGGATTGACGCAGACAACCAGGGTTGGGGGGTGTTGCCAAGCAAGCATAAGGAAGACAGGGTGGGCGAGCGGGTTACAGACATCTGTCAGAGACTGACTAAAATGATAGGATTTGGGGTCTTCTCATCCTAAGTTTATTTTGGTGTCATTTGATTAGTTACCATGTCCATAACTGCTAGTTTTTTTACTTAGAAAAAAAGTCAAGTAAATGTTGGTCAAATCAAGAATTAAGTTCAAAGAAACACGTTTTGGAGGAACTGCAAGGCCACTCTCCACACCTGCCAGGTGCTGCTCCGGCCTCCCTCTTCCTGCCGCGGGGCGTCGCCAGAGCCTGGGGACGGAGGAGCCCGCCCACGGGTCTCCAGGGCCCCTGAATGAATGGGTTTCTGTGTCAGAGCGTGTCTAGCTCCCTAGGGCCTGGCTTCCTCTCGCAGAGGGAAGGCGGCCATCTGCAAGCCGAGGACAGAGGCCCCGGAGGAAACACCTGCCAGCACCGCGATCGAAACTCCCAGCCTCCAGACCCTGAGATGCACGCTCTGTGCTCCGAGCCCCAGTCTGCGGTGCTCTGTTGCCGCGGCCCTGGGAACTAGTAGACCACCCCGAGGAGGTGGGCTGTCTTTCTAGAACATGGCTAAACTATGTCAAACATTTAAAACTATTTTATAAAATACCAGCTGAAATGTTTCAGCAACGTCTCCTCCTTCATGTGTTCACGTGTAGGTGAATTGTTGGTCTCTGTAGTCATAGGTGAGCATATGGCATCAGGTTTATTTCGTATGTATTTAGTCTTCTCTGACTGAATTTTCTGTTGTCATTTATATTAACTTCCAAAAGAACTTCTTCGTGTAAGTTAAGGAGAGATTATTAAATAGATCCACCAGATACATAAATAATGAGTCAGGGAGGTCAGCTGAAGTTGAAAGTCAGCATGCCGAGGTCAGGTTTGCTCTATTCCGAGTGTTAGGACACATTGTGAAACGGGGCATGAAGGAGCTGTGCCCTAATTGTGAGCATGTGCATAAACTCTGGACTCAGTATTTTTTAAATAAACAAACCAACCACTCGAAGGCACTGGAGAGTGGATGTGACACGCAGCACCCGGAAGGGCACTGACTCTGTGAACCAGGCTTCTGCCCAGTTCTCACCTGGACAGTTCCCGGCCAGCTGCTGCATGGCTGGAGCTGAGGCAGAAAGCACAGCCAGAGGTTGGAGGGACACTGCCCAAATGGCTAGGAAATGAAGGAGAAATGCAAGGTGGGGGGAGCCAGGCAGGGGAGCCCTAAAATCTCCATGTAAGTCCCCCCAGGTCCATGACTGACCTCTGCACTGCATGTGCTGGAGAGAGTCCAGAGAATCTGGAAGGGGGAGGCAGTGGGGTGCTGAGGGAGGGACTGTAATATCAGGTGCAGGAAATTTCAAAAGGCTGACCCTCTGACCACATGTTCTGTGACCAAAGTGCAATTAAACTGGAAAGCAACATGGTGAAACCCCCAAGTAGCTGTAACTGACATCACTGGGACAAGTGATGAATTTTGAACATAGACGGAGGATTAGGCTGTAATATTGTATCAATGTAAATTTTTCAGATTGGGATCATTATACTGCCGTTGTGTAAAAGATTGTCCTTGTTCTTAGGAAATATACACTGGGGTACTTACAGGTAAATGGAGCAGTATGAGAGACGGAGAAAACGGGAGAGGTGGAGAGAGAGTGTGCAAGAGGGAATAATAAAGCAAATAGATAAAAGTGAAGAAGTGGTGAATCTGAGCAGAGCTCTATTGGAGTTCCTTGCACTATTTTTGTAACTTTTCTCAAAGTTTAAAATTATACCAGAATGAAAATACTTTAAAAACCTAACTCTGGTCCTATCCATTTCCTTTCCAATGGTCTGTATTAGAGATTCGAGGCAGCGCTCTCCATAATGTGTCCTGTCTCCTCCCCACCACGGTGTGGAGAAGGGCAAGGCGGGAACTGCACCCCAGCAGCAGGCAGGGGTTTTGTCCCCAGCCTGGAGGGCAGACCTGGCCCCTGCAGCCCCGGCCCCACTCCTGGGCTCCCTCTCAGTTAGTTGGCTCCTAGGCAGCCAGGTCCTTGTGTTAATTGCAAAGTGAACACAGAAAGCCCAAGGCAAGGATTAGTGTCCTCTAGACAGATGGCCAGCTGCTGTTGTTGTCTTATTGAAAGGAGAGAAACCTCTGGATGGGGAGAGTGAGAGAGGTGAGTTGTGGTGGCTGGGGTGGTGGGTGTTGAGAAGAGGGTGAAGAGGGAAGGGAAAGGTTGCCTACACCAGGAGCCTTTTGAAGAGCAGCACTGACTGTGACCTGCTTCTGCCTCGCCGCGCTCACAGGAGGACATGAGTGTCAGCATTTCCTGCTTATCCACCACATGCCCGGCTCTTTCTGCCTGGTCTCCTCTGTCTCCGGGGCCGGCATTGCTCCCTACACTTGTCATCCTAAACCACCTTGCTCCTGCTTCCTATGTGGGAGAATATCCCTTGTGTGTGTGGCGGGCCTGTCTCCCACCTGGAATGGAGACTGCCAGAGACTCTTTTTCAGCCTGCCCTGCAGCGCTGTGATAGATGGGAGCCCGCCTCCCGGAGTCAGACCCAGGGGGCTGCAGGAGATCTAGGGGCTGGGCCTGCAGGGCAGCATCTGTGAGGCTGTGGTGCGTGGTCTCAGGGTGAGGTGTGGGTGTGGCTGCCAGCACACCCAGCCATCCTGCGATGAATCTAGCATGCTTTTCTCCAATTTTCTCAATGTTGTGCAACCGTCACCACTATCAAGTTGTAAAACTTTTTGTCACCTCAAACAGAAACCCCGCAGCCATTAAACAATTACCTTCCACTCCTCACCTACCTTCACCCCTGGCAACAACTAGTCTGCATCTATGTCTATCGGTTTGTCAATTCTGGACACCTCATACAAATGAATCCCACACTACAAGGTCTTTTGTGTCTGGCTGCTTTCACTCAGCACAGTGTTTTCAAGGCCCACCCCTATTGTGATTCATATCAGAGCCGAATCATACTCCACTGTATGTATATGCCTCATTCTCTTTATCCATTCATCTGTTAATGGCCAGTAGGGTTGTTTCCAAATTTTGGCTATTGTGAATAGAGCTGTTGTGAATATTTGTGTATAAGTTTTTGTTTGAGTACCTATTTTCAATTCTTCTGGGTATACACCTGGGAATGGAATTACTAGGTCCTATGCTAAGTCCATTTTTAACTTACTGAGGCAGCCAGACTGTCTTCTCCAGCATCCTTTTTAAAAAAATATATTAATTGATTATACTATTACAGTTGTATCATTTCCCCCCTTTATTCCCCTCGGCCCTGCATACCCCCTCTCACCCGCATTGCCACCCTTAGTTCATGTACATGTGTTGTACACATAAGTTCTTTGGCTTCTCTATTTCCTGTACTATTCTTAACCTCCCCCTGTATATTGTGAATCTACCATTTATGCTTCTTATTCCCTGTACATTTTCCCCCATTCCTCCTCTCCCCTTCCCGCTGATAACCCTCCATGTGATATCCATTTTTGTGATTCTGTTCCTGTTCTAGTTGTTTGCTTAGTTCGTTTTTATTTTTTTTTTTGTTCAGTTGTTGATAGTTGTGAGTCAGTTGTCATTTTACTGTTCATATTTTTTGTTTTCTTTGTCTTAGATAAGTCCCTTTAACATTTCAGACAATAAGGGCTTGGTGATCATGAACTCCTTTAACTTGACCTTATGTGGGAAGTACTTTATATGCCCTTCCATTGTAAATAATAGCTTTGCTGCATAGAGTCATCTACGTTGTAGGTCCTTGCCTTTCATGACTTGGAATACTTCTCTCCAGCCCCTTCTTGCCTGCAAGGTTTCTTTTGAGAAATCAGCTGATAGTCTGATGGGAACTCCTTTGTAAGTAACGCTCTCATTTTGTCTTGCTGCTTTTAAGATTTTCTCCTTACCTTTAATCTTAGGTAATGTAATTATGATGTGCCTTGGTGTGTGCTTCCTTGGGTCCAACTTCTTTGGGACTCTCTGAGCTTCCTGGACTTCCTGGAAGTCTATTTCCTTTGACAGATTGGGGAAGTTCTCCTTCATTATGTTTTCAAATAAGTTTTCCATTTCTTACTCTTTCTCTTCTCCTCTAGAACCCTTATGATTCGGATGTTGGAATGTTTAAAGTTGTCCCAGAGGTTCCTAAGCCTCTCCTCATTTTTTAAAATTCTTGTTTCTTCATTCTTTTGTGGTTGAATGTTTATTTCTTTCTTCTGGTCCAAACTGTTGATCTGAGTCCCAGTTTCTTTTCCATCACTGTTGGTTCCCTGTATATTTTTCTTTGTTTCATTTTGCATAGCCTTCGCTTTTTCCTCTATTTTGCAGCCATACTGAATGATTTCTGTGAGCATCCTGATTACCAGTGTTTTGAATTGTGCATCTGATAGGTTGGCTATCTCTTAATTGCTTAGTTGTATTTTTGCTGGAGCTTTGATCTGTTCTTTCATTTCGGCCATTTTGGGTGGGAGGTGGGTCTCAGTGTGCCTGTTACGTAGTAAGGGGCAGAGCCTTGGGTATTTGCTCGGGGGGGGGGGGCAACCCACATCACTGTGTTGTGGCTCTGTATGTGGGGGAGGGGTCTGAGAGGGAACAGTGCCACTTGCTTGGCTCTCAGCTGGCTTTCAGTCACTTCCCCCACTACCCACAAGCAAACTGGGCCCTTCTGGTGCTGATTCCCAGGTGGGTGGGTTTGTGTAGGTTCTAGGACCCTGTGGGTCTCTCCAACCAACTCTCCTATGAGGCTGGGAGTTTCTTCTGCCACCTCAACTCCCACAGGTGTTTCAGTCACAGGCTTTGAGGCTTTATTTCCCTGCACTGGAACCCTGGGTTGCACAGTATGTCTCGCTCCCCAGTTGTTCCTCCCGGTTTATCTGCATGTGAATGTGGGACTGCCCAGTCCCCCAGCCGCCAACTCACCAGGTCTTCCAGCCGCTGCCTTGCTGCAAGTCCTCTCAGCCCGCTGTCCATCTCTGCCCCTCCTACCAGTCTGTATGAATATTTCTTCTTTAACTCCTTGGTTGTTGGACTTCCACACAGTTCAATTTTCTGTCAGTTCTGGTTGTTTTTTGTTTTAAATTTTTTGTTGTCCTTCTTTTGGTTGTGGGAGGCAGGAAAGTATGTCTACCTAAGCCTCCATCTTGGCCAGAAGTCCTTCCCCAGCACCCTTTGAACATACTCTTTTCTGCCTTATGTAGGCAGAGTTTATTTCTGTTGCTGCAGCTAGGAATCCCGACCAATACCTCATTCCCACATAACTCGGGGAAAACCAAGGCTCAGGGAGACTGAGAGGTTCGGCCAAGGCTCTGGCTGGTAGGAGCTTGATCCCGGCAACCGTCCTTTAACAGCCGAGTGGCAGGACCCTGGGACAGTGGATTTCCTTTTCATCTCACTGCCTGCATGACACGGTGCGGTGGTTCCTCCATGAATTAGTGACGGGGGTCTGGGAGCTATTCTGAATATTTCACAAGGCTTAATGGAAAACTTCCACTTTCCCATAATGAGGCTGCTCAGGCTATCTAAAACGTCAAGTTTCTTTGCTTTTGGCAGGAATTGAATCAACTCACTGTGGTAATAAGGGTTATCTCCTGTTGATCAGAGACCTGGGCTGGCAGTTATGTGTATCTTTGATTAATTAAAAAAATGGGGAAAAGAATGAATTATTACTTGATAAATGCAGTTGTTTAGTAGATGAAAATCTCTTGAAATATAGGGTCCTGGTGGGGGAGGGGGAATCACAGATGAGTTTCTTGGTGGAAGACAAAAAATATTCATGAAAGCATTTGCCTGGCTTCTGCTTTCCTTGGCTGGGCACCTGGACCCTGGGTCTGATCTTGGCCCCACCTCTGACAGCGCAGCCGCAGCCTCCTCCCGGTCACGAGGGTGACTTACTGTGGTGTCCTGTGGTCTGAACCATTGACCAGGGAGGAAGGCAGTGAGGAGCAGGAGAATCCGTTTCCTCTAGGTGGCTGCAGCGTGGTCGGGCCTCCCCCAGGGCTTCAGCATGATCAGAGACAAGAGATGCTGCAAACAGAAACCCTGAGGACAGAGGTTCCCCAGTCCCTCTCTAGACCCTCGTCCTGCTGTGGTCTCCGTCTGCTGGGAGGTGGGGGGTGGCAGTGGGGCACCACTCTCCCATCCAGTCGGTCCTTAGCCCGTCTCTCCTTCTGGGTCAACCCTCTCCACCCCCACGGCGTGTGCCACAGGGACCACTGCTGGTCCCACGGCCACCCCCTGCCTGATTCCTCCTCGAAGCTGTGGCCCTGTCACTGCTCTCTGCTGTCCACGCATCACCACCTTTCTCCCGAAACCTGGGCCCAGCCCTGAGGAGACGCATGTGGCCCCAAAGGAGCCTGGCTGACCCTGCTTCCAGTCTTTGGGTCAGCCATAGCCGCCTTCATAACATTTAGCTCAAAAGAGTGAGAAAGGGCTTAGCATTTTGATTTTGGTGATACACAGTGACCACTGCAACAAATATGGAAAGCCCCAGGCACTCAGAGTGCTGGGTTCCGCGCCCAGTTCTGAACCAGTGCCTCCACCTGTCTGGGCACTGACACTTTCTTCAGTGGGAAGAATATATGTCATCTGCCCACCCATGGGCTACCGACACAAACAAGTCAACACTTGTGAAGAGCTTAAAAATACTAGAATGAAAATACTAGGAAACATGCTTTCTAGAGTCAGCTCCAAAGGGCAATCTTCCATGTCCTGAATACCAATGTCCTTGACTGATTAATCCACAACCCCCTGTGAGCCACCCACCCTTTGGGACAACACTCTGGCGGAAAGGCCCGGAGGGGTGACGCAATCGGAAGCCTCCTGGAGCTCTCAGGTGAGCGCTGCTGGCACACCCAGGCCAACTTTTGCGGCCTCTCTTGGCCTGCCCTTGAAGCACGCTGTGTTCAGTTTGAACTCCAAGTTATAATTTAATTTTCCTCTGGCCAAGGACAAGTTTCCCTCCTCCCTGCCCTTCACCACACTCTATTGTTAAGGCCCTGCTCAGAGATGAGGCCACAAAACACAGGAGGAGAGATCTAGAGAAATCTAGAACCAAGAGAAATGGGCTGTAGGCCCCCAGAGCTCCTGGTCGCCAAGGAGCTGAATGATTGGAGGCAAGTCTGGGAGACACTGTTGGTGGCCCCAAAACAGCAATCTCCACTCCATTATTTTTTTTTTCTGGTAGAGAGCCTTTTTGCTACACCAGAGCTGGAAATACTAGAATAATTCTCCCTGTCCCCATTGCCCTGAAGCTGGTGTGTGGCCATGGGAGCCAGTCCCAGCCAATGAGACTTGAAGGAAGGCTGAAAAAATGTCTTCCTTATGATTAAAGAAAATTGTGGGCAGAAACTAATACCCTGACCACTCCTTCCTGATTTGGAGGTTGTGTGGAGATGTGCAGGTCACTGCTTTTGCAGTCACATTGCAGCCATGAGGAGAAGATGTCGCCCACAGACCACAGAAGGCAGAGGGAAGAGCCTGGGGTCCCAGGAGCAGGGTTAACTACTGAGCCAGCCCTGTCTCCTCCACTTCTCTTGTTCTGAGGTGATCACTTAAGTGGGTCTAGATTGGGTGTTGTGCTACTTATACTTGAAATCATTCAGATGACACAGGAAGGCATTCTACTTCTCGGAGTCCCACCGATGCATCTCTAAAATGGGGCCAGTGGGCAGATGAAGTTCCTCTGAGTTCAGACTTTGGGACACCTGTAAGTGTCACATTTTTTCCAGACGATTCCCAGAGACTTCAGTTGGGATCGTGGCCTCTCTGAACCCACAATTAGACTTCCCCTCTCCCTTGCACTGTCTGCTTCATAGGCTCCGTGCAGGCAGCTCTCGCATGTGCTGTGCCACTGCGTCCTCACAGGATTTGATGTCCCAGCCTACAAGTGTGGCTCAGTGAGGCTAAGAAGTGAGGGGCTCAGGGACCCTCACATTTGAACTTGCATCTGCCTGACTTCAAACCCCAGGTTCTTAATCCCTTTTTCAAACTGCCTGTGTTATCTTGGAAACATGTTTCAGGCAACTCTACTAAACAATATTTTTCAAGCCCTGAGGCCCACACACAGGAGTTGACAGATGATGCTGGCTTCAACAGCAAACACCACTGGGATCCTGTTGGAGGGGCCGGCACAGGAAAGACCAGTCACCAGGGCCCAGGCCCAGCCCACAACAGCCCAGGGCGTGAGGCAGGGCGGTGGCATGGTTTTGCTGTAGTGGGATAGAGAAGCTCAGTGAGCTGGTTCTCTCTGTGCTGTTAAAAGGCCCTGCTGCTGTGTCCAGCCTGGGCTTGGGGGTGATTAATGCACAGTGACAGGAGAATTGGCTGCTGCCCTCGCCAGGGAGCGGTAATCTGCCAGGCGCTGTTTCCCTCATCAAAGGTGGTGAGTAGGGGAGCAGGCTCACTGTCTTTCCCTAGGCTGGGGCTCTAGCTTCATTCTCGTCATCCAGGTCTGAATTAACCCAGGTCAGAGTGGCCCTCTCTCTGTGGGCTGGGCGGGGCAGGTAGATAGGAGAGGGAAAGAAAGAAAGCAGCACAGGGCAAAGGAGGAAGGAGTGAAGGTGCTACTTGGATGGGGCAGGACTTCTTTGCCGGGCAGATGTGGGGAAGCAAAGACTGTGACTGGTTGTGGGGCCCAGTGAAACCCCCTCACAGATCCATACACGCCCACCTGCCAGCAGGGGCTGGAATGTGGGCCACACTGGGGCCCCTGCCATCAGTGGCTGTCAGAGTCTTGCCCGTCCACTGCTCACTGAGGGCAGATTCTTGGGGGATCCAGAGGCCTGTCACCTGGAGTACAGAGAGGAACTCGCTCTCCCTCTTGTCATGGGTGTCATGGGCAGTCCATGGACCCCCCCGCCCCGTCTCGTGTCCTGCTGGCTTTGGGCACTGTGGTCACCAGCTGGCAGAACCCACAGTCCTGGTCCTCTCTGAGTGGACAGGCCGTCCTTAGCTGGCTGGCACTCCTGAGGAGGTCAAGTGCAGCCCCTCCTGCCCTGGGCAGAGGCAGAAGGCTACAAAGTTAATGTGCTGGAGGGGACATCAGAATGCTCCAGCTGAACAGGCAGCAAAAATAGCCTCTCTGTCACAGACATAGGGCCAAATCTCCTCCAAGCCTCGGGCTGGAGCTTCCACTGACTTCCCAGTGGCTGAAGGATCGGGGGCGGACTGGGCTGCGTTTCAGAGGAAGTGTGGCACATCTGCCCATGTCTCCATGTTAGCCCCGCTTCAGCAAAACGCCGTGTTTTATTTCTCTTGGGGAATACCTTAGGGATGGGATTGCTGGGTCACATGGTAAATGCACGTTGAACATTCCTTCTAACAGCGTTATTGAGATACACAACCTCAAATACCACGAAGCTCACGCTTTCGAAGCACACAATTCAGCGGACTGCAGTACAGCCATGCAGGCGAGCAACAGGCACCACGGTGTGTTCCAGAATATCTTCCCAGCACGGGCTTTTTGGAAACAAGCACTAACTCACACGTACAACATGTTGTGCTAAAAACGAAGGGCATCCTGTGCCTCAGCTCATTTGATCTTCGTCACCCTCCCAGGGAGTGACTGGTGTCCTCATTTTACCAATGGGAAGCTGAGTTGGGAATGGCTCAAGGTCACCCAGCTGTAAGCAAGAGCCACAGTTCACGTCTGATGCCTGAGGTGTCCGACACCAGCAGGCCTTCGGCTCCTTCCAGGGTGGGTGGCCGGTGGTTGACCTGTCCAGTTCAGACCTGTAATATGCGGAGTGAGGGCACTGCTAGGCATAGTCAGGCCCTGGTTCAAGGGTGGGGGCTGGTGTGCTCACCCCACCCAGTGAAAGGAGGCTGGTGCCGGGCTGGTGGCCTGGGAGCAGGAGGGAGCGCATCCTGCGGCCTGATTTCTCACCCAGGCCACACTTCGAACCTCCTGGAGGTGGGAGAGGGCTGTTCTGCTGAGTCGGGAAGCTGGGACAGCGGCCCTACTTTCCTGTGTGATCACTGGGTGACTCTGTGGGGGTGGGGGTGGGGGCCCACAGGACACAGGACGTGCTTTGTCAGAAACTCAGTGCCCCCACTTGGAGCAGGGGACAGTGTGGCTTTTGTCCGCCATGCTGCCTGGCTCAAAAGAATTTGGGGACTTTGGAAACAAGCTGCACGAAAAACAGGCTCCATCAGCAGCCAGTGGGGCCTGCTTTTCCCTCTTCCTCCTGTGCCATGCCTTCTACTCCAGCCTGTCCCAACACGCTGCTCTCCTGGGCAAAGTGAGCAGCGCCCCAGCTCCAATGACACCACTGCAGGGGGACAGTTGGGGTTGGCAGGGCCCCCTTGTGTCCCTACCTGTGTCCTTTGCTGGCCTGTGCATGCACTCTCACTCCTCTGGAATATTCCTGTCTCCCCTTCATGCGCACCACTCCCCTGGGGAGAGCTGTACCCCAAGTGCTCTGTGCACTCAAGGACCATCTGTCCCCAGAGTCCTCCGGACCACTCTCTGCCCATCTCCGCCGCAATCCCTGCTCCTCGGTGCTGAGCTGCTGTCTCCACTCTGCAGCTGGAACGCTCACTGGGTTGTGAGATGCGGCGCATTGAACTTTTTCTTTTTTCTTGTCGTATCATTTACATACAGAGAAAAGCACATATCTTAAAGTATACAGTTTGATGATGTTTTGATAAAGGCATTCATCCTTGTAACCCACACTCTTATCAAGGTTTAAAACATTTCCATCAGCTAAAATTTCCCCGTGTGCCCCTTTCAGCCAGTCTCCTCCCCGGCCCAGGCAGCCTCTGGTCTGCTTTTTGCCACCAGAGATTAGTTTCATCTGCTCTGTAACTTCACACACGCATTTCCCTGATGACTAGTAATGTTGAGCATCTTTCTTCTTATTGGTCTTTTATAAATCTTTTTTGTGAAGTGTTTGTTCAAGTCTTTGTCCATTTTTTCCCAAAAGGGTTTTAAAAAAATTATTATTGATTGTAGGACTTCTTTGTATACTCTGGATAGAAGTCGTCTGTCAAACATGTATCACAGACATTTTCACCACCCTATGGTTTGCCCGTTCATTTTCTTAATGATGTCTCAAAGAGTAGAAGTGTTAAGTCTTCAAAAGTCCAATTTATCACTCTTTTCTTTACTAGTTCTTCCTGTGTCCTAAGAAATCCTTGCCTGCCCACATTGCAAAGATAGTCCCTTGTTTTCTTCTTTAACCCCTGTAATATGCTTTTGGCTTCTATGTTTAGGTCTCGGCTCCATCTTGAATTACTTTTTGTATGGAGGGTGAAGTAGGGGTTTAGGGTCCTTTCTCTGTTTTACATGCATATCCAATTGTTTCAGCACCATTTGCTGAAAAGATTTTCCTTTCTCCATTGAATTGCTTTGACACCCTAGTAATTTCTTATTAATAATAAAGTAGAGATGACTGCAAATGATTCACTCTTGGTAGATTGGAAGCTGTTAAAAATAGATTTCAAAGTTTCCTTTATAATAATGTCATGCTTACACCTTGTGTTTTGAAATCCTTCCTTGATTGGGAGTGAAGGAGCGGCGCTACCTAGCCAGCAAGCCACACTCTGCATGCAGTGGTGGGTGCGCTGGGCCCTGCACGCGAACTTCCTGTAGCCCAGTGGGGAGCGCAGAGCAGGCACAGGGAAGCGCTGCTCTAGAATTTATCACCAACTTCCTCTCCAGCGCAATCCTCGTAGTTTAACCAGTCTCGAGGGCCCTCCTTGATGTCTGTGGTTTAATTCCTTGTGGCCTGGCCTCCTGTCCGTTGTTTTGATGTGAAAGGCTTCCATCCAGGACAGACAGACAGACACACACACACATGCTGGTGCTCATTCTGGGAGAGCAGGGTGCTACGCACTCCCCGCTTCACATCCGAGGCTGCAGAGGACAGTGCGCAGTCCTCGCGTTGTCACTCATCTTCCATTAGTGGCAGACAAAGGGCACAGTGGGGAGAGCATGGGCTTTGGCCTCACAGAGAAATGGCCCTGAACTCTAGCTCTGCACCCACTGACGCAGGACCCTGGGCTCACAGCCTTGACTCCCAAGTAAATATACGTACCTTGCTGTGTATAATGCGCACCCACGTTTTTGGCCCAAACTTTCAGGAAAAAAAATCTTTCCTTTTAATTTTTTAATACAATTTTTATTTATTTATATTTAGACACTTGTTTTTTTATCATAAAGGAATTTGAGCATTTATTTTTTAACACATTATGGTACAAGAAATTTTATGTGACAAATAACCACACAAGAACAGATACAAGGTAGAAGAATCTGTCTTACCCTGTGGATAACAATACGCTGCTCTTCCTTTCACTTCCCTGAATTGTTGGCTGAAACTGCTTTCATTGCAAGTTCAACAAAACCAGTTATCATATTCCAGGGTATTATTATGCACAAGGATATCATTATTGCTTTCTAGAGTTACACTTTTAATGCATAAGCATAAATAAAAGAATTAAAAACATTTATATACCTAGTGGAATTAGCACCACCCATGTATAATGCACACCCTTATTTTCCCTCAAAAATTTGGGCAAAAGTGTGCATTATACAGGGCGAAATACAGTAATACAGTAAGCTTTCATGGATTTTTGTGAGGCTAACATAAGATGCTTGAGAGCTTTACACACAATTTTCTTACTCTTTGCTGAGCCATTCGCATTCAGTCCCACTCAAGGTAGGAAGGGCAAGGATCGTCACCTTCATTGTAGAGGGAAGGAAATAAACCTCAGGGATGCCAGATGGCTCATCGGTGGCAGAACCGGGTTTAGCCTCAGACCACACTCAGCCCCGGGCATGGTCCAGGGCTCCACCAGCTGCTGCCCGCTTGCCTCCTGTGGACTTCCCTGGGTTCAGGAGTGGAGAAGAAAAAGGACCAGAGGAGGGCAGTCTGGCCTTTGAACAGGGCCCTGGCTATCCTTTGTTTGTTTGTGTTGTTTACCTTTTTTTTCCCTCTTAAAGCAACGAGGCATTTCTGGGTATAGGAGCCATCCAGAAAACTCAGAACCAATACCATCTTGAGTAACTGAGGTCAGGACACACCTCTGGAACATGGATTACTCTTGCAGGGTCCTAGATTGTTCAGTTTTGAATTGGAACCTGAAGCAGCAATGGTTGCAAATAGAAATCTATTGACTACTTTGAGCATGAGATGGTAAAGAGAGCTTCTGATGGTTGTGGCATAGAGCCCATCACAGTAGGTGTGAAGGGCCCATGTCACATGCCTTCACGCCTCATCGGGAGGGCCCTGTAGCTTGTCTGTGGCTGCAGCTGCTGCCCTAGAGGCTGGAGCCCCTGTTGGTGATGTCTCTACCACCACAGTGGCCCATCACCTCTGCCATGGTCCAGAATGAATTCCTAGCCTTGACTATAGTAGGCCTAGTGCCTGGCCAAGTGCATGAGGAGGAGCGGGAGACATCATTAAGAGTACAGGTTTGCGAGGACTTTCGGCCAAGATGGAGGCAAAGGTAGACACACTGTGCCTCCTCGCACAACCAAGATAGGGACAACAATATAGGAACAAAATAACAACCAGAACTGACAGAGAATTGAAGTGTATGGAAGTCAGACACCCAAGGATTTAAAAATAGACACTTTCATCCAGACCGGTAGGAGGGGCGGAGTGGGGCAGCCAGGCCACGGACACGGAGCGGAGAGCTGAGCAGCTGGAGCCGCATGCAAGTCCGCAGCAGGCAGACCCTGTGCGCACAAGCAGCGGTGGCTGGTGGGCCCCGGTCAGGGGGTGGCGACCAGCAGACCCAGCGAGGCAGCCATTGTGAAGCAAGGCACTGCACGCAGCTCAGGGTCCCAGCACCGGGAAATAGAGCCTTGGGACACTGACTGAAAAGGAAGGTCCCAAGGGATGCACAAGCCCACCCACATCGGAATTGGTGCCAGAAGGGCCCAGTTGGCTCGCAGAAAGCGGCAGAGGGGTCTGGGGTCCTACAGAGAGCACAGGAAGCGCCACTGTTCCTCCTCGGACCCTGCCCCCACATACAGCATCACAACCCAGTGACTGGGGTGCCCCACCCTGGTGAACTCCTAAGGCCCCACCCCTCACTACAGGAGCTCGACAAGACCAAAAAACAAAAACAAAAACAAAACAGCAAAAAGATGGCTCAAACAGAAGAAGAATTGAAAGCCCCAGAACCCATCCTTTTAAGTGACCAAGAGATAGCCAACCTATCAGATGCACAGTTCAAAGCACTGGTGATCAGGATACTCACAGAATTGGTTGATTTTGGTCACAAATTAGATGAAAAAATGCAGGCTACAA
>CM052542.1:79419668-79447940 GCA_028533065.1 Trachops cirrhosus | reverse complement strand
GGGGGGAAAGATAAGAAGAATAAGTAGCAATGAAGGTAGATAGAAAATAGACAGGGGGAGGGCAAGAATAGTATGGGAAATGTAGAAGCAAAGAACTTATGACACATGGACTGAAGTAAATGGGGGGAATGTGGGTGGGAGAGGGTGTTCAGGGTGGAGGGGAATGAAGGGGGGCGTAATAGGACAACTGTAATAGCATAATCAATAAAATATATTAAGAGTACAGGTTTGCTTTCCACTTCCATCCATATGATCTCACCTTTAATGGGAACCTAATCAACAAAACAAACAAGCAAAATATATCCAAAGACATTGAGAATGAGAACAGGCTGACAGTGACCAGAGGGAAAAGGGGAGGGAATTTCAGGAGAAAAGGGGAAGGGTTTACAGGAACAAGTATAAAGGACACATGGGCAATAACAAGGAGGGGGCGGAAACAGGAGGGGAGTGGGGAGGGCTGGGATGGGGGGAAAAGACAGAAAACTGTACTTGAACAACAACTAAAATTTTTAAAAAAAGAAGATCAGAAAATAAAATGACAGATTAAAAAAGAAAAAAAAGAGTACAGGTTTGGAATCAAAAGGATTTCCTCCAGTTTTGACTTGGAAACACCTCCTTGAGCTGTAATAAGGGCACCAGCCCCAGGGCGGGTTGAAGATTCAATGAGATGATGAATGTGAACTCCGGGAGGGCTGCCTTGGTCTGCCTTCTCCTGGCTCCATCTGTAGCTGGTAGAGCAGGGACCCCCACTCTAAGTAGCTGAATAAATGTCTGGTGCTGTGCCTGGGACACCCGTGCGCGTCAGCGCCACCATCCCCGCACTTCGCTTTGCTGCTCATTGCAGATGCTGACGTTTCACCACCGTTGATCAGGACCCTCCACCAGCAAAAAGCCTGTGATGCTCAGAAGGTGCAGATGACCGGTCGCAGTTTTTAGCAAAAGTATTTTTAAATCGAGCTATGCACTTTCTTTTTTTAGACATATGCTATTATATACTTATTAGACTACAGTATAGTATGAATGTAACTTTTACATGCGCTGGGAAAGCAAATATTCCTGTGAATCACTTTGTTGCTATATTCACTGTATTGTGGTCTGGAGCAGAACCAGAACCTGAAATATCTGTGAGGTCTGCCTGCATGTGACCTGTGGACGGTGAGAGAGCAGGTGGCCCTGGCTAGTAGCTGCTAAGTGCAGAGCGATCATAGTCAGTGTGGAGGCTGGAGAACTCCTGGCGTGGGAACAGAGGACCCAAGTGCCCACTGAGGTGTCTGGGTAGGCAAAGCCTGCTGTGTGGGACTTTGAGGTTGCCACATACTCTCTGATTTCGCTCACTGGTTCCCAGTGTTGAAGGGTTTGGTTTCATTTTCATGGCTTGACTGTTGGACCACCTCAGGCCAGTGGTAGGACATGCTGGCCAGTTATAGGACTGACCAGCTGGAGGGCCAGCACAGGAGCCAGTGAGACAGGGTCCATCGGCAGGAAGAGAGGTAGGCGGGAGGCAAGGGCACCAATGGCTGTGGAGCCCACAAGGCCCCCCACACCATCCTTGAGGCTGGTCACAGAATTTATTGCCATGACATCAGAGTAGCCAGTGCCTGCTGACCTCGGTCTGGCTGGCATCGTGACTGGCATGGTCACTGGGGTAGGTAACACAGGTGCTGGAAGGATCGTTGGTCCTCAGCTCCAGGATGCAGCTGCAACCAGCCTGACCCGTCCTTACCTTATGAGTGAGCAGCCTCTTAGTGGGCCTGAGGCTGACAGACAGGGTGCCTCATTCAGAGTGGGGCTATGAAAACAGCTCTGCAACACCCCCGCCCTCCCTCCCCCCATAGGCCCAGCTCTACAACAATTAGCTGTGTCCTCAGTATGTCATTTTGTCCCTTTGCACTCCGGTGTGCTCACGTACAGACAAGGAGGGAGGTGCGGCTGCTCTCCCAGACGTGTTCCAGGTCTCATATTGCAAGCTTCTGCGTTTCCCCACCTGAATGATAATCAGGGCAGCCATCCCTTACTGCTGGCTCGTTAGGTTCTGGGTTTCCTGCCAAGCATAGCACATGCGATGTCTCACTCTGTCCTCACGGCTGGCTGCCGGGCCAGGCATTGTTCTTATTCCCACTCTACATGGAGGGGACTGTGCGTCCCGCAGGGTCACAGTGACAACGCTGCCATTAGTCATCACGCTCTACTGCAGGTGGGATTAAACGTTCTTAAACTGCAATGTGCTGATTATCTTGTGGATTAAATTACCTTTCTCATTTTTTTCCTTTTCCATTATTTATTCTCCTGTGGGAACAGCACAAAGAAGAGCTGGATGTCCCCTAGGCTCCCTGGTTGGCCTGAGTGCCAGCAGCCACAGAGGACCAGGGGTGGGGGACATCTCTGCAAGCCCCCCAGCTAGAGGACGTATGGAATCAGGACAAAGGCCCAAAGGAGCAGAGCAAGGTGCAGACCGTAGAGGCAGCCAACGTCCACTTAGACGGAAGTTCTAAATTTGGAGGAAGCAGGCCAAGGGTGAGGTCTGCCACCTCTTAGTTATGGTCCTGGTCAAATCCTGTGACTTTTGTAGGCTCAGTTGCTTCATTTGTAAAATTTAGGTAACAGCTGATTCTACGGCATAGAGGGTTGAGAGGAAGGCTCGAGAAATCCCTCCGAGAACCCTCCTGAATGGCAGCCCTGCCCCTGGCCCTGGTGTGCAGGGCTTGGCACAAGCATAGTATTTGACAAACATTTGCTGAGAGCCAACGTGGGCCATGGGCTGCTGCCGTGGTTTCTGGGTGCTACCCACCTTGCTCGTTTTGTTAGAGCGTATTAGTGAAAGTCTAAGTGGTCTTAGGGACAAAGGGGTCCCTGGAAATGCAGCCCAGGCCTGGAACAGAAATAGTCTGCTGAGCCAGCAAATGCTGCAGAAGAAGAAATTACTGATCACATGTGCATTCCCACTCAGACATCCCCCCCACCCCGCCAATGGAGAAATTATATCCAGTGGGCCCCAAACCCTGGGCAGCAGTTTGGATCCAGGCTTGGGGTAGAGCTTCCTTAATTCCCTTGATAATTGAAGGGTCAAGTCCAAATGAAGAACACCCTAAAATGACATTAAAGCTCATTCCTTCCCTTTGGAAGCAGCGCCCCCCTGCTCCCATGCTACAGGCTGCTAATGGCCACCCTCATCAAATATTCATCCCGGCACTCGCAGCCTCTATCAGCCTCCTGCACAGGCCAGGAGTGGGATCTGATCATCAAAACTGGTCAGGAGTGAAGCAGGCCGACTACAAAGTGCCTGGAACAGAAAAGGGACACATCAAAGCTCCATACTCTTCCTTAAAGGTCGCCTGCAGATGTGGAGGCCTCCCGTTAGGAAACCAAACTCTCAGGGGGTTTCAGGAGCTGGCCTGTGCCTGTCGGCTGGCCTCTGGGGCAGCTCTGTCTGCTTCCTTTCCTCTGCAGTGGGGCAGAAGGCAGCTAAGCTCGAGCCCTAGGGCCAGAGGCCTGACTCCAAGTGCAGGTTTATGAAAAGCAAGTAAATACCTCACTCCACTCAGGGATGTGACTCCTTCACTTTTGAGGGCAGCCCTGGCATTTCATTAGTGCCCTGTTTGAAGCCTGCCCTTTGCAGAACAGAAAAGGAAGAGAAGGAAGAAAGGAATAGAGGCTGATTCAAAGAAGCTTCCAGTGTCTGTAGTTTCTGATGCCCCTTTGTGAGGCTTCACTCATTACATGGGTGGGGGAGCCAGTCAAGCAAGAAACCGTGTCTGGTGTTTACACTTTAATGGAACCCAGGGACCAATTAACCAGACTGGGCACCAATGGGCCAAGCATCTAAAAGGAAAGGAGGAAACTCTCACATTACTGCTCTGTTTTCATGTCTTTTCCAAAGTAAAAGACAAATGCCGTGTCCACAGTTTCTAAAGAGCAATGTTTTATTTTCTCAAAGTCTCAAAACTGACCCTTTTATCAAAAGGTGAGCAATGCCCCAGTCCACCAATGATATCCTTCTTCTTCTTCAGCAAATCCAAGAGAAGGGAGGGCCGTGGCCTGGGTGCCGCTTGCCATCAAAACCTGCCCTCGACGGCCAGCAGCTGCACAGCAGCCTCCTGCACAGCCTGGTGGATGCGCCTTACCTCCCTCTGGGACAGGGTCCGCTCCATGTGGCGGTAGGTGATGCGGTAGCAATGGCTGGTCTTGTGTGTCCTAAAGAATAAAATAGAAAGGCAGGTGAGTGAGGGACACATGACTACCACCTGCAGGAAAAGTACCACCGGCTCTGACCGGATCTCCCGACCCCAGTGGAGAACTGAGGACAAGCCCCAGGGACAGGCAACATGTCATGGCAGAGCCCTGACCCCTGCTAATGGCCTGCTTCTTTTACAGCCATCGGGGGAGGTGGTGGATAGGGGATCATTGGCTCCCACTGCACCAAATGCATCCAAATCTGCTGGGAAGGAAGCTTCTTACAAATTTGATTTCCTGGGCCAAGGCCTGGAGAGTAGGATGCAGCAGGTGGGAGGTGCCCCTGGGCTCCTGGGCTTTTCTGAGGCTCCCCAGGGGATTCTAACAGAGAAGGTTAGGGCCCAACACCAGCACCCCTGCACCTTCCTCATGTGAAATAACCATGTTTAGAAGGCACACTGCAGACTCCGTGAGGCCCAAGACTGGCCCCAGGGAGAGTGGCTGCCCCAAAAGCCGAGGCGTGCTGCAGTCCCATGGGCCGTGGGAAGAGCACTGACAACTGTGCCGTACAGACCATGTATCATCTCTGTGCCATGCAGACAATCACCTTAACCCTCTGCTTTACCAGGAGGTGGTGAGCTGATTTTCATGAACAGCTGGGTGATTCTGGAACATTTTGACATGACAGCAGCAATGCCTTCTGTTTGCACGACAGTTGTTAAGAAACACCAGTGAGCAAGATCTCATCAGAAAGCACTTGGGGCCTCTCCCGGAGCTGCCCTCCTGGTTGTGTGGTCGGGGTCTGACCCTGCCCTTTCCGGGTGCTTTCATTTCTGTTCTTCACAGCCACACACACTCCTCTTTTCCAGCCCAGCTGCAGGAGAGTCAGCCCATGCCCTTCTCACTGCAGATGAAGAACTGCAGCAAACCCAGTGGATCTGGGCAGATCCCACTGGATAACACCAGCCACTTAGCCTGACCATGTTCTCTCTGGCAGGTGAGTCACTGCTGGGTCTTCAGTAATGCCAGACCCTTGAACAAATGGGCTTCTGGTGGGTTCCCTTCTGGGCCCCTCCCACACCCTACTGGAAGACCCACAGGTCCCTGTCATTGCCGCCTGGGTCCAGAATCTTTGCTTCCAGGACTGCTGATACTTTCTAGATTTGCTCTCAGAGGGGCTGCCTCTCCTCTCTCCTGCATCTGTTTCAGTGCCAGACCCCTTGGCTGAGTAAAATATACCAGATCAGTGAAGAGTTGCCTCCTGACCGAGCTTCCCTAATTTGTTCCTTTACCTCCTCTTCCAGAGTTTGCTAGAACGAGGGGCCCCGGCTGTCAGCGACCTAGTGACCGTGTGAAGTTGTGTGAACATGCTTTTCTGTAGGGGAGGGCACTGCCGCACCAAGCTGGCCACACACAAGCCGTGAGGGGTTCGCAGCAGCCCAGAGTTCTACTACGGGCCCCTCCATGTCCAGGCTACGACACATCTGTTCCGAGTCTCAGTGTCTTCTCTGCTGCCAGAGATAACAGCACTTGCCCCATCAGCCTTTCCAAACTGTTGGAGACCTGTTCGGAGCCTCACAGTACAAATTATAAAGTGCTATGTGAATATGAGGTACAATTGCGGCAACTGTTGTATATTTTTTCATTGGTTCACGCTTAGATAAAAAAAGTCGGTAATATGGCCACTGTATGAGATGAGATTTCCAACCAAAGATGAAAGGGGAAAAATGACCTTCTTGTTTCTAGGTGTTTCAAAGAAGGCTTCTGAAAGGATTCTTGGGATTCAAACAGCTTTTACAAAACATTTTGATGAGTTGGATGTAAATGAATCCATAAACATATGGATTAATTTTATACATTCAGAGTATAGTACTGGCATAATATTTGGTGACAAATCAGTGGATTCAATTGAAAATCAACCACGTTTGGCTTTTCTGAACACCACTGAAAAGAGAGAAAGACTTTCTCTTATTTGTTTTCTACAAGTTTCTGTTTGTAGCATTTGTATGGTGGGATGTGCTCCTGTCCTCTTTTGCTCACCGCAGACCTGGAAGCAGTGGCAGTGACAGTGACAGCTGGTCGTGGGAGGAGACCCAGGACGCCCTGTTCTGGAGCAGTGGTCTGCCCACGATGACCCCGGCGCCACGGAGCTGAGGCCCGCTGAGGCCCGGGGTTTATCACTGATAAAAAGATGCATTTCTCAGTGCCTAACCCCAGGTGTCTTGTGATTCTTTTGTCATCCATGCAGCCTCTTTCAGTCCAAAAACTTCTCAATCTTTTCATCTGCCGTGACCACACTGTCCCTCAATAACGGTGGCAGCGGCAGACATCACACAGCTTGTTATGTACCAGGCACGGTTCTAAGCCCTTTGCACATGTTAACTCATTCGGGGGATGCATTATGGTCCCTATTAAAAGATGAGGAAACTGAGGCACAGAGGGCAGAAGTAACCTGCCTAAGGTTGTGCAGCTCATAAGTAGCAGAGCTGTATTCAAAATGAGGCAATCTGGTGGGAAAGTAAAATGACGCAGCTGCTGTGGGAAACAGTTCGGTGGTTCCTTAAAAAGTTACACATAGAGCTAGCATGTGACCTTGAGATTCCGCCCCTGGTGTACACCCAAAGAACTGAAAGCAGGAGTTCAAGTGAACACCTGTACAAGAATTTCACAGTGGCACTGTTCACAGCAGCCACAAGGCGGACATGTCCGTCAGTGGATGGATAAACAAAACCGGCGCAGCTGCACAGAGGCTCTGGCGCTGGAACGCCTTCGGTCACGGCAAGGAAGGAAGTGCCCACAGGTGCTGCAATGCGGGCGGGCCTCACAACGTGCTGAGTGGAAGGAGCCAGTCAGAACACATTGCACATTGCATGTGGCTCCATTTATACGAAGTGTCCAGAGTAGGGAAATTCACAGAAATCTAGGTTGTTAGGGGCTGGGGGAGGGGAGAACGGGGAACAACTGTTTAATTAGTATGGGGTTTTCTTTGGAGACGATGGAAATGCTTTGGAACCAGATAGCAGCGTTGGTTGCACAACACTGTCAATGTATTAAGTGCCACTGAATTGTACACTTTAAAAATGGTTAATTTTACGTTATGTGAACTTCACCTCACTTTAGAAAAACACTAGGCAATTAGGTTTCAGAGCCCGACTACCAACTATAACACTCGACCGTGCCACCACGCTCCTCATCTCCTCCCTTCCTCAGCTCTGATCTCGTCCTTCCTTCCCAACCTCTCCTAGGAGGCAACCTTCCTAGTGGCAAGGTTTGCTCACTACTGAGGACACAACTTCTTTTCATTGCTCTGTTCAGAAAGAGATGGACCGAGCCCTTTGGCTAATGGAGAGGGCACAAGCTGGAGGCGAGGCTTAACTGTGGCATGCAGTAGGAAGCACCTGGAACAGGGCCCTTCAATGCAGTCTTTCCTGCCCACAGGGCCCTAAAAGGTAGCTGGGCAGCCCAGCAGCTGGCAGGATCGGAGAGGGCTCCTGTCCTTCCCCAGCGGCTGGGTAGCACACACCTGCCAGAGCCCTCGGGGGCACAACCTTCAGGACAAGAAACCTCCCCTGAAGGAGATAACAGTTGGCGTGACAACCGGGGGTTTTTAAATGCAAATAGAAGTTTTTTTTTAAATGTATTTCACAGCTTCTACTCATAGGCAAAGTAAATGAGAATACTAATATTGAGTATGAGAGGTCACAGTTCATTATAATGAGTTTGAAGAGACAGTCTCCTTTTTTCCTGGTGTTAGAATATCATTACTTTGGGATATTGGCTGAACCAAGTTGGTCACTGGCAAAAGCGTGAATTTTTAACAGAGATTTGAGTATTTGAGCTTCCAGGGCTTCAACTATCACTAGTTCCTTTAGTCATTCAACAAACAGCAAGCTCTAGGCACTGAGCTGAACACCCAGAACCAGCCAGCTTCCACGCGGGGCTAGAGCAGTGACCACGCTCGCCAGTTGGAGGCCCATCCCCCTTCCAGCCAGTCAGCACAAGGTGTGGGCTTGGCGGCTGCTGGTGGTGAGGTCAGCCATGTACACTCCAACCTCACATGCTCCTGAGGTGTGCTCCTTTGGCAAATGCCTTTCCTCTGGTGCTTCCCCACAAGCACTTGTGTGGAGTTACTTGTCTAGCACAGTGCCAGGCACTGCAGAGAACACAAAAGGGATTCAGCTCACGCTGCCCTCGAGGACTTTACCCCTAGTGAGGAGAAAACAGGACAAGACAGCCGCTGTTTGCCCGTGAACAGCTGGGTACACTGCTCTGCCCACCCCCACGTCTTCTGCTGCCCTATCAGCTCTCATGTGGAGAGATTCAGCCTGGCTCGGGAAACTGGATACATGCCTTGGGCTTCTTCTGAAATCTACTTCCACTTGGATACTGTTCCCTGCTTGAGTGTGATCATCAACGGCCACCCGACTGCCACCCTGTGCGTGCCCAGCTACTCGCACAGTGACGGACAGCCAGGGCCTGAGGGCAGCCCGCGTGGGCAGAGGGGACAGCTGGGATGGAGGGTGGGCACAGCAGCAGGCAGGGATTCTGTGCTTAATGCCTCCTCTGACCAAAGCCTGAACCTTAGTCCTAAAGAAAAGGATGCTTAAGTGCTGCGTATAGTCAAGCCTGGATTAGTAAAGGATTGCCAACATTTTAGATGTTACAAGGGATCCTGTCTTAGGTCTTTCCTATTTTCCTGAGCAATAATTTTCCTAAGTGATAAAATTAACAACTATCCAAAAATTGCTGCTCTCCAGTTCGGAGTGTGCCAATGAGAGACTTTCTGAAGGAACTCAGGACTTTGGAAAGTCTCACTGGAAAGAAGGAACAATGGGTCACAGTGCCGGCAAGGGTTGTGATGCTTCCATTATACGACCACTTGGTTCATCCTGGCACCCACACAGGCTCTGAAGTTGAAATAAAACCCTTCCAGGGGATGCGGCCAAAACCCAGGTCCTGCAACACGCACACTGGTCTGCTTTTCCATCTGTGGCAAGAGCAGCTACTTCATGTTCTTGGACAGTGCACTGGACACCTCCCGGAATAGACCATCTACACCCAGTAGTCACTGCCCATGCCACCTATGCACGCAGGGATTCCTCAATGGGAGAGAAAGTGCTACTGTGGGGTAGGACCCATTCTCAGAGCACTGAAGGTGGGATGCCCTGACTCACTCCTAAACTGTCTCCTGCTTGTAGGATGCAGCTCAGTATGAATCCTCACAAGGCCGTTGCCCTGTGCACCGTCGAGAGGGTAAGACCTGTGATGCTTTCACGGGCAGGGCTGCAGTCAGGCAAGAGGAACAAGGCGAAGGAAAAGGATGAGGGAGGGAACCACTTGCTCACGGACAACCGGAAAATGCAGAAGGAGATGAGGCATGGTGGAGTGGAGGAGCCCCAGGCTTTGCAGCTAGTGGGACCTGGGTTTCTTTTCTTTCTTTTTAAAAAAATTTCCATTAATTTTAATGAGAAAAATTATGATGCATTCCATCCCCACCTATGATACCTAAACAATTTTCACATTGCTAACTAAAAAATGAGAACAAGTTACATGAACAACAGCAATATTTTAAAGGACATGAATATCATTTATATGTTGAAATATAAAATAAAGACAAATAAATCACCAAATAAGAAAGAAGAGACTTGAGAGGGGTGTTGGCGGGGGACTGCTGGGAGGGAACCATTCGTCTGGTGGATGAGTTCTCTATACACGCTGATACCATGTTCTTGACTTTTCAGACTTTTGGGGATACATGGTTATTATTTTGACTGAAATTAGACTTAGACGCAAGTTAAAACACTGAAAATTACTTTTAGGGTAAAATAAAGGCTAAACCTGCCAGTCCTTAGTAATGTATGGAAAGAGCACGCAGACATGCTGGGGCCCGGGCTGCAGTCTCTCCTCTGGCCCGGTGCCCTCCGCGTGACCCGGGCATTCACGCAGCCCTGGGCGGCGAGGAGAACGCGGGCTGCCTAGGGCCTGTGCTGTTGAGTGAGGGACGTCCGCACAATGCTGACACAGAGCCTGGCCGCCCAGCAGGGGTTCTCAATGCCTGCCAGTTTGTCTCCTCTTTCTCCTTTTTACTCACGGGGCTTACTGGGAGAGGAATGACACTATGGGAGGGGAGGGGCTTATATTTCCTATGAGTTTCTTTTAACTTCCCCAATGGGTCTGGCACCTGACCTGAGGCCAGGGCAGGACACGTGTCCCTCCTAGGGAGCATGGACACAGCTTTGGCTGGGAAAGTGAACCGAGCAATGGAAGTAAGGGACAGTGATGGACTGGGCATCAGAATTGAGCATGATTTGAACAAGTGGCCTGGAAACTAAGCAAATCATTTCACCCCATTCACTTTCCCTGTATTTGGGAAAAAAAGAAAAGAGAGAATGAAATTCTGACATACCTAGGGTCCAATGACTCTATACCACTTTCCATTTAATGTTAACGTAAGGAAATAACAGGCCTGGGAGGCAGGGACTCGGGTCCCTGTCCAAGCTGCAGCAATGTCTGTGTGACTTTGGGCTGGTGATTTAACCTCACCCATGAGAGGGCTGGACTAATTGGGCTCCAAGGCTCCTTCCAGCTCTAACACCCCAAGCATCAGCTGAGAGGACAGAAATTCTAAAGTGCATGCCCTTCTGCAGGAATGAGCCAGCCAATCAGCCATCACTTGCAGAGCCTGTATGGATGACAGAGAAGGGAGCTGTGGTCTGGGGGAATTTTCAGACAGCCTAAAGCACAGATACAAGATGCATCAGTGATAAAAGAGGGAAGTGAGTAGGGTTAATGAGGGTGGATTACAGCTTGGTGGGGCCCACTAAGGAAGTCATCCAGGAGAAGGCTTGTTCTCAGTTGTGACAGATGCCCTGGACACCTGTTAGCTCCTATCCATCAAACTACCTTCATCCCCCACGGCTCTCCCCCACCCCTGGCAAACACACACTCTCTGAAACTAAAAGGTTTGCCTTCCCTTTCTCAGACTGGTCTGTCTTAGGCCTGATGCACCCTGGTGTTGGGGGGGTTCCCCCCACCACAGCGAGAACATCCGAGTTGCTGCTCACTGTGGCTGCTGTGGATGCAATTTCTTCCCAGAGGGATTTCTGTTCCTTGGAGCCAGTCGCAAGAAACCGAACCAGATGGCTTCCTGACAGCGCCTTGGGAAAGACAACTCCAGTCCAGGCCTTGATGAAGGGAGAGCCAGAGCTGCGGAAAGAGACCCTCGCTGGGTGCAGCTCAACAATCTTGCTTTCAAAACTGCTCCCTGCACCCAGCCCAGCTCTCAGTCACCAGAACACTGGCAACTTCAGAGTCCCTCGGAGACACACATTTCACACATCAAACCCTGGCCGAGTCCACAGGGAAGTTTCAAAGCACTCTAGGTTCTATTCCCATCAACCCCAGTAACTTTTCCTGGTACTTCTGAGTTGGGGTCTCATGCCAAGCACCTCAGGAGGAAAGGTTCATGCGCTTGCCTTCTGGAGGCTGGGGCCAATGTTTCTGGTCTCTGCATGCACGTGTATATGGAGATAACGGCCCTGGGGAAATCTTCTAACACGCTGTCTTACGGACAGATGCTGGATGCAGCCTCGCCTGGCGCTGCCCCTTTACAACCACGGTGCTGGGCCAGTTCTTATTCTTTGATCCCTGTTCTCATTCTAAGATATAGATAATAAACTCACAGGATTTCTGAAGGGACTGGATGAAAAGAAGTGTTAAACATAGTGCAGGCTTACAGTTAACAATTGATACTATTATTTATGTACCTAAAGATTACAGATCCCCTACTTTGGGCCACACAGAAAGACTTGAATGACCTTCAACAAATTATCTGAATTTCAACTTCCTCAACTGTAAAAATGGATTACCAATATAATGCTAAAACATGGAGAAAACTTGAAGACATTATTAAGTGAAATGGGCCAGATACAAAAGGTCAAACATTACATAGTTCCACTTACATGAGGTTCCCAGGGCAGTCAGAGTCATAGAGACAGAAGGTAGAAGGCGAGGCACCAGGGGCGGGGGAGGGGCCGGGGAGTCAGTGTGTAACAGGCACAGAGCGTCAGTGTGGGAAGGTGAAAAAATCCTGGCGATGGAGGGTGGGGATGGTTGCCCCACAAAGTGAGGGCACCTATTGCCACTGAACTGTACACTTAAAATGGTTAAGATGGTAAATTTTGTTATGCATTAACAATAAGAAATTTGAGGACAGTTGACCCCAAAACTTAGTTGGCTATTACTAGAGTTGAAAAAAAAGTTGGGGACTCACATTTATAATAAAAACAGACCAACACAAAAACAGCAACACCTAAATCCCACCAGGTCACTGACACGCATGGGGCAGGGCTGCCGCAGGGAGTGAAGTGGCCGGTGCCCACTCTCCCCAGATAGTGCGTCTCCTTGGTTCATGACTTAGCGACTAAGCTGACCTGCAGTTTGTGCAAGTCATTCTTTAAGACCCCCTCGCTCATAATGCTATAGCAGGGTTTGACCGAATTTGAAACATCCTTTTCAACTATTCTGTTATCTTCCCAACCACCCTCTGACATTTCTAACAGACTTGAAGTATCATGTCTCATTTTGCAGATTTTCAAAGCTCTGTGCTTTTTGGTTGTGTAAAAAATTTGGAAGACATTTTATCTTTCTCCCTGGCTTAGTGAACCAAGCCAAAGCCAACAGAGCTGACTGTCACTCCATGCTGTCCTGCAGCACGCTGACACTGTGGTGGAGCAGTCAGGCCATGGCGGAAGATTTGTGGTAGGTGAAGTGCTACGTTTTCCAACTCAGTCAACTGATCAGCAATTATTTATTCTGCACTGAGGTAGACTTTGTGGGCGATGCAAAACAGGGATACGATTTGCTTGATCAATACATAAATATTCATGAAGCGGCCGCTCTGTGCACAGCACAGTGGCAGTGTGAGGGAAGCAGTATGCCAAAATAACACAAAGAAGGACTAGAGTAGATTACCACCTATTTGGGGGTTAAGGCATTCATACATGAGGAGACAGCTAACAGGACAAAGCTACTAATGCTAAATATTAAACAGATTACAAAGACTGTAAATAACTTATCAGTCAAAAAAGACTGGTAAGGGAGATGAGAGCAGTTCTAGATCTTAAAGTGCAAGCAGGATTTCGGCAGGTGAAGGGCACGTGGTGCATTTGAGCTGGCAAAGTGGCATCAGTGGTATTGGCGGTGGGGGGCTTTCATTGTAGTTTTTTTCCTCTTCCATTCAACAAAGAGTTGCTGAGTGTATGTTCTATAAACAGTCCAGTGAAGGGCTGTCCACAGGACGTGTGATCGCCTGGGGAGGGTTGTGTACGATTACATCAGGAAGTCAGCTCTTGTCATGGCGAGCACAGGAGAGACCACAACAGTCTCACGGATGTGTCAGTTGAACTGGGGCTGGGAGTATGAGACATAAATTTGGAACTTGGATAAGTGCTAAAGGGGGAAGGTCATGTCTGCCCAGGCACAGGCAGACGCTGAGCACACGTGGACAGGCTGAAGGAGAGGTGAGCAGTTCGGAGTGGCTCGTGTGGATGTCTAGAGGATAGAATACAGAAATGGTGGGCAGAAGGCTGTGGGGTGGGGTGGACTCACAGAGGAGGGCCTTATACACCTGGCTCTCAGAAGCCTCAGCTGAAAATCCATCATTAAGCAATTATCTAAAACAAGAGTCTAGATACCTTCACTGCATCTAGAAGCTGGCCCTCAGTTAACTTTAAATCCCATTCCTCCCAACATAACAGAGGGCTATGGAAATATTATGGTACTAATTCTGGTGCTAACAGCAGCCCAACCAAGAAGTCTGCTGTATCTGCCCTCAACCCCATTACTCATGAGTAGAATTGCCCATGACGGCGTTATGTTGTACAGCTGTTGTTTCTTTAGCGAGTCATGGATAGATAGACTAGTTACTTAAAGAAAGACTCAGTGTCTAGTTAATTATGAAGGAAATCCATATTATTAAAGAGAAATTTTATATTTCCAATGACATCATTATTTTGCCAATGCTTTTGAGGAGGAAGTCCCTGGGTCTGATAGCACTATCTCTTGACGAATAGTGAGAGAGAGAAAGAGAGACAGAGGCGGACAGACAAAATAGGGACTGGCGGGATGAGTTTCCTTGATCTATAACATTCTAGGCTGGAATACTGCAGTGATATCTTGATTAAGAATTCACCATGCAAGCAACATATTTTATGGAATCAATAAATCTACAATAAGGGACCCTAAAGATTGCCTGGTCCATGCTTGAGTTATTTCTACAAGGACTTATGCGGGATCACTTCTGGGGCCATTCCAGGCTGGGAAGGAATTTCCTTTTACATTGAGTGCTTCCTGTGTTTCTCCTTGTTTCACACCGGTCCTTCTCTCCTACGACAGCCCTTCAAACTCCTCAGCTCACTACCAGCAACAAAACAGCACGATGGCCTTTGCTGGGCACTCCCAAAACCATTGGTGGTCAGAGTGGGAAGGGACCTAGGAAGCAGCACATGTAATGTTTAAATATCACTGCCTCCGAGATTAGACAGCCCTCTGTCCATCACACATTTCATTCATTCATTCATTCAACAAACATCTACCTGCTATGTATTCTGCTAGGTACTGAAAACCTAATGGTGGATCAGAAAACAAAACAAAACAAAACAACCTGACTTCATGAAGCTCACAGTCTAGCATAAGAGACAGGCATTAATGAAAGAATTACAAGGAAATGTAAACTGCAACTACGCTGAAGACTTTGAAGAAGTACAAGGAGCCATGAGGGTGCACACAAGGGCAATGAACTTAGATGGGCCGGTCAGAGAAGGTTTCCCGCGCAGGTGTCAGTGAGCTGAGACCCACAGGGGGAAGGAATTGGCAAGGTAAAAGGTGAGCGGGAGGCGGTGGGCAGAGTTCCTGGTGGAGGGAATAGCACCGTTCAAGGCCTATGATCTGAGCTCAAATCCTAATTTTTCCTCCTCTGAGCTATACGATCTTGGTCAGGTTGCTCACCTTCTCTAGGTCTTCATTTCCTCACGTATAACATGGAGAAAACGATTCTGCACGCCATGCAGGTGAAGCCTTTGTAAACTCATCCTAGGTTAGTCACTATAAACACCATCACCTGAGGGTTTCATGGTTTAAGGGGCGCCCAACCTGTGGCCCGAGGGCCGTATGTGGCCCAGGATGGTTATGAATGTGGCCCAACACATTTACTTAAAACCTATTTTTTGCTCATCAGTTTTTGTTAGTGTTTGTGCATTTAATGTGTGGCCCAAGACAACTCTTGTTCTTCCAGTGTGGCCCAGAGATGACACAATGTTGGACACCCCTGGTAGGTCTTTTTTTGTTTTTAAGCAACAGGTTCCCAATCTCTCACAACTTTCACATTTGAAAGTGTGACAACTTTCACATTTGTTCCCTCTAAATTACACATATACACAACACAGCTGAAAGCAAAGCTGCTTCAGTAAAGGAGGGCATGAGGATCCCACCCACTGGCCTTGACTTCCTGCCCATGGCGCCCCTCCCCCAGCAGCTCCTCAGAATACCCAGGCCTCCGAAAAAGGCAATTTAAAAACCACTGCAATAGAAAAAAAAGCAAAGCTCAGAGAAGCAATGGTTTGTCTATATTGATCTCAAAATTTACAAATCCAAATGAAATTTCCTTCAAATATGGTTGGAGCTCATTTGGAGGAACACATTCATCTAACTAAAGAGAAATCCCTGCTCCCACAGACTGTAAAGGCAGCAAGATGCAGCAGAGAGCAGGCAGACTGAGGAGATCAGAAACATGGAGTCTTGTCATAGAAATCCCCTTTATAAGACAAGTGACTTAGGACAGGCCTGTTAGCGCTCTGAGCCTCAGTGTTCTGTTTTACAGAGGGAGTTATCATTGCCTCGCAGTGTTATTGACAATTAGTAGGTTTTTAAAGCACTTTGCAATTACAAATGACTATTTAAATTTATCATGATAAAAGAGAGATTTTAATTGTGCAAGTGGCCAAACAACATTTCAGGCTAAAATTGGTGAGGAAATTATCTAATTGAATAATATTCCATATGTGTTACAAGAACACATAGCATAAAGCAATACAATGCACCTTCTGATGTGGCTTATTGTTGGTCTTTTAAGAAGTCTTAGAAAAATGAGGTCCAAACAGCATTTGAGAAGAAAATGTCACACAGTCTTCAACTCAGAAGTTGCTGGACTAACTTACTACTTCATAGTCAGACCAGAGTTAAGGCTCCTTTCTAATGGATTCACTCTGACCTCTCAGAGAAGAACATGACTGACGACCTCTTCCCCTGAAGAGCTAACAGGAGGTCCCTGGCCGGGTGGCTCAGCTGGTTAGAGCATTGTCCCAATATGCCAAGGCAGTGGGTTCATTCCCTGGTCAGGGCACATATAAGAATCAATCAATGACTATGTAACTAAGCAGAACAACAAATTGATGTTTTTCTCCCTCACTCTATCCAAAATCAATAAAAAAAAAGAGAGAGAGCTAACATGAGGAAATTGCATTGACAGAAACTTGTCCCAGAACCTTGTGCAACTTATATATGAAAACAACTTTTAAATTCCAAATATTGATAAAATTAAAGAAAGCTCTGGGCCTTGCCATCACACAGTCTTGCATATACTTTGAAGATACTTTATGAAAACAGCAGTGACAATAAGGAAAATTAACAGTTATTGTAAGTTATGCAGCTTCCAGAGCATGGCACCCACATGGTCTCGCTGGTTATGCTCCACGTGGCGATCCTGAGAGGCAGACACTGTCACCTTCTTTGGCCAAGTTGGGAACAGATGCAGAAAGATGAAGTGGCTTAGTGAAGGTGAAGGCCACAGCTAGACTATGACCTGGCAGGGACTCCACTCGCTCCCTTGGCATTAGACACTGCTCGTCTTGTCCTAGGAACACTCTGATCAGCTTATGAAAGCCCACTGCAGCCACTGTTGATTGCGTTTAAACAGGGATAGCACAGCAAACAATTAGTATTTACCAACTGAATTTCGGATGTTTTTAGAAATCATTTATCACAACAAAGGAAACAAATAAATTCATTAGTAAATATTACTTACTAGATAAAGTACAGGAAGTATGAACAAAGCGAAGGTGAAAGGAGAAAGAAAAGATGCTTTAAAGGGAAGGATTGTGGATTAAATGCTATGTACTTGACTGTACCTCATTTTATCCTCAGCGTTAGTAGAAAACAGGAAAAAAAAAAAAGCCAGAATAATATAAGGTTGATGAAGACAAGGTTAGACCTGGAAAACAGAACACAGATCTGCAGGTTGTGAGCAGACCTAGTGGGGTTAGAAACGGGACTTAGAACTTGCTACCAAAGAGAAAGCCCGATCAATTCTATGGCTTGCATAGTTCTTCAGGGAAGCAGAACTTGCCCAAATATAATATTTTAAAAGAAAATTCTCAGGTGAGACTTTATACAGGGAACTTTAGATTAATAATGGCTATGAATTATGGGTCACTTGAGATGTCACTGAGGTGCCGAACTAAATCTACGTGCATATCTCATTTAATTCCCATTGGAATCATGTCATAATGGGATGTGTTGTATTTTGCAGGTGAGAACACTGTAGCTCAGAGAGCTTAAAAGTGACTTGCCAGGTCACTCAAGTGGCAAGTTACAGGGGTGAGATTCCAATTTAGGTATCCAACTGCCTCCAGAGCTATGCTTTTAATCCTGGGCTGGGGATGTTGTCTGCTATTAGTGGCCATATCACTCAACCATATCACTAAGTCAAGGCAGCAGCAGGTTTAATAAGGCTGTTCCCCTGATGAAACCTGATGGAATAGCCCTGAAATGTACTTCCATGAGAAAGCAATTTTGTTAGGGGCCAGGGGGAAGGGCAGGAGCAAGTACACAGTTCCTTTGCTGGTCTGGCTATCTTTGTTACTTGGATAAATCTGTTGACCTCTAGTTCTCAATAAAACAGAAGTAATGCTATTTGATCTCAACTAGTTCCTCAGAAAGGAAAAACTGAAGTCATGTGAGCAAAGCATTGTCAGCAACTTGGAAGAAAGTGCTAATAAGGTAAAAGTCAGATTCAATAAACCATTCAAATACTATTGAGTTGCACTTGTCCATTTTGAAACTCAGTGAAAAGAAATGTTCTCTTTTTCATATTTTCCTACTTCATAACAAATATCAAGTTTATATTTCTGGTGTACTGGAGAAAATAATCAACTTTCTGAAGTTAAATCCTGTCTGGTATAATGCTTAGGCAAAATTCAATAAGGCTGTCCATTAATTAATTGCAAAGGCAGAGAGTCAAGATACCTCAGTCACTGGAGTGAGGGGCAATGTGACACATTGTGATGCCCTGAAGAAACTACAGGTGTGGTCCAACATCTTCAGACTCCCTTACTTCATGCTAGATTTTTTACTGGGCAAAGGAATGGCGGCAGAATTGGGCACAGTGTGTGCCCTGGACAGACTGCTGGAACAGGGGATCGAAGAGTATGCCTGTCTCTCTCCCTACCACATCTGTCCCATGTATGACAATTAGCTCAGAGTAAGACAGTAGTGAGAATGCTCCAGAATGATGGCAGAATAAGATAAACTGAAGATCCTACTGTTACATACACCCAGATGCGCTGACATACATATAAGAACATGGGGTTTAAAAATAAAAAGTAGATGACTGAGTAGATAATATGAAAACAAGGGGAAACCCCAGGTGAAAAAAATAAAGAAAAAATTGCAACAGCGAGTGCCTCGTTCTTCAGCTACCTAGAGTAAGAAGCCGCATCAGTTGCTGTAACCTAGGGTTTATTTTTTAATGTCTACTTGAGAACAGAAGATAAAGGCACTGGTCCACATGAAACAAGGACTTGAAACTGAGATTCCTGCATAAAACCAGTGTCCTAAAGGGCTGCATCCTCGATGTAACGGTAGACTAACATATACACATATCACAGAGAGGAGAAAAGGAATCTTATCTCTGCCTGATTCTGAGAACAAAGAAATGGAATCTAACCTGAGAATCAAAATCCCAGGTCTCTGTTGCAAGTGGATTTGGGTTCCAAATGTACAGCACCTCGGGCCTGTAAGCTGAGATATCAATGTAAAATTGGTCCTGGAAGTGCGCTGGCCCTAGGACACCTAGGATACCTGGCAGAATAAAATTCAGAACAGCCTCAGAGCGGCAGCTGGCCACATGGGATCATCCCAGGAAAGACACCAGTGAGTAACCTCATGGTCAAAAATTACAGAACACCTGAGGAAAGAATCCATTATATGATAGAGCTATTAGATGTAAAACACAGAAGAATCAATATGCCAAGAATTTCAGATGCAAGAATAATCTAAAAAGTGTTTCTAGTGATTGAATACTAATTTAAATGTTTTAACATGTTTAAAATACTTAAAGCCACAACAGAACCATGTGAAATAACAGCATAAAAAAAGAGCAGATGTGAAAAAGACCTACATAAAAAGTATAGAAATAAAAATATAGTATAATTTGAAAGTGAATGGAAGGGTGACACCGCAGATCAGACACAGATGAATGGAGAACCAGTAAACTGGAAGGCAGATCCAAGGACTGTTTGGAATGCAGAGACAGCCGTACAGAAATGGGAAATACGAGAGGGTGAGAAACAGGCTACGGGAGGAGTACCAGAAGAAGAATGCAGAAGGAACTAAAAGGAACTAAAAGACACAGTATCTGAAAATATAATTGCTAAGAAATTCCTGGAATTAATGAAATGCTCAGACTCGGGAAAGCACAGTAAGTTCCAAATGAGATAAAAGGAAAAAAAGTCTGCACTAGACACACTGTAATAAAACTGCAGAACACCTAAGACAAACAGATGACCTTGAAAACAACCAGAAAGGACAAATGGGTGTTCCTGGGTTTACTTAAAAAGTAAAGCCACCCTGAAGCGCATTTTGGGATATTGATTTTAGGCTGTTTATTAAGAAATGAAGGACTCAGGACCTTTGACCCTCCCCCCTTTCCTACCCAAGATATTCGAACAGAGAAAAACCTGCTTCAGCAAGAACACGGGGTGCTGCCTCGGCCTACTCTGAATGAAGTGTAGAAGCGCAAGATGCTTCAGGCAGCGCCTGCCGGCTGGATGCCACGGTGTCCTGGAGTTTCCGAGTTACCCAGGAGGACTGTCCTGCCATGTGTGCTGCTCTTCCTCAGCTACATGTGAACCACCCACCCTCACTTCTGAAATCCAAGACCCCGCCCCCTCCATTTTTTCCTTCGTCCAAAATGTCTTATGCACCAAATACTGACTCACTGTCTGGGAATTTTCATGGATTTATCATGTCCATATGAATTCCCCATGTGCATGTATTAAACTTTTATTTTTATACTGTTAAATTAAAATATGTCCCTAGATTTACTTAAAAAGAGAAAAATAAACAAGAACATTAATATTAACTGAAAACTTAGTAGGTGTGGTGCTAAGCAGTGTACCCCTCCTACCGCTCCCCCTGGTCTGTGAGCACCTCCAGGTGCATGACTGACAGCTAAGTGGGTTGTCCGTCAGCACCACCACGTCCCGGTTCAGTCGGATTGCTGGTCTTCATGAAAGCTGTGGGGAAGTGGCTGGTGAGTCAGTCTATGCAACACTGTGTTGCTTATACTTGATTGAAAATATATCCTGGCTGGTTTTGTTTTTTAAATCACTCTCTGCACTTATCTTTGGCCACGGAAAAATTCAAAATAGAGCAGAGAGAAAAGACAGGTCTACCATTCCCTTTCCCACACAGAGGACAAAGCCACAAAACTTACGTGCATGTTAACATGAGGAGGTCACGGGCAGCAAAAGAAAGACCTGGAGTACTGATGGTTCTGTGCTATAATTAATCATTTTTACAATGGAATTTTTTTAAAAAATAAAACCTCATTTACCTTAGCTTCTAGGTATAGAGATATAGGCCTATTTCTGTGACGAAAACAGAAACTCACAAAACACAGGCAAGTGTCCAAGGAGCAAAGCTGCAGACGGACCTCTTATCTTGTTGGCAAATACTGAGCAGAGCTCTACAGCTGGAACAGAGGTGTAGGTATACATTCTGGTCCCTCGTGAAAAATGCCAGAGAGGGCACCTTTTCTCTTTGTTATCAACTGAACAAATTGATGGTCACAGCAGGATCCTCTCTGGCCTTCTTTTTTCAGTGTTTGTGGAAGTGACTTTGATTCATGTTTTCATATAACACATTCCTTCTCTCTCTCTCTCTCTCTCTCTCTCTCTCTCCCCCTCTCTCTCTCCCCCTCCCTCCCTCCCCTTCCCTCCTTTTGCCTCAATGCCCTCAAATCAAGATTGAAGGGACTTGTAGGTACTGAGTTTCTACTGTGTTTTGGGCACTTTCATGAAGCTACCTTACATACTTCTCAAAACTCTCTCACACAGTGGTACTCCCATGGTAACAATGAGAAAACTGAGAGCCAGAGGGGTTGTGTGACTTGTCCACCTCTCCTGCCCTCTTAGTGGAGGCAGAGACTGCAGGGACCTCTCCAGGACACCCCACTACCTACTTCCTAAGATGTGGCTGTGGGTGAGAGATGCGCAGGGAAGGAGGAATATGTGGAGTGTCAGGAGGTCTGGGTTCCTATGATGTCAGCCTACCTCCTAACCTCTTGGGGAATCATGAGCAAGCACCTAGCATCCCTTATGTGGACTAGATGGTGGCTAAGATCTCTAGCTCCTCCATTCTGTGGGTCTCCAAATGCTTCCGTGTCAATCACAGGTAAAGACAGATGAAAAGCTGGGAGCCAGGGGGAAGCATGTTTCCAACTCACCACGGCACCCAGCGTCTGCTCAGTTCTACCCTGGCTGTGATAATTGCTGATTACAAGCAGATCATGGGTCAGGAGATCTGGCTGTTTGCAGTGGCTGAAGACAGACTTTACTAGAGATGTTCTGAGTAAGTAGCTACAAAGCTGCTAATTGAATTCGGCAAGTTGCTGAGTCACTGTCGGGTAAGATCAAGTTGCTGGCACAGATGATGAGACCCGTCCTGTCAGCAGCTGAGAACATGTTCTTTGTGATTAAAAAGAACAGGAATGTGCAAAGATGTGCCCTGGATTAACTTTCACAATTTAAGAGGAGTAATTAAAATCTAACAAACCACAATTAGAAAGCATCCACCACAACCTTATTTTGGCATTTGTCTTTTCATTAAATATGTCCCACAATTTATCTTTAACTCCACAGATTTCTGATGGGGGCTGGGGAGAATCACGGAACTGACCGAGCCCTGATGTATTAGTTATGACACCTTCTTGGAGAAGGAGGTTAGAGAGAAGACGCTCAAGTGTTTCATATAAATCACTGATCTTTCCCTTTTTGAGATCTTTGCACATCACAGCAGAGCTGTTAAGTGAGGCTGGCCTTTCCCCAAACTACCTCTGGGCACAAAAGGGGTTCAGGAGCACCCTGCAAAGAGGAGCCAGGGAAGAGATGGTGGGAGGACTTTTCTTCCCCCCACCCCCCGTGTTGATAGGGTGATAGTGGGAGAAATGTACCACGATGCCATAAAAAAGAAATGTCTGATAGGGCACACTGGCACAAATGGGGAGGGAGAAATAATTTTTCAATGGAAGAGATTCAGAGAGAGTCCCTTTTTGTGATACCAATGGCTTATCACAAATGAACAGTAACTTAGTGCTTGGCAGGCCCAAGGTCTCCGTGTGGAATCAGCACCATGGAACAAGGAAGGGCGTCGGGAGGGAGGGTCCTGGGCATGAAACTGTTTTCGAGAGCACAGCCTGGGTACTGCTCTGGGCCAGTTCAGGCTTCTGCCACACTCAGCCCTGGAGCCAGAAACAGGTGAAAGAGAAGCATCTATGTAGCTGCCTGGCTCTTTGGAGTTGAGTGTGGGAGAGATATTCTACTTTAGAAGCTTCAGAAGGACCATGATGGAAGTAGATTTACTGACGCTCATTTAGAGGATTTCTCACTAGAATGAATGCTGGTGAGGCAGAGTTGAAGTCAGTTCACATACTGGATCACTAAGTTTGCTTTGCGCAAGAGAAAAAGTTGCCAGTTTATTGCTTGAAACTGCTGCATTTTTATTATGTATGGAGCATCAAGTGTCTAGGACAGCAGCACCTGATCCCCAGGCTGGGAGAAGCCACTGGCCCAGCAAATCCGAAAGCCCAGGTCTAATGGCCTGAGTCACTTCATTGGCTACTGTTGGCATACTGCCCTAGGCTGAATACCAAGGAGGCTGAACTTCTAGGACTTCCTGAAATGGTTAAAATCACGGAAGGAGGGTACTTTATGAAGTTATGTTCCCAAATACCATTTATAAGACAGTTAGTTTGTATCTAGAATGCATGTCCAACACAGAAGCAACATTGTTTGTGGTATCAGGTATCCAGCCTGGCCTCTCAAAATCTGCCTAAATTATCATTTTTATGAAGTTTACCCTAGCATGGAAAAATAAAGCAAAAAGTTCTAGGTTGAGTTAATAGGGTGTCTAGCAAAGGAATATCCAAATGGTGAAGAAAGACTTATAAATCCAGTATGAATGGGTTGACCAAGAGATATGGTTAGAGACAAGTTGGAAAGCTGAAAGAGAGCCTCATAACAGTCATCTTTTAAATATTCTTGCCTTCCTTCCCTGACAGAAATAAGGAGTCACCAAGTCAGTTTCCTGACACCGAATCTACCACGGCTCAGCACCCACACCATTCCTTCCTCTTTCCGCCCCGCCCATCCCCCAGCCACAGGCTGCCCCAGCACCAGGACATGCACTCCTCTGGGAGGACCATGGCCACCAGCGATGCTCTCTCTGTGTCTTCGACCCTCCTCTCTCTGCGGCCTCCTACCCCTTTAGACAAGCCTAGGCCCAGTCCGTCTTAAAGAAGCTAAAGAAACTCTCTCTCAACTGGGCCCCATCTCTGGTTATCATTTTATCTCTTGCTTGTCCTCTCCAGCCAAACTTCTGAAAATGTCTGTCTTCCTGCTCCATGCTCTCCCGCTCCATTCATTTTCTGGCCCACTGCAATCTTGTCTGATCAAGAGTAGGGTGTAAGTCCAGCTGACACTGTGCTTACCATGTGCAGGGCTGGGTCTGCATCCCAGGAGAAAGAAGGGCAAATGGCCACCAACTCGCAGGGGCTGCCGGGAGCACTCTTCATCTCCTTGCCTCCGAGTACCCTCTCCCACCCAACCTCCCATTTCACTAACTCCCACTCATTCCTCAGGTTTCTGCTTGGTCTCTCATTAGCAACAATCACACCTTCCCAGCCTGGCAACAGCAGCACCTAGGTTATATAGCTTTGAGATGAGGAGGATAAATCTCTTTATGGCCATTTTGCTTCATAAACTCTAAATATGCCAGAAGGAAGAAGTTTGCATGCTCGTAATGAAGCTTGAAGAGAAAACACCTTTCACAGGGGCCTTCAGCTCACAATGCTTAGCACATGGTCTCAGGGCAAGGCAGAGCATGACAGTCTTCTCAAGGCTCTGAAAGAGCCCCAGTCTCCACAAGGAAACCAAGAGCAGGAGGCGAGAGCAGAGGACCCTTGCTGGCCTCCACCCTCACCAACAGCTCTCTGTCCTGGCTCCCTGTGTCTGGTCCTCCCTCCTCCACCAATTTCTCCCCCATCGCAGCCGTGTGATCTTCTAAAAATATAAATCTCACAATGTCACACCCTGCTTACAGTGCTAAATTAGCCTGTCTCCGCCCTTGTGATAAAGATGAAGTCCCTGCAGGCCAGGCCCGGCTCACTTCTTCTCTCTTCTTACCCGCCCCTTTGCTCTTACAGTTGGGGTCACATAGCTTTCTTGTTTGGTTTCCCCTCAAGGCGTGCTCCCAGGCTGCCCCCTGCCTCAGATGCTCCCACAGGGGAGGGATTAGTCTGAAGGGCAGATAAAGTGGGGCTTGGTCCCCTTGCGGCTCCCCATTTTGCACTGGCCTTTGCTCTGGATGTATGTCCATTTACAAGGGAGGGAGCAGAGCTGATTCCAGGGGAGGTAAGTTAGGGATCCCCACTGTGCCTATAAACTGAGCCATATCCTCTCATTTTATCTCATCAATAATAAAACTATATTTTGAACTTCACCTGTCTGATTCCTATATCTACTCAATTACATCTGAACTCAGTGAAGAGGGATGACATTTTTCGGTCCTTCTCCAAACACAAACACAATCTGTTACTGCTTCCAGGCTGACCACAGGAAAGTTAAAAAGTGAAGTAGTCAGGACCTACAGTGTTGACCCACAGGCGAATTTGCATTTGCTGACCGGGTGAATGAAAAGTATTCATTATTGGCAGGCAAAGCTGAAGTAGCTTATTTCTGGGCTGCTGTTCCAGGCTCTGTCAATGACTAGTAGTGTGTCTTGTAATAAGTTACTCAACCTCTCTGAGCTCGGTCATGTTATTAAGACAAAATGACGTGTGGCGTGCGAAGAACTCAGCCACTTGTCTGGCACATAATAACAATGAAGGTCAGCTCTATTTATGATCAGTTTTGCCCTTACCCTTGATTCCCACCTGTGCCCATGATGGCTGGTGCGAGAGCCCTGCCTGGCCCTCGCCATTCCTGGTGAGGAAAAGGCTCCAGTTCTTACAGTGCATTAGCCATGAAGGTTGTGACTCCCAAAGCTCTGATGATTAATTTCTCTTTCTGTTTTCTGCATTTAAGCTGGTTGTGCCCTTTGTTCTAAAAGCATAATCCTTTTTACTAGAAGTGAGTCCCTGAGACATACTTATTTCTTCCTTTTGCTCGAAATGGGAGGCATTACCTCCCTGCGTCAACTGTGGGGAAAAAAGGCTCCAGAATGTCAACAGAAAGGTCCGAGGGGCAGAAGGCCAAAGCTCTGGGAGGACAGACTCTTGCCCCCACACTAGGAATGAGGACGGGAAGGCAGAAGGCAGGGTGGGGAAGGCAGGACAGGTGAGGGAGGCAGAGAGGGATTGTAACGGGAGTTTGTTGGGGTGGGGATAGAGATGGCTTAGGGGCAGATTTTGAATGAAACTACTTGTTAAAGCCATTTCAGATAAACTCTTGATCTTAAGAAATGAGCCAGGGTAAAGCACAGAATAGCAAAAGGAGAAATGAGCTTAGAAATGGAGAAAATGGAGTCTTTAGATAAAGATTTTAAGGACAATCTATCTCTAAATTTGATAACTAAAAAAGAGTGGCATATTAGGAATCTAAAATGGGATAATAACTCCAAATATTTCAGTAATCAATGAGGAAGATTATTCAGCAACAAAGTGAAGCCTGACAGGTGACTGTAGGCCAACTCTGTCCTTTGACTCTCAAGCCTCATTGTAGGGGACACCGGTGGTGGCCTCTCTAGCACCCATTCCTCCGTCCCACACTGGCCCAGCCTCCAGGATGGTCCGCAAAGATCCCCACAGCCTGCACTCATCCCTGTGTAATTACCTCCGCCATCACACCAGAGTTGGCCCATGGGACTAAGAGGGTGGCAGCCACTACAGTGCGTCACTTTCATGCCCCACATCTAAACTATAAGCAAATCCTATAGGCTCTAGCTTCAAAACATACCCAGACTCTGACCACTTCTCACCACCTCCTTCACTACCATCTAAACCACCACCCTCTCTTATCTGAACTACTGTAAAAGTCTACCTCGTCTCCTTGCTTCCACCCTTTCCCCTTTAGAACAGCCAAAATAATGCTGTCAAAACCTAATTCACATCATGTCACCTCTGCTCAGAATCTTCTAAAATCTGCCCATTTCACTCAGAGTAAAAGCCAATGTGCTTTCAATGGCCTACTAGATCCTGTGTGACCCAGGCCCCACCTGTCACTTGATTTAATCTACAACTCCCATCACTCACGTTGCTGTAACTGCTGTGGCCTATTTCAGTTGCTGCCCATTGTACCACCAATTCCTCAAACTGGGGGCATGCTCCTGCCTTAGAATCTATCTTACTTCCTTGCTTTTTTCCCAGAGCACTTATCACAATCTAAAAATATTGCATATATTATTCATTTTATTATCTGTCTCACTAGAACATAAGCTGTATGTGGACAGTGTTTTCTCCTTCGCTATGTTCACTGCTGTAGTGTCTGAGACTGGCAAACAGCAAGGGACCAATACATACAGGCACACTCAGAGACATAAAGTGAATCTTGCAATGAAGAGAGTCTCACAGATTTTCATTTCCTAGTGAGTATAAAAGTTATGTTTATATTACCTTGTAGTCTATTAAGTGTGAAATAGCATTATGTCTAAAACAAGGTACATACCCTAATTAAAAAAATATTTTAGCCCTGACCGGTGTGGCTCTCGGTTGGCTGCGCATCATCCCACAAAGCGGAAGGTCAGTGGGTTTCATTCCCGGTCAGGGTGCATGCCTTGGTTGCAGGTTCGGTCCCCAGTTGGGGTGCTTACGAGAGGCAACTGATTGATGTTCTCTTTCACAGTGTTTCTCTCCCTCCCTTCCCCTCTCTCTCAAATTAAATAAATAAAATCTTTTAAAAAATACTTTATTGCTAAAAAATGCTAACCATCATTGGGCCTATTGGAAAAATGGCGCCAGCAGACTTGTTCAACACATGGTTGCCACAAACCTTCAATTTATAAAAAATGCAGCAGCTGCCAGATACAATGACGTGAAGTGCAATAAAACAAGGTCTGCCTGTATTAGCAGATATTGATGTTGATTACAGTCGTCCCTCGCTATATCGCGGTTCACTTATTGCGGCTTCAGTGTATCACAGTTTTTTAAAAAATATGTCTAATTCTGTATTGCAGAGTTTTCACTATATTGCAGGATTTTGTAGTATATAGGTGTTTATATAATATTTATGATTTTAATTATGTTTGCCTAAAATTTAAATATAAAAATATTAAAAATGTTAATTCAAACATATTAAAAGAATATTAAATCAAAATAAAATACAGTATGTATTTCATCAGTGGATGAATACTGTACTGTACACAATGGAAATGCAGCACACCACTACCACTTGTGCAAGTTTGCCAACGTGAGATTGTACATGGCACACTATTGGCTGATGGAATGGAAGGTGACCAACCACAGTACTATGTTCTATCTCCTGGGCACTGATTGGCTCAGTGACCGTAGCACCAGCTGTTTGCTCTCCTGCATTGTGCGCATACCTTCAGCAT
>CM052542.1:79391911-79419568 GCA_028533065.1 Trachops cirrhosus | reverse complement strand
CATCAGCATCTGATCGCTGCGTGTAGTGTTGCTCTGCGGTGTTGTGTTTTTGTGAAATTTTTGTAAAAGTTTGAATTTATTTCAAGCTCTACGATGCCACCCAAACATTCTGCACCTTCTAAGGCTTCTGGCAGTGAACCCAAACACCAGAGGAATATGCTTACCATCCAAGAAAACGTCAGACTTCTCGACATGTTAAAGGAAGGCAAAAGCTACGTGGCTGTAGGCTGCCATTATGGGATCAACGAATCTACTGTTAGTTACATAAAGAAAGACAAGAAGAATATTAGGTCTACGGCAACAATGACTTTTAACAAGACTGCAAAGAGGGTGGTCACTTCCCACAATAAAGCCATTGTGAGGATGGAGTCTGCATTGGCTCCGTGGATATATGACTGCAGGAAGAAGATCTCGCTGGATACCAACACCATCCGGATGAAGGCCAAGAAACTTTATGATACTTTTGCAGAAAGCACAGATGTTCACAATGGTTACAAGGATGAAGATGAGGACGATGAAGCAGAAGCAGGACCGTCAAGTGCTTCTCCCACCAGACCAACCTCCTTCAGTGCCAGCAAGGGCTGGTTTGACAAATTTCAGAGACGCTTTAGACTCAAGAGCATTTCTCTGCATGGAGAAGCTGCCTCTGTGGGTAAAAAGTAACGCTAGCAACTCCCGATAACTATGTTCATCACTCGGATGAAGAGATTAGTTACACCCATGCCTTTAGCGGAAACAGAAATTACGGCCCAGGGCGATGATACTGCACCACCTGATGAAGCACCTGATGAAGTGGTGCCTTCAGAAGAGCTCTTCTTGGCTCTTCTCGGCTGTGCAGTACATTCGTCTCATCGTCATCACCTTCATTGCCATCAGTACTGCACAGCTACGTGATTCATGATCTTCATCATTCAAGTTGTAGTATACTTCAATGGTGAGTACCCATACAGAACTTCATATGTTGTTAAAATTACATAGGTTTAAGAGTGTAGAAAATGTTTAAGAGCATATGAAGTGTTTATAAGAGTGTGGGAAAGGTTAATAAGAGAGTGGGAAAGGTTTATAGGCGTGTGGGAGGGTTTATAAAGCCTTAAAATACATATAAATAATAAAATAAATATAATGTCACTACTTCGTGGATTTTCACCTATTGCGGGGGTCTCTGGAACGTAACTCCTGCGATAGGTGAGGGATCATTGTACTACGAAATGATCAGCACTGTGTCAGGCACGGAGGGGACAAGGATGAGTGAGACCTGACCCTGCACTAAGGACACCTCCCCACACCGGCTATTTGGCCAGCTTCCTCAGCCCAAGCCATCAGTGTTACCAGCCAGATCCAGCTGCTGCCCCGAGGCTGGGCCACTATTCACTGAAGGCCCAGGTCTGAAGGTGCTATGTGCAAAGAATTTTGGTTTGAAAAAATTAACAGCAGTCTGTTACCCTCCTTGGCTGGGGGATTCTGAATAGCAGGAGCTCAATGACAAGGGGCACAAGAAAGCCACTGTTTGGATTATACAGGGTGAGCAAAAGCAGGTTTACAGTTGTTTGTAGGGAAAATAATACAATAACCAATAAGTAATAATACAAGAATAAACTGTGTATTTCCTGTACTCACAACTGTAAACCTACTTTGCCCAACCCTGTACTCAATATGTAAATCAATATACAGCAAGTAGACAAGAACCTGCCACTGTCAAACACATAAATTAGACACCACTGGTATGGAGGAGGAGTGTGTGTATGCGCATGTGTCTCCTCTTCCTCGCACCATCTAAGGGCCACTGCCTTTGTTCCCAGGGTAGGCTCAGACTTCTAGAAGAAAGCCTGCCCGGGTTGGGGCTGGTCTCAGTAGTGTAAAAGGATAATTATCAGCGGGCTGCTTGGGAATGCAAGGTATCCAATAGATTACTTTAGTAATTAAAATAAGAAAGGAGTCATCAGGGCTGGAAGATATTTACCATCTTTTTAATTGAAGGTTCTAAATAGGAGTTAACATATGAATTGGAGAGGATAGTCCTGATTAATCCATCTCATAATTAGAGGGCACGCCAGTTGGAGGCTTGTCTCCTCATTACAGGCTTTTGGGGTTCCTTTCAATGCGCGCTTTCCCCAGTGTTCTCCTCTGACTCTGTACAGGGTCAGAGGGCTCACTTTGGTGTGAGAGGTAGCTGTAAAGGCCCCCTGATTTATTTATTCTCTTATTTGTAGCAATGGACCTTCTGTACTTGCTTCAAACAGACCTTTTTATTCTATTGTCTTTGAGAAGAGGTAATAAAGACTCAATTAGAAGAGATTTACACCAACGGAAATTGGTATTTATCTGTGTGACATATCTGCTGAAAAGCATAAAGGGCATTAAACCACAGGCTACACAATGAAATGTGTCTACTTGAAATCATCCACCACAAATGTGAGCGCGCCCCCTCTCAAAGGAACGGCTCAACCTTCCCGGCAGAAGAAAGAGGAGCAAAGGGGAGGCCGTGGGCGGGGACAGTTACTACTTCTTCCCAAGAACCCTGGAAACCACTCTAGCACTTTGGGTTTCCAGGAAATCTCTTTAGAAGCCATTTTTCCTGAGAATTTGGCACACAAGAGCCAGAAAAGAGAACAGGGCTAATAATAACCATTGCTGCTACAGTCTCAATTCAGAAACTCAGTTTTATTTTTTAATGGCTCTTTTCTAGGATACCATTTTGCGGGTATATTTGTGGATGGATATTAATTATGGTATGAATGTTATCCACTATGGTATGGATGCCATCGCTTTTCCTAAAGAATGCCAAATGCTACAGATAAAGTTCATGATGTGGTTTGGCTGGGGAGAAGGACCGAGATGACATATCTATTTCCTTTGCCAGGAACATTTAATTGCCAAATCCAAATAGATCTTGACTGGGGTATTTTCTTAATGGCTGTTCATTATACATATATTTATATCTTATACACTTTTCTACATGTGTGTTGTATTTGGCAATAAAAATGTAAAGCAATTTTATGTGCTGCCTACCAAGAGCTCTCTGTGGCCTAATGATACTTCCTATGCTAAAATCACAGGACTGCCCTGGAGCTCTGAGGGATGTGCAGAGATTGATGAGCACTTGCCTTGGGCCCTGGCCTTGATTCAGTTTGGTTCAAAGGCAGAGCAATCGTGGGCTTCCTACTGCCCCCCAGAAAAGTGAGAGCCTTCCTGATGGGAATGGACGGAAACCATGGCAAGAGAGCACTGGCTGAGGAAGCAGGTAGAATGGGGGTGCATCCTGGCCCTATTACTTCCTACTCCTGTGACCTGAGTAAGTTACCTAAGCCCCAAAGCCTCTGTTTCCTTGTCTAGAAACAGATACTCTAACAACACCAATCTCAGAGAACTGCTGTGATGGGTAGATTGCTAACATACTGATTCAGTCAGGATGGTAATGGCTGTGGGTAAAAGAATTCCCAACTGGTACAACTGGCTCAAATAATTCAGAAGTCTGTTGGAACCCTTGTTTTGTTTAGAGCAGGGCAGGTAAGAGGCCTGTCCCACAGCAGGGGATCTGGCTTGATTTCTCAGCCTTTCTCAGCTCTCCTCTCCTACATGTGCCAGCTTCACCCCCAGACTTGTGGCAACACGTCCCGACTTCTCATTCACACAGGAAAGCAGCCTCCCTGAGTTTGTCCCTTAAGAATGAAGAAACACTTCCAGAAGCCCACAGATATCTCACACTGCCTCCTCTTAAATCACTGGTCCCCACTGGGTTATCAGCCATCCCTCCACCAATCCCTGTTGCGGGGGAAGTACCATGCAATCGGCTTAGAACTGGGTGGGAGAAATGAAGTGACCACGATTGGCTGAGATTGGCTAGGGGACTCCCCAGAGCTGGGGTCATTGCCCCAGACTAGAAGGCTGCTATATAATCTGTAAGGGTGGGAAAATGTTAAGGAGAAATGCACAGTGAGTATCACACAAATGTAAAATGTTCCTAGCATGTAACTAGCTCTCAATGAATGAAAACGATTAGTGCAGTAGTTGTGTCAATAACTGACATTTATTAAATTCCTGTTGATAAAATAGTTTGTGTTTTACTTCCTCGAAGGAGACGGAAATGGCTGACTTTAAACTCAGCATGCTTTCAGTGAATATGCTTCCTCAGCCTCCATTCAGCCACCCTTCCCACTCCTCCAGACCATGGTCCCTACCAATAATGATCTCCCTTAAAAAGCCACCCTAATAAGAAAGCACATTCAGTGCAAGTATGAGCCTTCAACAGCAGCTTTAGAAACATGGTTTTGTTTTAAGCTAGGCTTGTTACTGATCAAATGGTACCATAAAACTTTCATAAGGTTATTACAGTACATGGTTTTCACTTTCTAATATTCCAGTTGTTTGTACAGCTATAAGGAGACAACAAAACTAGCATTGATTAAGTGCTTCTGCAGATCAATACAAATACTGTAGCCTTTCGGCCACTGTAAGAGGGTAATGTAGGATCTGGGTTGCATCTGTTTCCCCTCAGAGCTTATGGTCAACATCCCTAACAGAGGGACTGTCCCTGTGGCTTTCAGTCTCAGGGTCGGGTGCACAAAAGAAGGTCTCCAAAGTGACCGATCAGTTTTAAAGGATTAAAGTTACCAATTTAAGTCTGCCCCACTGAGGGAGTTTTAGAGATGAGAAAAGTCGAAGTTTCAAAAGGGAGCATAAGTTGCCACTTAATAAAGTATTGGACTCTCTAAAGGACTTTTCTCAAGGTTCTCAACAGGGCTAAATTAGAGGAGAATTCTCAAAGCTCAAATAACGAGACATAGCCTACATTGGTAATGTTACTGATCTGCTGGAATACATGCATATTCCCAGCCCCACTCCCACACGAACACACACGCACCTGCAGGCAGCTCACAAGCTATCAGGCAGAAGCATAACTTCCCTTAGAGGCATTGTGAGCCCCTTTCTCAGCACGGCTGTGGACATCTGACTCTTTCCTTCTATATCAAAGCCTATGACTTTTTTTTTCTGCTTAAAGAAACCCTTATGAATAGGAAGTTTGCCTGTTTAGAATATTATCAGATTTCTTCTCCTTACTGTCAGTACACTTAAACATAACATTTTCCTGCAGACACACAAAGAGCACGAGGCAAGTAAGGAAGGGCAAGTGGTGGTGGGGACTGTGGGAGGGTGAGGAAAAGCGACCAGCCAATTGAACAAGCCAAGAAATGAAACAAAACAAAACAACAAAAGGGAAATTCTGCCAGATAAATTTTGTACAGGCAAAAAATATCTCCAACTTTTCTAAAGGCTTTCCACCAGAGAAGTTCAAGTTAATGCTGAGAAGGTACCATATATAGTGGGAGAAAATAAAATACACGTCATAAAGACAGCCTACTAGGATTTTTGAGATTGTCATCCTGCTCCCCATCCATCCCCATCTTTTAGACTGACTGACTTGGTTCTTTTGTAGAAACTATGTTTAGAATTAAAGAACAGGAGATTTGGGAAGAGTAGCAATACAGGAAGAAGGGACAAAATAGAATTAGGATGATGATTAAAAGCAAAATTGTGGGAGGGTAAAAACCTGCATCCCAAATTGGGCCTGCGGGGAATGAGGCACCAGCAAACTCCCTGTGAGCCCCACTGCAGGGGAGCACCTTCGTAACAAACGGTAAGAGAAGACTTGGGAACAAGCAACCTGGAGCTTCACACAAACTCTGGGGGAAAACCTGGCTCCAACATACTCATTAATCTTAGAATTGAACGAATAGATCTATCTTTCTCCAGGTCAAATCTACACAGAAACTTTCCATCTAAAGCAGAATTTAAAAAAATGGTGGCCAAGGCTGAGCTCAAATGCAGATCCGCAGCAAATATCCCAGGAGGCTGTTGGCGGTGGAGGCATCTATAAAGGCATCTATAACTACTGAGGTTGCTCAGTGGGGCCAGGCCAGAAAGCTATTCTATGGGTCTGGCTATCAGTGGGTAGCCAGGGTGGCTGTACACCAATAGCCCGCAGGTGAAGTGTGGGTGCATGAAGGAAGGGGGTCAGCTGGATGGTGTCAGTTAAAGCACAGTTGTTCCTGGGGTTCAGGAACCAAGTGAACCCCAGCGATCCTGGAGAAATGCCCACCAGCTGCTGGCATTCTAATCTTATGCATATTGTTGAAGAACAACAGGAAACCTGGGAACAGAAGCAGAACCTGTAAAAGGGTGGGAAAGATTCAAGGTCACAGCCGCAGCTGCTGGGCCTCAAGCACTGTCATTATAGTGTACACATGTGCTGCCAGCACACAGCGTGTGCCTGTAGGGATGGGCCAGTGTACACAGACAGTTGGAAGCACAAAAGTTGAAAATGGGAATAGCGTCTTATTTGGGTAAACACTTCCTCTTCAAACTAAAAGTGAACTTTTGTCATAAGAGTGAGGAATTAGTGCATGAAGACTCTTGGACGGCTTCTAAAGGTGTTTGTAAAGGCTGGTGTGAAGGGGAAGGTAGCTGCTTCCCGAGGAGCCCAGGGGCTCTGCTGTGGCACCCAGGGTTGACCAGGATGCAGTGTGAGGGTCCGTAGCTAGTCTATTTTTTTTTTTCAGTGAATCCAGCAGGTCGCTGCACATATGCTGCCTCAGTGAGGCTCCTGGTAAGGAGAATGGGGCACTCAGGGCAGAGTGCCCAGACACTGAATTTGTCCCAGGGAACCTGTAAATAAAATGCAACACACACCTGGGAGCACCAGGCATCAACAGTACTGCTCCCCACGGGTTAGAGACTAAAGAGTTGTTTCCCCTCTAATGTCCCAGATCTTTGTCTATCTGCTTAGTGGGGGTAAAAGGCAAGTCCCCAAGAGGGTTTCCCTGTCTCGGTTTAGTGTGGTGAGGCTGCTGTTTGTTATTACAAGAAAGCGGCAAGATCCTGGGGGGCAGCATGTGGAAATGTGGGTCCTTGGGGTCCCACAACAACCCTGGCAGCGGGGCAGGTTGTTGGTATCCTTGGTGTGGTTGCTTAAACCCAGCTGACGCTTTTGCTTTTTCAAAAAAAGCAAATGGTAGGGAATAAAGGAGAAAGAAAGATTTTTAAAAAACTTAATGCTTTGTCTCATACCAGAGCCACTAATTTTTAAGTAAGACCAACTACTTGGTACTTACTTTTTGTTAGAGGCAACCCTGGCACAGACTTCTGCTTCCATAGACTTAAGAAATCTCCGTCACTTACTTAACTTCATGGGGAAAACCGAAATGGCCTCCCAGGTCCCAGGTCTTTGGAAACCACCAAGGCAGGCCCCCATACATGAGTCTCCCCACAAATCATACTTCTCAGGTTTTTTTAACTTTTAAGGAACAGTTTTAAACTTTCACATATGTATTTTATCACGACTTAGACAAAAAGGTTTCAAAGGGCCCTAGCCCACAACTTAGGGAGATCTCGAGACTTCTGCTGCCACCACCAGACACGTGTTCTGTACCCACACACACAGGCAAATGCTGGTGTATGTAGAGCTTGCCTGCTTCTCACTCGGGACTAAAATAATTTGGTGACTAATAGCGAGGACTCTAGGGTCCTTTAAACCTTACTTCAAGTCGTGGGCTTGCCATTTGACCTCAAGGAGTTAATTTTTCTAAGCCTCAATTGCCTGACCTGTAAAATGGGGTCAGTAATGGTGTCTTATACTGAGAATTGTTGAGAGGATTAAATAAAATAATGCGGGTAATGCATTTAGCGGAGTGGCTGGGACATCAGAGGTCAGAGGGGCAGGGAGACCCAGGTCTGGGGCTAGCTCCGTTGCCTGTGCTCTACAACGTCGTGCCAACAAGTGGCGGCACAGGGGGCCTCCCGGCCGGCCCACCATTTGGAGAGGGAACTCACCCCTGCCCTCCTGGGTCCAGAGCGAGGATTACAGAAGAAGACCTAGAAGGGAGGTCCTTTTTGACCAGTGCTCTAGAGTTCTGCTACAAGACATGAAGTGATCAATGTTTGCCCGAGAAACACACGTCTGTCTTGCAGATGTTTCATACCGAGCTGGTCCCACCTCCTACACACAAGCTCTCAGGGACCCTAAGGGCCCAAGGCCCTGGTTCTTCCTCCTAAACAATGTTTAATTTACTTTAAATGGAAAAAGTAACCGTTTGATTTGAAATGTTGCCTCCAAGGGAGGGATCAAACAACAGGCCAGGCTCCCAATTTTGTCAAAGTTGGAAACGACTGAGTTAGAAGTTAGGATTCTTGTTGTCTTAATACATACCAAAACTTGCAAGGATCTCTAGGGCATTATGCTAAATGAAAAAAGGCAGTCTCTAAAGGTCACATATTGTACAACTCTATTTAAAATGACAAAATTATAGAGATGGAAAACAGATTAGTGGTGAGGAGAGGCCCGGGGTGGGGGAGGGGGAAAGTGAGTGGGTGGTGCCAGGGCAGAGGGCAGTGGCAGTCACACAGCCCACTGGCACACACCCACACCCTCATGCACACGCATGTGCACAGCCAACCTGCTGCTTTGCCTTTCAGGGAGTTATCGTACAATTATCATTCAAGCAACAGGCCAATGGTAACACTTTCAAAGTTGGAAATTTCTGAGCTGGAGATTATTTTGTTTTTGTTTTTGTTGTTGTTGCTTTTTGTGGGTGGGATGGGGTGAGGCCATCTTTCCTTGTATCTAATATCAAGGCATTACAATAGTTTAAAAACCACACCAAACCAAACCAGTGCAGAGACAGAAACAACTCAATCCAACCCACCACCTGGCACATTAACATTCTGCCAATTTCATGGAGACCAGATTGTAAATGATCACGAATAGATCTGCAGATGGAAATACGTTTCAGCATCACACACACCATGTCCCCCTGCCCCGAGCTTTCCAGAAGGCTGATATTCAAGACTTTGCACCAGGCACAATCGCACCCGCAGCTGTGGCCCACATCTGTCCTGTTGGTGCCCAGGCTGCACTGGTTGTTAAATATTTTGAATATGAGTCCTAAGTCTTATAAGACTTTATTTTGTATTCTAGAGAATGAAAAATCAAAACAAAACAAATGCACAATTCTTTGATGAAAGTTTTACACTTTCAGGAGTCTTGAAACTTGCAAAATTTTTTTCTAAATGTAGGGTCTGCGATAAGTGCTTTTGAATTACTGTGGGAAAGAAATCTGTGACTAGCTTCGTGACTTGTAACTAACTCTTCTTGCTGTTACCATATGGTGTTTCCTTTAATAAAAAACACTTTGCAGAAATAATGATAAAAATTACTTCAAGCTTTCATAAAAGTTAGATGTTTCTGGCAATAAAAACACTCCTTATAATTATGTGGATCACTTTGTATCTGGTAAACAGGAAGCACTCCGCTGTCCTTTCACTTTACTTCTAAGGAAAAATAGCTGATGCACTGCACTGTCATTCATCCCTAGACAGTTCCTGAATATCGTGCTCATTGGCCTCTCTTTCTATTGCAGAAATATACATTCCAGGACCCGTTCTATTGATGTATCCTTTAGGATCCCATTTCCTTTGACTATTTGCAACAGAATGATATATTTTCTCTCTTTAGAGCTCTGAGCCACACTGTGCACCAGTTCTGATGAGTTCAGCTACATGCAACAATGAAAAAAAGCTGACCTGGCTTAAGCACATTAAAAAACTTGAGGTGTGCAGACCCAGGCAGCTGTTAATGACAGCACCACACAAGGGATCTGGACCCTTTCTTCTTTCTGTTTCACTGTCCTTAGCAAGCAGACACTGTCTTTGTGTGATTTTCCTCATGATTGCAACATGGCTGCTCCATCTCCCAACCTCACGTCAGCATTGCAGACAGACAGATGGAAGAAGGGTTGAATGGTAAAAGGCAAAAAGCCTTCAGGAAACCTCATCCAGAAATTTCTGCTTATTTTTTGGCCAGAACTGGGTTACACAGTCACTTCTAACCCATGGGTAAGAGAGTTATGGATGAGGGTTAGGCCAGCTAACCAATACCACCTGATACACTATTTCACAAAGGGAGGAAGGTCTTGCTTGCCTTCTCATAGGATCTTATTTCTGAATTGGATTCTACTTCGTGTTTCCCCCACTATCTCTTAGGATCCCTCTGAGTGGTTTTAAGTACATATTGCTGAGGTTTGGGTTTTGGGTTGTTCAATTTTACCTTTATAAGAGTTAACTGTGTGATCTCCCTTTGTGTAAGCTCGACTGTGTTGTTAATATATGGTACCTATGAAGTATGATTTCATTTCCTTGCATCAATTCATAGGGCAAAGTAGAAGTAGAGAAAGTTAAAATCAATGTCTGTACCCAAAATAATCTAGTTTAGTGTGGAGGGACGGTACAGCCTCATGTACTAATGGAAACTGGAGGGATAGGAAAGAGATGAGTGAGATGCAATGTAAATTATTCTCATTGCATTCCACGTTACAGATGTGGAAGCATGAGTTGGTTTGTTATGCATTCAAACCATCAGTCTTAGGTAACTTCCCTCTGGATTGAAAAAGGAGTATTCTACACCTATGATGGTTTTAAATTTGTAAGAAATGAGTTCATGCTGGTCTATATTTGAGGTTCTGTAGCCATATCTACAATAAATAGCCAAGGGCACATATGTTAAAAAGAAAGAAAAATCTCTTGAGGTTAAACTGGAAATATGTTTCTTGCTTTTGTTGCAAAACTAACATTATCAGTTGGGCTTTTTGCATTTTGCTATAATATGCAAAATAACCAGGTGACATGTCTTGGAATAAGGCTGCTTCTGAAAGGTTGCTGACTTTATTGTGATGCTCATTTTAGAGGCAACAGTTGTGAGGAGGAGCAGAAACATTATCTATGGATGGCCAGGGTGTACTATGCTATGGATAGATACAATTATCTATCTATCTATATATCTATCTATCTATCTATCTATCTATCTATCTATCCATCCATCTTCTGTATTCACAGAGAGATACTCCAGGCTCTAATTATTTATCCTTATTTTGTGTCAATTTTGTGAGCATAACATAAATACCTACCACAAAGGGTTACTGTGAAAATTAAATGAGATCATTTAAAGGTCAGTATGTGGCATTTAAAGTATTATCTGGCCATATTAAGTTTTTATGTGTTCATTGCTACAGTTATCATTTTTTGTTATAGTTGTTGTTGTCATTATCATTATCATCACAATCACCTCCTGGATGTCCCTTTAAGGACAGGAATTCTGATCTGGAGGGGCGGGGCAGGCGTCAAATTCCAGGACACAGCCTGAAGGGATGAGATTGCACAAGCAGAGCTGTGGCTCTCCCTGACGACCTTCTTGCTTTGATTTCAGAGCAAAGAAGATGAAAACCCAAGGTCTGCTTCCAGCTTCCAAGTACTTGGAAGCCCTAAAGACAGCTCTTTTTCCTGCCTGTCCTGTCTCCTCACATCTCCTGTCCTCTAGCGTAGGACGCTGACATCCGGTTTGGGGGGTGCAAGAGATGACCTTGGTCTCCGAGGCAGGCCTCTTGCTCCAGCCCTGCTTCCCAGAGTTCTAAGAGGAGTGCTGTCAGACTACATTTCCCACGGCTCATAATGTTTGAGTCTGCCCTGGCATTTGCTAAGAGGTGATGGCCACAGTCCACAACAGATCTGATAATCCCAAATCCCTTAGCTATACCAGTTTAGGACTTTTGAATCCCATAATTATTTCCAACAACAGCAACAAGTGATTATAATAGTATTTCTTGTGGACTCACTATGCACTTAGACATTCATATATCAATTCATTTAATTCTCAAAACTCTAATGAAGAGGCTATTGCAATCTCTATTCTACACATGCAGACAAAGAAGCTCAGAAAAGTTACTGATTTCACAGGGCTACATGACAGAAAGTAGGTTGGGACCAGGACCTGGGTCTCTCTGACTCCACGGCTGTAGGGCCCCATCAGTGTGCGGCAGCTGTGGGCGCTTGGGCTTGATTTCAGAACACTGAGGAAAAATCAGATTGGGAATACAGTGTGGATGCCACTGTTTTCACAAGTCCAGCTCTAGGCTACTATTCTTTATATGTTCTTGGGCAAAGGTGGCTATATTAAAAAATCAGTCTGACTATTAAAATCAAGGCGTGGCAGTGGGGAAAAGAGAAAATAAAGCAGATTATGACCCCACCTGGGTCTATGACATGATTTCGGTGTTTTAGAAAGAGAACCAATGGGTGGGATGGAAAGAAGAAAAAACATCTTTTTAGGGTAAAAGGAAGTCTGCCTTTTTAGGCCATGGTACTACAAAGGTTGAAGAAAATGTACACAAGCCATGAGATTCCCTGGTAGAATCTGAAATGATGCAGGACACACCTCACTTACACGGGGAAATGAACACCACGTGACTGACAGAGCTTCAGTTTCCTCTGTTGAAAACCAAATCCCATTTTCACTGGTGGGTATTTCATTCATCTTTGCTTTTTTAATTACACAGCAGAAAGCGCTACTGTAATTTCCTCTCCGTGTAATGACAGCATTATTCATCAAAAAGCTTTTAATTCTATACAATTGCTTCTCTTAAAAAATTTGATTTCAATCTCTTCAGAGGCAGAAGGGTATGAGTTTTTGACCCTAGGGTTAATTATCTCCAAGTAAGTTAAAATCACAGAGAACCTCATCCTGGGCAAAGGGAACCCATGCAGGACCCTACTGCTACCTGTCTTACTCTTCGTGGTGGTGCGGGAGGCAAGGTGGGGGGCACCCCACACCCTCTGGAGTGCGCCGTCTGTCCTGCTAGACTGAGCTCCTGGAGGGGAGGACAGGGCTGTGTCATTTCCAGCTCTATTTTTAAAGCCTAGTGCAGTATCTGGCACACAGGAAAAACTTGATAAATGTTTGCAGAAGTGATTTGAGTTAAAGGGAGAGTGCATGGAGGAATGAGCATTAAAATATTTCCGATTAAAAAACAAAAAAGTGAAGTGTGTGAGAAAGTCCTATTTCTGGAGGAAAAAAGGAAAAGGGAAGCAATGAGGAGACTCACTAGAAGCCATCAAGGAGCCAGTGGTGGGGCTCTCGGAGTGTGGCCGACCCATGGGAAGAATATCGGATGTGCCTGTGGGACCAGCCTCTTCGTCCCAGACTCGCCATGGCACGCTGAGGTCTGCTCTTCTCTAATTGGCTCTTGATGGGCCCAATATCCACTTGTGCCTTTGTTTTATTTTAATGAGGAAGCATTTCTGAACAACATGTGCTTGGTCCAATATTGGACCTTTGGGAATGGGGCTGGAAGGGAGCAGAGCCACCAAGAAAAGAAGGATGACAACTAACGTGTACTGAGTGCCCACCACGTGCCAGGCACAACTGCACACACTTCAAGCATTAACCCATTGACTCCTCACTGTGCTCCTCAGAGCGGGACATGGCGGAGGTCCCTGCCCTCCCAGGGGGCTCGCATGTATCACTACCATGGCCTCCGAGATGCACCTGTCTCATTACACTCACGTCTTGTTATCAGAGTCATTTATTAACATGTCTGTCACTTGCAAGAATTTTTCATTCACTTTTGCATCTCCAATGCCTAGCAAAGTGGCTGGCACATGACAGGTGCTGAGTGACATCTGCTATATTATTTATGTGACTTCTGATCTAGTGACGAAAGATGCACATATAAGAAGCAATGCAAAACCGTGTACAGAGAACTCCAGAGGGCAGCGTGCAGGCAGGGCCTGACAACTGAGGCACACTGGTGCCTTGAGGAGGGAGGGGCAGCTCTGGAATCCTGTCTCAGCGATGGGCTTGGGTCAGCAGGACCCCACAGGAGGAGAGCAGGGCAAGGGGAGGCAGAGGGTGTGGGGGGATAGGCCTGACCTCCACCCGGAGGCTCTCGTGGCACAGGCTACATGAGGGTCTGATGCGGCCTGGCTGTAGCGCAGCCCAGACGAAATGTGATGTCATTATCCAATTAGGACATTCAAAGGGGGAAGTTCCCAGCCATGGCTAACCAATGTTGAGGCCCTGAGAGGGACCGAGGGGCCCTATTTTTATGATCATCCATTTTTTTAAAATAATTTTTTTCTCCTCACATGAGGACATTTTTTTCTTTTCATTGCTTTTAGAGAGAAAGGGAGAGAGAGAAACATCCATGTGAGGAAGAAACATCAACTGGTTGCCTCTCGTACAAGCCCTGATGGGGGACCAAACCCGCAACCCAGGCATGTGCTCTGACTGGGAATTGACCAGCGACATTTAGGTTTGCAGAACAATGCCCAACCAACTGAGCAACACCGGTCAGGGCTTTTCTTCCACTTTTAATGGGAAAAACTATCCGAAAGGATGGACATCAAATAGTGTGCCCCAAACTGAAAGCCCCAGACTTCAGGTGACACATCACTGCAAAGGGGCTGTGAGCTCCAAGTACACAGTATGGTCCGGCCCTGCACCCCCATGACACAGCACTATCCGTAGGAGCCGCAAAGGGTAGGACAGAGTAAAATTATTCATTAACAACCACACTTTTGTGTGTGAAATGCTCTGTGTGTGCAACCCGTGGCTTCAAACCCGGGGGGCAGGAGCCCATGGAATGAGCGCAGAAGGGGGAGCACTGGGAGGATGAGGAGCAGGGGTGCTGAGGTCTGGGGTCACCTGCCTCGTGCGAGCCAGGCTACAGCCCAGTGGAGACGGAGGCAAGTTTTGCGGCTGTATGGGGAGAGTGGAGAACCATAAGGAAGAAGAGGAAGGGAAAGGAGTACAGAGGAAAGAAGAGAAGGAGGGGGAATGAGGAAGAAAAGGAAAGCAGGGAGCTATCTTCCTCTGGGTGGTGGTTCCTAGGGTCTGTCCATAAAATGCAGTCTCATATCCCAGCTTCTTTATGCCTTAAAAAAAAAACAAACCCAAACCAATCCCCAGATTCTCTTAAATGCCCAAGATTTGTTACCTGCTCAGATCAGCTGGATTTCCCAAGAACCATCAGCTCATCTGGGTGGTGTGGCGCTGACACTCACATGCCCCAGGTCCCAGTGTTTTCTTTAGACAGTGAGCGTGTAGTCTCAGGGCCTGAGCTTGCAGGGCCAGACTTCTCGGATCTGTATTCGAGCTCCAGCACTTAGGAGCTGTGTGACGTGGGACAAGTTATTTAGCCTTGCTGTGCTTCAGTTTCCTTATCTTTAAACCAACTTATAGGCCTGAGAGAATTAATCAAATTAATCCATGTGAAGCTCTTAGAACATAATAAGCACATAATAAAATTACTAATTCACAATGAGTAAGGGAGGTAGAATTACTACTAACAAGAGAACCATTTATTAAGAGTGAATAACTGAAAACTTAGCTCATGACCTCTGAAGGACTGCCAACTGTTGTGTAATCTGTCCTTTGTGAAAAATATTTTTGTCACCTACTACTCCCTATGTACCCATCCAGCTCTTTTCCAGTATGTCGCAGTCAACCCTGTCTTCCTCTTTGATGCTCCTTTCTCTCAGCCTTCCACCACACTGCATGGTTGGAAATCTTAACCTTTTAACTGTTCCTTCTTGGGCTCGAAATCTGCTCCCTCTTCCGACCTCCTCACCATTCTAGTCCGAATCCCTCCTGGCAGTCTTTCCCGTTCCCATCCAGTCTCCTCTCCACGAAGTCTGGTCGACGCCCAGCCATGCTCTGTTCCTCAGGAGAGGGGCACTGTTATCTCATCTACAGATGACAAGAGAGGCTCAAGCCAGTTAGGTCTAAGGTCACATGGTCTGGAGGAAGTAGAGCCAGAGTTTACATTCAAGGATGTCCGACTCCAAAAGCACTGTTATTCCATGGTTTGGATAGATGGTGTATTGGCTGCTTAGCTGGGTAGACAGATGGCTGAATCAATGGGTAAATAGGTGAATAAATGAACAAATAATAAACAGCTTAATACTCAGAATGACCTGTCCCACCATATGGACTGGCATATGTTTAAAATGGGTGGGCAGCCTTGATGTGGCTCCTGCGGAACAAGGGTTCTTAGCAGGGGATTTTGCTCCATGAGGGATATCTGGCAATGTCTCGAGACAGTTCTGATCGACACAACTGGAAGGGAGGTGCACATTGCTCCTGACATCTAGTGGGGAGAGGCCAGGGATGCTGTAAACATGTTACAAAGCACAGGACAGCCCCCACAATAGAGATTTATTTGGCCCAAAATGTCAATAGTGCTGAGTTTGAGAAACTCCGCTTTACAATGAATTAGGTCAACCCTATGGTAAACAGGCAGGTTTTATTGAGGGTAAGTGAGGGAATACAGTGAACAGTTTTATATTTGAAAACACGTGCTTCAAAAACAACCACACAGAAAACAAAAACAAAGCAGAAAAGCTTTGTGCTTCAGTGAATGAAGGCACAGGCACCTGTGAATGAATGGTAAGCCATCCCTCAAGGGGAAAGGAAGAGGAAAGCTGAGGACAGAAGCAGAACTCTGAATTCAGAGGAACACAAAATATTGTGATGTATCATAAAAATTTCCAAAGAGCAAAAAAAAGAGCACATACTTCATCTTTGAAAAATGCATACAGTGGGATCATGTTGCCTTTTCTGAACAACCTTCTCTGCTCTAAAATTCTGTGCCTACCCCTGCTTCCCTTCCCCCATTTTCCTTGCCAACCTTGCTGCCATCTGCTCACCCCCATACCCTCTGGGAGGTACGTGCCCACCCCCAGGGCAGACTCCGAGACCCTCTGGCCAGGGTGGAGCTCAACTTGACATAGCCTCAGTCAGGGAGCCTGGCCCAGTCAGTGGGCCCCCATCGGGTCCCACCAGAGACTGGGGGGGCTCTGGGTACACCTCACCATTAGCACAAGCTCTTCATTTCAGTTACCCTGAGAGGAAGCTGAGTCAACATACACTCAAACCAACTCCAAACACCAGCTGCACAGGGCCTGACTCTTTCCTGAAGCAGGAAGATTGATTCTGCCTGGGACTAAATGCCTGCTTCACTGAAGTGCCCTTTTCAGTTAAGTTGTGAAAAATGGGAATAATAGCCCTCTGCAGGTCGAGTGAGCACCACCGATGCTGAGAGCCACTGGGATTTACCTCCAGCTCGCTCGGTAGCTCCGCGTCCTAACAGGCTGCAGGATGGGCCACTGCATTAAGTGTGCTGGAGACAAAGGACATTTTCCCCTTTGCACCACCTTTCGAGGTCAAGGAAGGGAGTGCTGATGAGCCCAGGTTGGGCTTTGGTTGTTTCCCCTTTAACACAGCAGGCTCGGAAACCCTAAAACTCAGGGTCCCCAGATGGGGGCACTGGGGCGGTGGCAGAGAGTGGAAAGTTTTACCGAAAGCACAGCTCACACTGGGCAAGCACCTGGTTACATCCTGAGGAAATCCAGTCAGTCACAGGAGGCTCATGCCTGGGCCTGACATCTCTGGTGCTGCCAGCTGCGCCTCCGCTCTCTGGTAGTACGGGCAAGGTGCACACTGGGGCTTCCTCTATGGTTTAAGCCAATCTGCTGCCAGTTATAGCTATCCACACGGCGCAATGTGTTGTTCCTGTCACTTACTACAGGGGGAGAGTCATGTGAGTGTGTTCTCAGCTTTGCTATCGGCAAAAACATTTTGAAGAAGGCATTGTTTCTAGATGAGTAGAATTATTATTCCCTAGACTTCCTCGTCCCCTCCCTGACATGAATAGTGATTTCAGCTTTAGCAAACTTCATTTCAAAAACAGGCAAAGCAAAAGAAACAATAAAGCTCCAATGCTCTAAAACCCATAATTCTCCTCCAAATGTCACAATGCGAAAGCACCCGAGACCTTTCTAAGCACATTAGCAGGCAATACAAGACCATTCCCAGCTATTAGACTATTTTGAAATAAACTCAAATTACTGGGGAGCATGGTAGGCTCCACATAATTCCTCCATTTAAGTTTCTCATGAAACTGTATCCCTGTGATTGGGAACTCCTGCTACCATTCAAAATTAACAAAGGATGCAGACACTGTTGATGAAACATTAATGACCAATTTGCAAATTGTTCTAGGACCCCCTTCGTTCCCATGGGCTCATCAATGCAGCATTCTCCGGTCTCTTACTTCATTCTTTCAATTATTCAGCATCCATTAAGCACCCACAGTAATCTGAGCTCCAAGCAACCTTTCACCCACATTCCTCTCCCTCTACCGATTTCATTCTTTTCATCCATGGGTGATCCTTCTACCTGCAGTGGTCAGTCGACCTTTGCCTTAAGGCAGGAAGCTCAGTCAGAAATCATGCATGGCAATGACCATGAGATGACAGAAGCTAGAGGAACTTTTCTGGGCTGTTCCACAGCACTGGAGGGAAACGTACCTGAATATGAGATCCAGGGGTACCTCAGTCTGTGAATTCTTCAGACCCACTTTAACTGGGCTTCATTAATTCAGCCACTTAGTGAATATTTTCTGAGCACCTACAGTGTTCCCAGCATTGTGTCAGTGGGCAGCAGAAGCATAAACAGATAAAGAGTAAGACCATATCCGGTATGGTCATAGCTGCAGTGGAGGACTGAGCTCCTTCTGATGACGTAGATATGAGGCCACCTTCATGTAAGTGAAGTAGGGAGCCATGCAGGAAGGACGACTTGGGGATATGGAAAGAACACCCTCTCATTACCTACTACAGACTCAAATGTCCATGGGCAACCAAGACTGAGTCCAGAAGGTGCCCTGAGTGCGCTTTCTTCGCAACGTCCTGACACCCACTGGGATAGCATTTCTGGTCTTGTCTTAAACAGAAAGTACCTGACCTGGCCTTTCCTTCATTCTGGCCACTTGGCATCTCTCGAAAGTGGGAACAAGGTAAATGACACTGCTACTACCGAGAAAGTAGCAGTAGCAGATGGTATGAGATAGGTGCACACAAAATGCTCCCGGAGAGGGCGGGGCGGAGCTCTTGGCAGAGGAATGTAGTCTGACTGAGGCGGTGGCATTTGAGCTGGCCATTGCATGATGGTTCTCTACAATAAAACTAATAAAGGTTAATGACAACCCCTACTCTCACCTTAATAGCAGCTACTACTGTTTACTGAGCAATTTTTTGAGTGCCAAGCACTGTTCTCATGCTTTTTCTACTAGTAAGAGCCCACTGAAAAAGGTATTAACATCTCATTTAACAGATGGTAAAAGTGAGGCTCAAGGAGGCCAAGGTCAATGGCTGTTTTGCAACAGGAGCCCTTGAGGCACAGGAAGCTGGCTTTATGCTGCTGCCTTCATTTTTTCTACCTTTTACATATTTTTAAAAACAATCTCAGAAACATTAAAGGATAAATCATTAACATGCTTATACTTTCCCATCTTTTTTTTTAAAGATTTTATTTATTTACTTTTAGAGAGAAGGGAAGTGAGGGAGAAAGACAGGGAGAGAAACATTGGCCCGCAACCCAGGCATGTGCCCTGACTGGGAACTGAACCCGCGACCCTTCAGTTCGCAGGCTAGTGCTCAATCCACTGAGCCACACCAGCCAGGGCTATACTTTCCCCATCTTAATGCAAATATTTTATGTGTTGACATGACAACATTTACAGTCCTTGCTCATATGCATCCACATATTCGCACAGCTATGGTGATTTTCTCTGTACAGTTTTAACTTTCATTTCATCTAACATTATTGTCTAAATACTTTCCCATTTGCTGCACTCTTCATAATTATCATCTTGATGGTGGGCTCAGGCCATCAAATAGGCATCCCCCAAACAGGGACCTGCTGGCTCAGGAAAAAAGCTTGAAATTTCTCCCCCAAATCTTCACACGGAAGCACAGCCCTAAGGGTGCACACATCCATTATATGTTCTGGAGAAGGGTTTCTGGAGTGTGGTTAACCCGGGCAAGGATCCAAAAGATGATTTTAAAAAGAACAAAAGATCAACATTTCCACCATTTGTGTTTCAATTGCAGGAGTGGAGGAAGAGGAGAGAACCTGGAGCAGGCGCCATGTGGGGTGCGGGGATGGGTGATGCGCACGCAGCCTTTCAAAGCCAGGTCTGCAGAGGCTGCTGTGCCCTACTGTGGCAGTCACCTCACGGCTCACGCTCACCTACCTTCCTTTCAATGCATGTTCCTAAAACAACAATGATGACAATGACGATATAATCATTATAAAAGGTAACACTTTCACAGCACTTTTACACATGCCAGGCACTATTCCAACAGCTTCACCTGCACGGACTCACTCAATCTTTATAAGTACATATTATTATTATTATTATTATTATTATTATTATTATTATTATTCCTGTTTTACAGATGTGGAAACTGAGGCACTGAAGACACACAGCTCTTCCCCACAGCTAGTGGCCAGGTGACCTGGGCAGCCAGGATGAAGAGGCCACACACTAGAACCATTTTATAACATCTGCCCCAAAACTTGTGTCTTGTTTTCCTCCATGCTCAAAACTCTTTTCTCACCTCCTATTTATTATCAAATTCAGTTCCAACTCCTTATCCATTTTTCTGCTCTGGGAGCTTCCTCTTCCCAAAATGTTCATCTCCCACTTCTCCAAACCCCGGAAACAACTTTCTATGATACCTCCTAACAACTGTGGCATTGAAGTCTCATGGAGGAAAGGAAAAGAGGATTGTAATTCACAGCACACAGCTGAACGTAACTCCTCTTCTTATTAGTCTCTCTGCCTATTGTCCCTGAATTTCCACCCCAATTCCCCCCCTCACATTTTTCCCTCCCTTGATGTTGAAGCTCATCCTATATTTCTGACTGAACCTCAAAGGTCTGGAAGGAGCAGTTTTGGAAGGGCATTCTTTTTGCTTCAGCTTCCTCCTAGGGTCTCTGAGATTTTGAAGGAATAGTGTGTTGGTTGAGCATTTTTTTCTCTTATGTACAGTTTGTTATAAGTTGCCATTCTTGTGAGAATTAAAACAAACAGGTACATATTTCCATCTCCTTTAGGCCCAGTCAGGCCTTATTTGTCACTAAACGTACCCCATCTCTTGGGCTCGCATGTAATCCAACCTGCAACACAAGAAACAACTCAGGGGCCATCTCTGATCCAAAGCACTGTTCTAAGAAGCCCTCTCTGAGCAGGGACAGGAAAACAGCCTGCCTCCTCCTGAACCCCACTCAGGGCCTTGACCACTTAGGACTTGACCCTAAGAGACTACAGCATGACCTGCACTTTTTACCGGGTGTTACTCTCATCTGGAAAAATATCTTACATTTCCTGTATGATCCTAAGCTTCCTAGAGGCTAGCTTGATGCTTTACTTTCCTTTATATTCACTGTAGTGCCCTGTGTAAAACCTGCCACTTCATAGATTTTCAGTAAGTGTTTGAGAAATGAATAAATGAGTTTTCCTGACAGGACCAATATGATTAATACATGAAGAATACAGTAACATAAAAATATGCATATTAGAACTCTTAGCCCATGTAATAAGGCAAGAAATAAAAAGGCATATAAATTAGAAAGAAATAAAATTCTCTTATTGACAGATGACATGATTTGCCTATATAGAAAATCCTAAAGAATCTATTAAAAATTGCTACTAAACTTAAAAAGGTAGAAAAAATACAGTCAATATTAAAAATCAATTATACTTCTATAAACTAGCAATGAGCAATTTATATATATGAAAACCAATATAATACAAATAGTACCATTTGCAATAGCATCGAAAACATGAAATAGTAGCAATACGTCTTAGAAAATAAGTGCCAGATATATATGCTGAAAAGTGAAAACATTGATAAAATAAGTTAAAGAAGATATAATTAATGATGAGCAATACTACAGTCATGGATTGAAAGACTCAAAAGTATTTGATGTCAATTCTTCCCAGACTAATCTATATATTCAACACAATTCTAATAAAAATCTGAGCAGAAATTTTTGTAGCAATAAACAAGCTAAATTTAAATTTTTATGGAAAAGCAAAGGAACACCCTTAACAACTATGTAATTTGAAGAGCTCACACTACTTGATTTCAAGATTTATTATGGAGCAACAGCAACAAGCCAGTGTAGTATTAAAGAAACGATATAGATAGATGTAATATGAACAGATAGAAAACACACACTATGACATATGTGTCAGGTGCTTTCTGAAACAGGTAAAAATGCAATTCTGTGGAGAAAGGAGAGTCTGATATTCAACACGGTGCTAGAACAGTTGAATATCCATAAGCAAAAAGAGTAAAAAAGAAACTCAATTTACATCTTTCACCTGTTGCAAAAATTAACTCAAACTGAATTTAAGTGTAAAGCCTGAAACTATAGAACATGTAGAAGAAAATCTCTGTGATTTAGGATAAGGTAAAAATTTCTTAGATACAACACCAAACATATGATCCATAAAAAAATGTGATAAATTGGACCTTAAAAACAAGGAAATGGGGGGGTTGGGGAGGCAGGTGGAAGAGTGCAAAGGGGGGAAATGGGGCATATCTGCAACAGTGTCAAAATAGGAAATAAAACTAAATACTAAAGTAAATAAATCTATAAAAGATATGAACAAAGAATTCAACAATACATATGGCAAATAAGCACATAAAAAGATACTCAGTATCACTGGAAATTAGCAAAATGGAAATTAAAAGCATAATAATTTATCACTACATCTATTAGACAAGCTAAAAAACCAATGAACAAACCAACAAACATAAAAAACTGACAATACCAAACGTTGGTGAGGATGTACAGCAATTGAAACGATCATACGTTGTAGGTGGGAATGTAAACTGGCTCGTCCACTCTGCGAAACAGCATGGCAGTTTCTCACGAATTTAACATGCATTTGTCACATGACCCAGCAGTCCCATTCTTGGATATTTACCCCAATGAAATGAAAACGTGTTCACACGAACACCTGCCTGTAAACATTTATAGCTGCTTTATTTATATTTGCCGAAAACTGAAACAACCCAAATATCCATCACCTGGGAAATAGATAAACAGACTGTGATTCATTCACACCATGGAATATTACTCAGGAATACAAAGGAAAAAAACTACTAATATACAATGACATAGATTAATCTCAAAGGCATCACGATAATTGAAATAAATCAAGTTCAAAAAGTTAAATATCATATGATTCCACTTATTTGGCAGTCTGGTGGAGGCAAAGTTACGGGATGCTGCAAGGCTGAAGGTGGGAGGCGAGGTCAGCCAGGAGAGGGCACAAGGGAAACGGGGTTTTCCTGGCAGATGATCGGACTGTTCTATAACATGGCTGGCAATGATTATATGACTATATATGATTATGAAAATGTATAGAAATGTCCACAAAAGGACGATTTTTACTGTATGTAAATATCTTAATTTAAAAATATAAAAAAATAAGGTAAAGAAAAATTTAAGTGTGTTGGATACTTGAGAAACAAGACCACTTTCTGTCCCAGCCTTGGTCCACCAGGCAATTTTAGAAAACATGCTTTTTTTTAGTCCCCTAAGTTGTACTTTAGTAGCATTTATGAAAAATACCCATGGAAATCCACTGAACTAGTCTCTTCTGTTTGTCTGCTGCACACACTGATAATTTTTCCACCTGATTCTCACTGTCATCTTCCCTTATGCAGCCCCCCAAATCCCGCCCATGATCACCCCCATTCCTATCCACAGCGGTAGCCAGTGAAGCCGCCCTGATCATGCAACTTGATGTGATTACTCTGCCTGTGAATTGCCACTGCACTGTGAGGCCTCCAGCATCTGCATTCTGCCTAATCAGCACCCATCGCCCCACCTCAAGGTCTCTGTTTACTAATAATATTACGATAATATTACTGCTCACTCACATTACTGAAGACCTACCTTGTGCCAACTGTGGCACAGGCACTTTACATTGGGAGTTCCTCAATCCAACAAGGTGAGTAGGTAGTACATATTCTACCTGGCAGAATTTATTTGAATAATATCTACCTGGTCTGTCACCTGGCAAAGAAGTACTCCAGGTGGGAACTGAGCTATGCTCCTGCTGGACACAGTCTAGGGAGGTTTCCTGATCCTCCTTCTCCATTAAGCTGCGGCCTCTGTCTCTCTCCCAGCTCCTTTTCTCCTTGGCTCAGGGAACAGCGCAGGGACTCAGAGTTTACCTTCCAGACACCTCATGTGCTCAGGCAATCCTGAGACTCACAGCACGAAGACATTACTACATCATGCTCATGTATTTTTTTTCTGATGACCACAAAGGGAAGAAATGATGGCTATAGAAGGAGTTCCCATATCACTTCCTGCATGTCAACATTGTGTTTGTTCCTTGTCCCTGGTTATACGCCACGTTCCGGCAGCTCCTTTTCATCACATAATCCAGAATCACTCTGCAATTCTTGGACCTGGGGAGGGGCAGCAGTGGCTGCCACCTCAGGTCTCTAATAGCTGACAGGCCTGTGCCAACCTCTTCCTTAGGAAAAGCGCCATGTTGTGGAAGCTACCTAATCTGGCAGATTCCAAACCCCTGTAAGAGAATTGAAATTGTGCAGTGTGGAGAAAAGTGCAGTGGAATTTAAAACACTGACCTGGTGTGATCTCCCATATAACCCATAGGGACAACCCTTCCCTTCGCAGAGTCCACTCTTTCTCTGGTGGGTCCCTGCACAGTAGGCCGTGCAGCGTGTGCTCCGCAGGGCGCTTCCGCCGACCTGGGGGAATGTGCCGGTGACCAGCAGGGGCCCTCCCAACCCAGACCACCTGCTGTACATGCTTTCAAAAATCATTTCGAGCCACATTTGGCCCAAGGCTTTTTTTCAGGAGGAAAGTCTAGAGCCTCCCAATTTTATTTTGTTTTTTACTTCTTGTTCAAAGAACAATCACATAAGATAAAAATATCTTCCTCAGGCAAGGAAAATTTAATTCAAATATTCTTAAGAATAGATTCAACAACTTTTTCCTCACAAACAAAATAAAAAACAAACCTGCATCATTTTTGGTTTCCCCCAGTTACATAAGAAAAAAAGGAAACAGGGAGTATTTACACAAAATAGTTTACACCTGCCCTGTAAACATGACTGAGAAACCTTGTAATAGCTACTTCATAGGCATTATCCTAACAACCCTCCACGAGGGACGTTGTTGTCACGCCACATTACAGATGAAGACACTGAGACCTGGAGGGGTCAGTGATGTGTCCAAGGTCGCAGAGTTGTAGTGCACAAGGCAAAGACCTGAATCCAGGCAGCCTCACCCCAGGGCCCACATTCTTAACCAGGTGCATCAGTTGATATTTGCATAGCTGTGGTCAGAATGAACTAAAGCTGCCTTTAGCAGTTTTGTGAAGAAATTAAAGAGCTGTTAGATTTCTTCTCCACTTTTACTTTCTTTTTATATTAAACTCCAGGTGCACACACTGGATCAGTCACAACCCATGGCTCCCAACACCATCAACTTTCATTTCAGCTCCATCCCCTCCAAGCCCTTACTGACTTTAAAATAAAACCTAGCTCCTTAAATTGGTCCAAAGTGTGGACCAATCCAGTGTGACCCTTGACTATCTTGCTGACCTACTCTCTCACCAGGTCCTGCTCACTCACTGTTCTTAGCAATGTGGTTCCTCTTTCCATTCCTTGAACGTTCTTGTTTTGGAGCCTAAGCTACCTGCTCTAAAGTTTCAGTTTAAATGGTATCTTCTCCAACAGGCCTCTCATGGCCATCCAACCTGAAACAGCCCCTCTGTCATACTGCCCTGCTTTATTTCAGTTTATGACTCGTCTTCCCCCTCTACAGGAAGAGTCTTGTGTAGGTCAACCTGTGTATGCATCTATGCAGACCACTATGAACCAGTGATAGCCATCGCTCTTGGCTGGCCATACAATCCAGAACTTCTACTAAAGCCCACAGTAAGGTCTTTGTATGGAAGCCTGAGAGAGCGTCCACATACAAGGGCACTGACTGTACAGTCACAATTGCTTTGCCTGGCTTTTCCAAAGAACGGTCTTCTATTTTCAAAATCTCATGTTAGCATATAAGTGCTTTCTTTCAGCCACAGGGAGCGTTTTCTTCAGACAAGTACAACTGAATCAGGTGGGGGGTGGGGGAGGTAGGCGACAAATTTCAGACCATGACTATGATGTAAACAATGAGTTCTGCAGCACACGTTGCAAGAGGAAAAGCTCCATGTGTCACTGGAAATGCTCCTGAGATCTTCCAGAGGAAGCCTGGGAGACATATATTGGTTTAGAAGAACCAAAGATTCAATGTTAACAGGAAGATTCTAGATAAAATTTCCCTGTTCTTGCAACACTGAACTTAAATCTAATAAACCAGAATTTAATTAAAACATTTTATTTTCACATCCAAGAAAGGAACCACATTGCTGTGGGCTGAGAGTCAGATTTCACAGGCTGAGCACGAAGAGGCTCAACTTTCATTAACTGTTCACTTACGAGAGGAGACCTGGGGCCACAAACTGGGAGCGGTGTGGGGAGGAAAAGGCAACGTAATTTTGGTTCAAAAAGATAAAAGATGTTTTGGTGAAAAGAATAAATGCAGGCTGCATGGTGAGTGGTCACCCTTGAATTTGATATTCTAAATGTGCCCCGTTGTACTCCCACACGTCACAGCCTCTTTCACCTGTTTTATTGTTCAACAGTGGCATGATCTGAAAACAGGGAAGTCACTAAATTTCTACCTGCAGAATGGGGCCAACGCTGGTGTCACAGGGAATCTTCAGAAGAGGGTACACAATAACGAGCACATGACATTCACACACTCAGTCTCTACTTAGTGAGCTCCTCCCATGGGCTGGGCTGGGGCAGGCGGGCTCTGAGGACCCAGTGGCAAACTACACAGACTTGCCTGGTTCCTGCCCTCAGGAAGTTTCCAGTGTAGCACAAATGAGTTGAGTCAATTATTCACAATTCATATAAAAATAGAATGCCCCCTTAATTATTGATACCTCATTTTCATCCCTTTGTAATATAAGGGAAGTAAAATAGGGTAGAGAGAGTACTGTTACATTCTTGGGAGGCATTTGACTAGAGTGTTTAGGAAAGCAAGCCCCCTTGAGGAATAATGGATCTAGGCAATGTTCACCAATGGCAAAAACCGCTAGGTAAAAAGCTGACGGGGGAACTGTATCACAGATATATTAAGCTGAAAACCCCCAAATCTATTGACTAATCTTAAAAGAATAAAGAGAGAGACATAGGGAAGTACAGAACACCACTCATGGAGGAGTTTTGTCTCCCTCCTGAAATCAAACTTAAATCTGAATAGGCCTCTAGGTTCAATACCAGTTGTGGGAAATACAGAGGACTGCAGAAGTGTTGAATGACACCACGAGGATGCAACTGCAAAATTTTAGAATGTGGGCAACTCCACAGGACAAACAACCCAACTTCTTTAACACTAAAAGTTACCGAAAAGAGGGGACAAGGAAACATAGTTTAAAAGGGACCTAAGCATGAAGGAGAGAATCCTAGAAGCAGCAAGAGATAAGAGGATAGGAACCTACAAAGGAGTTGCCATCAGACTGTCAGCTGATTTCTCAAAAGAGACCTTATAGGCAAGAAGGGCCTGGAAAGAAGTATTCCAAGTCATGAAAGGCAAGGACCTACATCCCAGATTGCTCTATCCAGCAAAGCTTTCATTTAGAATGGAAGGGCAGATCAAGTGCTTCTCAGATAAGGTCAAGTTCAAGGAGTTCATCATCACCAAGCCCTTATTGTATGAAATGTTCAAGGGACTTATCTAAGAAAAAGAAGATTAAAAAACATGTGTAGTAAAATGACAGCAAACTCACAATTATGAAAAACCACACCTGAAACAAAAACAAGAAGAAACTAAGCAAACAACTAGAACAGGAACAGAACCACAGAAATGGAGATCAC
>CM052542.1:79321328-79391411 GCA_028533065.1 Trachops cirrhosus | reverse complement strand
GGAAATGGAAGGGAGGTGGGGAGGGATGGGTGGGTGGGCTGGAATGGGAATAAAAGATTGAAACTGTACGGAATAATCTAAAATTAAAAAAAAACACATTAAAGTCAGATAAAATATCAAAGGACTTTTAGAGATTAATGAAAAAAGATAGAAAACTTAAACTTCATAAAGGGAAATAATGTATAAAAAAATATTGTGGTTATTTTTTGAAAAGTGCTTTTGTCAGTTATATGCACGTACATGAGTATTTATGGATGAACTGGGATTAGCTTCAAAAGAATAGGGGAGAAAATAAGTACATAAAAACATGTTCAACATTATTAGCATTATTATTATTCAGCAATAAAAAGAAATGAAGTACTAATACCTGCTAGAACATGAGTAAACCTTGAAGACATTAGGTTAAGTAAAAGAAGTCAGTCATAAAGCACTACATATTATATGGCTCCATATATATAAAATGTCCAGAATAGGCAAATCAATAGAAATAAGAAGTAGATCAGTGGTTCCCTAAGGCTGGAGTAGGGGGAGAAAGTTGATATTGGGGAGTGACTGATGGCTAAGAGTTCTTGGGTTTCTTTTAGGGTAAAGAAAATATTCTAAAATTCATTGTAGTGAGAGGTGCCCAACTCTGTGACTATGCCAAAAGCAACTGAGATTGATATGTAGCTTTCTGGCAAAGATGGAGGGGTAGGTACATACACTTTGCCTCCCTGCACAACCAAAAGGACAACAACAAATTTAAAAACAAAAAATAACCAGAACTGACATAAAATCAAACTGTATGGAAGTCCAACAACCAAGGAGTTAAAGAAGAAACACTCATTAACGCTGGTAGGAGGGGTGGAGATAGGCAGTGGGTGGTGGGGAGGTGGAGAGGACGTGCGGCAAGGTGGTGGCTGGAGGACCGGGTGATCCCACATTTGTGTGTAGCTAAACTCAGAGGAACAACTGGGTAATGAGACAGCCCATGCAACCCAGGGTTCCAGCGTAGGGAAATAAAGCCTCAAAACCTCTAACTGAAAAACCTGTGGAGGTTATGTGGGAAGAAACTCCCAGCCTCATAGGAGAGTTCATTGTAGAGACTCATGGAGTCCTAGAACGTACACCAGCCACCCACCCGGGAATCAGCACCAGAAGGGCCCAATTTGCTTGTGGGTAGCAGGAAAAGTGACTGAAAGTCGGCCGAGAGCTAAGCAAGCAGCATTATTCCCTCTTGTATACCCCCCCCACATAGCGCCACAGCCCAGTGATGTTGTGGCAAATATCTAAAGCTCAGCCCCTTACCATGTAACAGGCATGGAAACAAAAAAAATATGGCCCAAATGAAAGAACAGACCAAAGCTCCAAAAATAGAACTAAGTGATGAAGAGATAGCCAACCTATCAGATGCACAGTTCAAAACACTGGTAATGAGGATGTTCACAGAAAAGGTTGAATATGATAGCAAAATAGAGGAAAAAGTGAAGGCTATGAAAAGTGAAATAAAGGAAAATGTACAGGGAACCGACAGTGATGGGAAGGAAACTGGGACTCAAATCAACGATTAGGAGCAGAAGAAAGAAATAAACATTCAGCCAGAACAGAATGAAGAAACAAGAATTCCAAAAAATGAGGAGAGGCTTAGGAACTTTCAGGGCAACTTTAAACATTCCAACATCTGAATCATAGGGATGCCAGAAGGAGAAGAGAAAGAGCAAGAAATGGAAAACTTATTTGAAAACATAATGAAGGAGAACTTCCCCAATCTGGCAAAGGAAATAGACTTCCAGGAAGTCCAGGAAGCTCAGAGAGTCCCAAAGAAGTTGGACCCAAAGAAGCGCACACCAAGGCACATCATCATTACATTACCCAAGATTAAAGGTAAGGAGAGAATCTTAAAAGCAGCAAGACAAAATGAGAGCGTTACTTACAAAGGAGTTCCCATAAGACTATCAGCTGATTTCTCAAAAGAAACCTTGCAGGCAAGAAGGGACTGGAAAGAAGTATTCCAAGTCATGAAAGGCAAGGACCTACAACGTAGATGACTCTATCCAGCAAAGCTATCATTTGCAATGGAAGGGCAGATAAAGTACTTCCCACATAAGGTCAAGTTAAAGGAGTTCATCATCACTAAGCCCTTCTTATATGAAATGTTAAAGGGACTTATCTAAGAAGATGATCAAAACTATGAATAGTAAAATAACAACAAACTTACAACTATCAACAACTGAACCGAAAACAAAAACAAACTAAGCAAACAACTAGAACAGGAACGGAATCACAAAAATGGAGATCGTATGGAGGGTTATCAGCGGGGAGAGGGGGAAGAATGGAGGAAAACATACAGGGAATAAGAAGCATAAATGGTAGGTACAAAATAGGGGGAGGTTAAGGATAGTACAGGAAGTGGAGAAGGCAAAGAACTTATATGTATGACCAATGGACATGAACCAAGCGGGGAGAATGTGGGTGGGGGGTGCAGGACAGAGTGGAATAAAGGGGAGAAAAAAATGGGACAATTGTAACAGCATAATCAATAAAATATATTAAAAAATAAAAGCAATGAAATTGTACACTTAAAAACAAGAATCAGATGAGATTAGGCACACAGAACCAGAGTCACGGAAATAAACAGACACTGATAGGGGGCGGGGAGGATAACGGGGGAAAGAAGGGGAACATGTACAAAGGACCCATGGAAAAGGACAATGGGGTGGGGATTGTCTTTGGGAGCAGAGGTCGGATGGGGCAGGGGAGAGAAACGGGCGGGAAAATAGGTAGAACTGTAACTGAAAATAAGAAATATAAATTAAAAACACACACAAAAAAACAAGAATCAGTGTTGGGAGGAAATGGGTAAGGACATAGGTGAAATATAATAGACCATGTGTTGTAAAGGTTTTGAATGTGTAGGTTCTATTGCCAGCCCCTCCAGGTCAATACCTGGCCCTGACGATTACTAGCTATATGACTTTGGGCAAGATAATGAACTTCTTTTAGGCTTAGTTTCCTTAAATGGAAAATGGGAGTAATCTGTAGGTCTGTACAGATGAAATGAGGCTGACACACATAAAACATGTGCAACAGTGTCTGGCACATGTAAAACGCTCAATAAACAGCAACTTTTACTATCTTCAACTATTTTTCTCATACCAGTTCCTTTGGGAGTATGTTTCCTCAGTATCTGTCTCAGAAATCAGTTATTGTGACTTTTCCTGATGTTTTGTTGGCTTTGACCTTTTCAATTGTTACGGTTTTCCTTAACAAGGTATTATCCTTCAAATATTTCATTTTCTGTGTGACTCAGTTGGTTTTTGGTTTCAGGCTAAAGATGAGGAGCAGCAGCAAGAGATATAAAGAGTCTGCCTGCAGCCACATGAATCAACCCTGCCAAAAGGCCTGACCCCCGACTTCCAAGGGCCACAAATACTGGACAGCAGAGGCTAAGCCCACAGATGACCCTTTCAGACCCCCTTCCTTCGGTGGGGGCTTCGGAATAACACTGGTCCAACCCAGAGGTGGCAGCACTTCATTCACAGCCTGCCACTGTCTCCTCTGGATTCTGCCTCGGTTCCACTCATACCCCAACCAGGGCCTCCTAAATTAGCGAAGAGCTTTGGCTCTTTTTAATAACGAAGGCCCTGCAGGAGCCTAAATCAGTAAAACTATGATAAATATTTTATAAATGGCACTCTGAAAGCACAGCTTGGACTAACAACACATACAATGGAATTTATATGCTCGCTTATGCTCACCACACAGAACTGCAGCATTTTTTCCATTCAAGTTTGCTCCAAAACATACTAAAACATTGTTTTTATTGTATTGTACATATCAACTGCACAAGGCAATCAGTCAAGTAGAAATTTAAAACATGACCTACAAAAGAATGAACCAAAAATAAACTTCATTTTACTGATTCAATATCTAGACTATAAATTTTCAACATTTGCTAAAATTAATAGTGTTCTTCCAATTCACTTGCATAATCTCCGGCTTCCTCTGGCTTACTAACTGAAACAGAAATGTGTATTGAGTTATTTACTCAGATGCGACATTGATGTTTTGTAAACAAAATGCTGCCACCTCTGAGAACACAATGTACTATTCTCACCTACAGTGTATATGTCTTGCCTTCTTGTCAAAATGTGTCCATTCTCAGGTAAAGGTAAAAAGAATAAAGGTTAAAAAAATCACAAGCAGACAGTTCTACTATAATGTCAAATTGCCATGAGCATTTAAGTTCTGTGGTCTTCACTGAAGGCCGGGACAAGACAGGGAGCAGGTTATACACCATAATGTGGCTCTTTCCCTTCCTTCCAGAAAGCTTATTGGAATGGAAGGATTGCAATGGTGATGGCGAGAGTTCCATGGGTACGCTTGTCATGTGCTCCTTTTCAGGGAGAGGTACTGGAACACGTACAGACATGTGTATCTGTGGCTTGAGCTTTGGGACCAAGATGCTTAGTCACAGTTCCCTTGGTGTGCACCTGACAGCGTGCCTGTCCGACCACAGCAGCTGCGGAGCCTCAGCTGGGAGGAGTGCAGGCTCTCCTCAGCTCCCATCAACGGGATGGGACTGATGGCAGGTGCTGGGGGCAGGCAGGCGCTGCAGCAGAGACTGGGGCCTTTACAGTCAGAGATATGCCTTAGTTTGAACTGTGGGGTTGGCAGTTTCTAGCTGTGTGATTGGAAGTGAATTCACATCTCTGGGCCTCCAAGTTCTCACGTGAATAGGACTCTTCTGGATTTCAAAGTTGAGGAGATGGAAAGTGAAGAGCCGGTGCTCAGAGGGGCAGCAGCAAGGGCAGCAACAGAAGCTGGGGTCAAGGGGTGGAGGGGCACATACAATCCCCGAGGGACCCCTCAGCAGTGGGGCACCCAGTCCTGCTCTCCCCCACTGGATGCTGCCACTCCACGCTGTCACAGCAGACTAGGAGGCTTGCAAACAGCAGGACCCCACAGAGACTGACTTTATCTCAAGGGGTGACTCAGGCTAAAAGCACAGGTTGATCTGATTTGTGTTCAGAATTAAGTGGTTGAGGTTTCTAAACCTAAATTTTTTTAGACCTAAGTTAATTACACTATTTGAACCCTGTGAAGCCTCTAACATCTCTTGCAATGTCAGGAAGGGCTGTCATAGTAAGCAAAGGAAGGAGGAGAAAAAGGGACAGCTACTTTAACTGTGCTGGATATTTTATTTCAATGCCTTTTTAATATTTAAAACAACCTTGTGAAGTAAGAAACTTTAAATGTTTTTCTGATATTTATCTTTATTTTAAATGTTATTTAGTTGTAAGTTTGTTTTCATAAACTATTTATGTCAGAAGAGTTGTAGAGACACAGAAGAATTGCAAAGCTAGTACAGAGTTCCCATATATTTGTACACCCCGTCCCCCTCATTAACATCTTACATTAGTCTAACTTACATTTATTTGTCACAACTAGTGAACCAATACCGACACATCAGTATTAACTGAAGTCCATACTTTATTTGAATTTCCTTCTTTTGGCCTGATGTCCTTTCAGGATGCCATCCAGGACCCCACATAACATTTAGTTGTCATCTTTTCCTAGGCTCCCCTAGGCTGTGCCCGTGTCTCAGGTTTTCCTTGTTTTTGATGACCTTGACTGTTTTGAGTAGTGCTGGTCAAGTATTCTGTATAATGTCCCTCAACTGGGATTTGTCTGACTTTCCCCCTTGTGATTAGACCAGGATTCTAGCTTTGGGAGGAGGACCACAGGAGTAAAGTGTCATTTTCATTACACTGTAGTATCCAGGGTGCATGCTACCGACATGACGTGTCATGTCTGGTGTTGACCTTGACCAGCTGTCTGAGGTGCTGTCTGTCAGGCTTCTCCATGTGAAGCTGCTGTTTCCCCTCCGCTCCCCGCTGTCCTCTGTGGAAGGAGGACACTATGCACATTATTTGCCTACAGGGGTTGGGAGGTCTGCTCCTCCTCTTCAAGGGTGAAGTACCTATATTATTTGGAATTCTTCTTCATGGGAGATTTTTCCGTTCTCCTCCATTAATTTGTGTATTCTTGTATGTTATTCAACCTTTTATTTGTATTAATATAGGCTCATGAATATTTATTTAATACTTTAGGTCAAAATCCAATATTGCTTTATTTATTTTGTTTTTCAAACTGTTCCAACTGCGGCCTATGGGAGCTTTTTCAGTTGGCTCCTGTGTCCCTTTGACACACCCCACCCCTCCCCAATGCGGTGGTTTTTTAGCACTTCCTTCTTTTCTGGCACTACAAGATCCTTTACACTCATGTTATATATTTCCTGTCCAGTCCTAAAGTCAGTCATTTCTCCACAGAGCGCTGGAGACTTACTTTTGAGTTCTGTTGGTCAGGACCAGGGCAGCCTTCAGTATAGGGCTGTTTGTCCCCAGCACTGAGGCTTTCCCCTTCTGATCACTGCACCCAAGCTTTTCCTGGCGTGGCTGGTGGGAACACAAACAATTGCCCTGTATGACCTCAGAGACTGTTCTGCTTATTCCCTTCTGGTGGTTCTTTTCTTAGTCACTGGGATGTTCCTTCCACGGTGAGCTGAGGACTGAGGGATCCTCGCAGATCTCTGAGCTGGCTTTCTGGGCAGTGCAGCCTCTCAGATTCACCTTGTGAATTCCAGCTGCCTGGGTCTCTCAGATCCTTAATGTTGCCTCCTCAACTTAGAGACTCCTGGGCTCTGTTTGGTCCTGACCCTGTGCCATGGCCTGGGAACTTCTCCAGGCCATGGTGAGCTGGAGAACAGTAGGACTCGCCCCACTGTTCCCTGCTCAGGGACTACCATCCTGTGTTATCTGTGTTTGATGTCTGAACACCACTGTCTCATACATCTTGTTTAGATTTCTAGTTGTCTAAGGTGGGAAGGTAAAGTCAGTTCCTGTGATTCTACTCTTGGCCTGAGTAGAAGTTCTGAAATTCACTATATAGAGGGTCTAATTTGGAAATGTGATTGGCTTTGCTGTATATAAATAGTACAAGCGAGGGACTCAGATTTGACCACACGGCATCACGTGGCTAAAATAATGGAGCGGGGTTAATCTGTCTGTATTACAATGAGGTTGCTGGAGGTGTAAAATATAAATGGACTGAACTGGGAGGCTCTGAAAGCCCAGATGCCCTCCGGCGTCTGCTGCAGGATGAGCAGAGCTGGCGCAGGGGACGGCACCTCCCCAGGTGCACATACTCTTCTCAGGGTACAAGGCCTAGACCGACAGCAGCGACATGAAAACAGCCCACATGTGTGATGTGCACACATCGAAGCAGCCTTAAAAATCCACAGGAGGATGATTGGTTTCACAGGATTTTCCCTTGTCCCAGGCAATCTAGAAGTACTGGTTAATATGAGTACCCACCAATAGTTTGAAAACTCACTCAGTTAACAGGGCAGAAGGTGGAAAATCATGGGTGAAAATGTCCCCCATGGGGCTTACTTACTTAGAGCCTTCCCTACATCTCAACTATATCAGAGGGAGTCTAATACACATACACACACCCTCCTTATGGAACGTATACAGGGACCCACAATTTTCTCCTGGGTCTCTCAATTTCATTTTCTTCAGTTCTTTGAGATCTTAGTCCCAAAACAGTGAGGCAGACTTGAACGATCTGCAAACAAATTTTCAAAATCTAGGAGCCTTTTATCAAAGGAAAAAACACTTTCAGATGTAAGAGCCACAATCACCGGAATTCAGAAATACTGCAAAAGGCATTTTCTTCATGCAGCTCATCACGCATATCAGTGGTCCCAGGAGGGTACATTCACCTGTGACACAGGACTGTGAAAACATCTCCAAGCCAGTTACCGCCAGCACATTCTCTGCCCTCCTTCATCTATGGTGGGTGGCGGCGTTTGGGGTAGAAAAGCTACCAAGATGCAGTGACCTTCCCTGCTCTACTTGAAACCAAGCACCAGGCCTCGTACATGTCCGAGCATGGAGCCCATGCAAGGCATCTCTAGCCTCACTTCCATCTGTTCCACGACACACCTCCCATTACCCACACCGTCCAGCCTGCCCAAAGCAAATGGGCACTTAAAGACACGAAAACGTGTATCACCAGGAAAGAGTAGGAGGCTCCTAATCAAAGAGACTGTAAGAGACCATGAAATTCCTTGCTTCAGACATGGAGTTTCCTCAAGACTTGTTTATTGTCATATGTGGCAAGTTAGAAAGTATCCCATTAAGGTAGATGGGACTAGTACCCTGGTTTTATTTATTTTTTAAAATATATTTTATCGATTATACTATTACACTTGTCCCATTTTTCCCCTTCACCCACCTCTGTGCTGCACACTTCCTCCCACCCACATTCCCCCCCTTTGGTACATGTCCATGGGTCGTACATATAAGTTATTTGGCTTCTACGTTTCCTACACTATTCTTACCCTCTCCCTGTCTATTTTCTACCTACCATCTATGCTACTTATTCTCTGTACCTTTTCCCCTTTTCTTCCCCTCCTGCTCCCCTGTTCATAACCCTCCATGTGATGTCCATTTCTGTGGTTCTGTTCCTGTTCTAGTTGTTTGTTTAGTTTGCTTTTGTTTTTGCTTTAGGTGTCATTGTTAATAATTGTGAGTTTGCTGTCATTTTACTGTTCATATTTTTATCTTCTTTTTCTTAAATAAATCCCTTTAACATTTCATATAATAAGGGCTTGGTGGTGATGATCTCCTTTAACTTGACCTTATCTGAGAAGCACTTGATCTGCCCTTCCATTCCAAATGATAGCTTTGATGGATAAAGTAATCTGGGATGTAGGTCCTTGCCTTTCATGACTTGGAATACTTCTTTCCAGTCCCTTCTTGCCTGCAAGGTTTCTTTTGAGAAATCAGCTGACAGTGTTATGGGAACTCCTTTGTAGGTAACTGTCTCCTTTTCTGTTGCTGCTTCTAGGATTCTGTCCTTAATTTTAAACTTGGGTAATGTAATTATGATGTGCCTTGGTGTGTTCCTCCTTGGGTCCAACTTCTTTGGGATTCTCTGAACTCCCTGGACTTCCTGGAAGTCTATTTCCTTTGCCAGATTGGGGAAGTTCTCCTTTATTATTTGTTCAAATAACTTTTCCACTTGTTGCTCTTCCTCTTCTCCTTCTGGTACCCTTATAATTCAGATGTTGGAACATTTAAAGATATCCTGGAAGTTCCTGAGCCTCTCTTCATTTTTTTGAATTCTTGTTTCTTCATTCTTTTCTGGTTGAATATTTCTTTCTTCCTTCTGGTCCAAACTGTTGATTTGAGTCCCAGTTTCCTTCCCATCACTATTGGTTCCCTGTACATTTTCCTTTATTTCACTTAGGGTAGCCTTCATTTTTTCACCTAATTTGCGGCCATACTCAATCAATTCTGTGAGCATCCTGATTACCAGTGCTTTGAACTATGCATCTGATAGGTTGGCTATCTCTTCATTGCTTAGTTGTATTTTTTCTGGAGCTCTGATTTGTTCTTTCGTTTGGGCCATTTTTTGTCTTGACACGCCTGCTATGTAGTTTGGGGTGGAGACTTAGGTGTTCACCGGGGCGAGGTAACCCACGTTGCTGCATGTGGGGAAGGGGTCTGAGAGGGAACAACGGCACTTGTGCTGCTCTCTGCTGGCTTTCAGTCACTTCCTCCACTACCCACAGTCAAGTTGAGCCCTTCTGGTGCTGATTCCCGTGTGGGTGGGTTTGTGTACATTCTAGGACCCTATGGGTCTCTCCAACAAACTCTCCTGTAAGGCTGCGAGTTTCTCCCACTGCCTCAACCCCCACAGGTGTTTTCAATCAGAGGTTTGAGGCTTTATTTCCCCTGTGCTGGAGCTCTGGGTTGCTCGGTCTCTCTCAGTCCTCAATTGTTCCTCCTGGTTTATCTGCACGCGAATGTGGGATTGCCCGCTCCAGCAGCCACCACCTCACCAGGTCCATCAGCTACAGCCTTGCACACCCTGCTCCACATTCCGGTGCTGGATCTGCCACCTGCCACCTTGCCAGGAGTCCTCTCCACGCGCTCGTCTCTACCCCTCCTACTGGTCTAGATGAGTGTGTCTTCTTTAACTCCATGGTTGTTGGTCTTCCATACAGTTCGATTTTCTGTCAGTGCTGGTTGTTTTTGTTTTTAAATTGTCCTTCTTTTGGTTGTGTGAGGAGGCAGAGTGTAGCTCATTGGTTTTAAAGTTCATTGTTATGTTCAAATGCTTAACAAAAGCTTGCCTCTTCAAAAGGCAAGGTATGTGGGGGCACAAAAGGATGGAGAAGGGTTGTTTTGAGCGTAGTTTCCACAGTTGCTTGTTCAGAAGGTTTGCATTCAGTGGACACTCAACAGACAGATCTCTGCTAAATTAAACTGAAGTATTTCCAGTGACTGGCCACCTGCCATCCCTTGACATACAAATACTTTTTACTCCGTTCCCTTCAGGATAGCCACTGGGTCATAACTGCAAATTCCCACACCTGTAGGAGAAGCTGGAGCCAACTGACCACGTAGAGACCTACTGATAAATGACCACAGCTGGCCAGTGACAGAGCCCCTGTGATTTCACATCCTGACAGAGAGTAAAATTAGAGAAAAAAACAAAACAAAACAAAAAATCAGTCCAAATACAGATTCAGGCTTAAATCACAAGGAAATCCCATATATTTGGGGTGAATATAAGAGATGAAAGTTTCTAACAAAAATATGGTATTTTCTACAAGGGCTGTTCCTTGCAAAGCCTGTCTGCCCAGGCATTTTGCCATCACATCAGACCGTTCACTGCTCTATGCACCAACCACAAATTCTAGTCCTATACATTTCATTCTACCCACCACATCCCTTCCACCTGCCCTACTTGGTAAATTCTTGCTCATTTTTTAATGTTCAATTCAAAGGCTGCCTTCCCCATGAAGCACACCCTAATATTATGAAAATAAGGATTTAATAACCAATGTCTTTCTTCCCTGTGCTCCCACAGTGCTGAAGGCACCCCTTAATTAGAGCAGTACCCCCCTGCACCCCGAATACCTGTTCATTGTTTACCTTCTGTTTTGGCATGTGAGGTACCTGAGGGCAGGAACTGTGCTTCTTGAGCCTCACAAAGTACCTGGGATTTGGCAGGACCCTGAGCTGTATACTGTGAGGCTGCACACAGGAAAGGAAGCACACAAGCTGCCCTATTCAAGGTGTTGTGCATCAGGGTTCTCTGAGGAGATTTACATATGCACTCATTGCCTTCCCTACCTTGGGCAGGAAAGGTACTATTATTCATGCTCCACTCTGAAGGAAAACCTAGCATTCAGAGAGGTTGAATGTGCAGCTGTCCAACGCTGAGTGAAGTCCTGGACTAGACCTAAAGAGATGTAGGTTCCAGTCATGGCTGTTCTACAGAGTATTTTGGGAGACCTCAGCAGCTGGGAAAATTATCTAAACTGCCTCTAATCCCTTGCAAACATCTATGCCTCCTCTAAGGTCATGTGCCCATATGTTATGAAGTTTGAACTAGCACCAGGTTTTCTGATGCTTGCAGGGTTGTTAGAGGTCCTGGTACCATTTCAAACCTCACTGCTGCATTCATTTCATTCTCAGACACTGAATTTGTTTCTCAAATCCATGTACCATTGGAATAATGGCTGTTCCTCTAATGCGAATGAAAAGTTGCTTTTATGAGTGAAGCCGCGCTGCCAGCCCTGCTTGGGGTAGGGCCATGCTGCTAACTGCAGGCAGGGCCCATAGGAGACAGCACGCACACAGTTGTTTCTTTTGGCAAATATGGCAGCGAAGCGATGATATCAAGCAGGTCGTTAATACAAAGAAAGTGGGAAGAGAACATACAGAGGAAGAAAAAGAACAAGCAAGTGCCTACAGGTCCTGGGCTGATGATGCCTTTTGTTAAAATGAAAACAAGCCATTTTGGTTCATCAAGGCAACTTGGAGAAGGCAAAGCTGTATCTGCTGTCTGTATCTGCATGGCCGCCTGAGATGGAAACAAGGGGAGCTTCGTAAATGGATGGAAAGATTGCCACTGTCCAAACTGCATCAAAGTTGACAAAAGCTTCATCCAGCTGTTGTTCTGATCATTTCATCCAACACTTGGAAGATTTCAAGGACGGAGAAGTAGAACTAAAATTAACAGAAGAACAGCAATGGGAGGAGTATGTCAAATGCATTTCTCTGTCATAACTGCGAGGAACAACAGAGAAAGTTAAAGGTGGCCCGCTATCAATAACTGGCTTGCTCAGTTTAGTAGCCAAAGCTCTCATTCAAAGGCAAGCTAAATAGTCTTCCTTGTTGGAAACCCAACAGTTGATGAAGCTTAGGTTTAAAAGCATCTCCTCTGGCTACTTTTGGGGGCAGGCAGGTAGCATGTGTTGGCAGCCATGCCCAGTGACCTGCAAGTTTCTAAGAAGTCAGCACCATTATTCTGAGACAGGGAGTGTATCTGAAGTCATGGGAACAGCAATGATCAAGGTTAATTCAAGGACTATTGACCATCAGCCTGCTATGTGCCAAGGATATGATGGTGACCCAAACACAGACCTACCTCAGACTTGCCATCTGGTGGAAGGAGGAAGATAAATATGTCATTGTTGAGTAGGGAAGACTAAGACAACAATTACCAACAAGAAATACATTGTAAAGTTTGGCTGAGGTTCAGAGCAGGAAGGGAGTACAAGAGACTGGGAAATAAGCAGTGGCATTCAGGATGGGCAATGAAGGACATGCAAGAGTTCAAGAAACTGAGATGGGCAGATGCAGGGGAACAAGCATGAGCAAAGGTGAGGGGTGCGGTGCATGGAGTTTAAGAAATGAAAACATCCCAAATGGTTTGAGAAAAGACTACGTAAGTAGAGAAACACGTTAATGGTGTTAGGGGCTGAATATTTGTGTCTCTCCCCCAAATTCATGTGTTAAAACTATAATCTCCAATGTGATGGCATTTGGAGGTGGAGCTTTTAGGAAGTAATTGGCTTTAAATGAATACAGGAGGTGGAGCTCTCACGATAGGATTACTGCCCTTATAAGGGGATAAAGGGGCCAGAGCACTCCTTCTGTGCCTTGTGAGGAAGCCAGGGAGAGGGCCCTAACTGGAACTTGAGTATGCTGGGTATCACATTGTAGACTTCCAGCTTCCAGGACTGTGAGAAATAAATGTCTGTTGTTTAAGCCACCCAGACTGACTAAGAAGATGGGATCAAAAGGGCCTTGAGCATTAGATTAAGCCATTTGGGTTTTAGTAGGGAGAGTGGAGAATCACTGTGCATTTCGTAGCAGGAAGGTTTTAGTCTCTATCTCTAGGAGAATTAGTTGGATAGCAACATTTAGGATGAACTAAGGTAAGGAGGTAGGCAAACAGAAACTGAGAATAGGAAAATAGAGGCCTGCTCTGGCTGGTATGGCTCAGTTGGTTGGAGTGTTGTCCCGTACACCAAAAGGTTTGGGGTTCAATTCCCATCAGGGCACATCACTAGATTTTAAGTTGGATTCCCAGTTGGGGCATGTATGGGAGGCAACAAACTGATGTTTTTCTCTCATATCAATGTTTCTCTCTCTCTCTAAAATCAATAAACATACTTTTTAAAAAAAGAAAGCAGAGGCTTAAACAGATGGAAATAAGAACTTGCCCTAGGTTGAAAATCCAGGTGGAAGAAGAAAAAGGTGGGGATGAAAATAAGCAGGGAAGGATGGGAGACAGGAAGAGGGGGTTGTGGGGGGCAATGCTGAGGCCGTGGCCTAGAGAAGGGTGAAGTCATTCAGATGAATAAGAAGTCACAAGGATAAAATGAGCCCCACTTTATCCATTTGAATCCCTGGAGCAGGCAGATTATCCAGGCCCATGTATCCAGAAAGCGGCTGGCGAGGTGGACCTGAGGTTCTGTAGAAGAGTGAGCTGTAGAGAGAGCCATCAGAAGAGGAGTGGGTAACCAGGAAATGGGGGAGCCTCACATTTAGGGGATGTTGGAGTAAGAGAAGTGGAAACTGGGACAGGCAGGGGAGCCAGCAGAGGGCTGCAGGGGTCTGGTCAGCACACCCAGCCAGGGAGGAGAGGCGCTTACAAAAGCGGTCCCCTAAGAGGCAGGTCCATGCTCTCCCCCAGGGGGAATCCCCCAGGGATTCCTTTGGTCTATGAGCACTGTGATTATGTGAAAATTTCAAACCTCACGGGCAGGGGAGTAGACAAGGTGTGCAGAAGAGGGCAAAAGCGTTTCCTAGTTTTTCAGTACTAGGAAAAATTGAAGGCCTCTGGCACTTTAATTTTAAGTGGAGGCAAACACCTCACATTCTTACTACCCTCCAGGCCCAGTTACATCAATTCTTAACTTCTTGGGCCAGGCCAAGGTTTCTTGATCCAAGAAACATTTTAAGGGTATCTGTCACACACATGAACTGATACTACTTGGTGATTTTTAAAAAGTTGAAGAAGCAGTGGATAACAAAATGAAACCATTTTAAAAATAAATATTACTTTTGTCCACTATCGGCAAGCACTCTTTCAGCAAGGGATCTGCACGTTTCAGGGATGGCAAGCGGGCACCTGGATGGGGGTGGGGGTGGAGGCACGACACAGCCACAGGGCCTGGAGTCCTTGGTGCTATGCACAGCACAGCTCTGCCATCCCTAAGCTGTCCTCGCCTGCATTCCCGCAATGTATGCTGGAGACGGCAATCAGACCCATGGGAGCCTCCCAGGAAGTGAAAAATTGAGAAGGTATCTGCCACAGAAGCATTACCTTTCACCCTCACAGTTAGTCCTACTTTCCATTTCTACTAGAACAAAAATCCTAAAAAGCAATTGCTGTCATTTAGCCAAAGGGCAAGTGTTCAGTGGCTTTGTTAGGTGGTAGTGGTAGGCACGGGGATCAGCCCTCACTGGAAACTCCCTCTTGAATCAGTCAGATCTGCAGTCCATGAGCAGAAAACACTCAACGGCTAAAAGGGCAGGTACCACTGACTGGGGCGGAAGAAAGCAGTGAGTGACTTCCCAATCTATTCTTTGTCGTTGTTTGCACAAAGTATTTCTTCATATTCTGTAGTAGCATTTAGATGTAGTTAGCAACTCTGACCTTTGACGCACAAAGAGGTGTGGCACCCACTATCTCTTCGCTGGGCACCGGGAAGGCGTGGCCTGGCAGACCACTGCTCCCACCACTGCTGTCTTCAGCACTGGATCAGAGACAAATGCATCTGGCCGACCCCCTCTACGGACTGCCAGTGTGTATAGCCTGGCATTTGGGTGCCGTCCTTTCTTCTCATAGAAGCTCCTTCCTGTGGCCAGGTGGTGGTGCTGTCAGTAATGACCCCAGTGCATGCTTCCCATCCGCAGTAGGTGGGAACAATCATTACTTAGGCAATGGATATCCTTTTGTGGCTTGGGTTTTGGGGGATAAATACAACAGAAAGTGACACGTACCCCACTGTGCAAAGAGGTGCACTCCATGGCTTCAGCAGAACGCCAAGTGGGGTGTCTGCCAGCAAAGTGGGGTGTTCCTGGAGCAGAGCTGCTCCTCACGTGAGCACCACATGGGCAGGCGCCCCCACACCAGTACTCCAGAGGGATCTGCCGGGGGCTCAATCTACTTCTTCTCTCTCTGATCAAGTTAAGTCGAAACACAGATTTTCTAATATTTAATGCTTTGGACTTAAAAGTGGCAATTTCTGTTTTTGAAATATGTTTTATGGTTTATTTGGCCAGACTGTAAGTTGCACTAACTTTTGCGACTATGAGTGATGCTGCTACAGTTCCCATCACTTCTCCACCTTTATCACTTCTGTACCAAAAGCACTATTTTTTCCTTTTTTTCTGGAGAACTCAATAACCTTACAGAGATCACTGTGCTGTATGTTAACAATGATACTAATAATGACTAACAACAACGCAAATAGCACATAAGGATACATGCAATTCTATATACATTAACTCATTTATTGCTCACAACAAACCTTAGGTCAGTTCAACTGCTACTCCCATTTAAGGAGGACCAAATTTAACAGGGTTCCATAACAAACAACTACCAAGACTAGAGTTGAATGGATCCCCAGATGCAAATAAATTCAGGTTTTTCAATATTCATTATCATAATTCTATTTATATGTTTCGTTTTTGGCTGCTTTTGAGAAATTATCACTCTTGTAGATCAACAATCCAAGGTCACTTAGACACCTGTTAACTATTATCATCTGCATGTTGATTTGAGTTCTAAGATTTACATATAATTACCCCTTTTTTTGAATTTCTTATAAGTACCGCGCACTAACCGATTGCGCCACTGGAGCTCTCCTTTTTTGGATTTCAATGAGCCATTTTCTTTTAATTTTTAAAAATATTTATTTATTTATCTATCTATCTATTTGTTTATTTAATTTTTAGGGAAAGGGGAAGGGAGGGAGAAAGAGAGGGAGACAAAACATTGATGTGAGAGAGAAACGCCAAATGGTTGCCTGTTAAACATGCCCTGACCAGGGACCAAAACCTCAACCTAGACATGTGCACTGACCAGGAATCGAACTGGCAACCTTTCACTTTGTGGGACACCCAACCAACTGAGCCACACCGGTCAGGACCAACAAGTTATTTTAAACCAAGTTATTTCAACCACTGATGAAAAGGCAAATTCAGTAAATACTGACATGTAAATAAGACAAAAATACATTTGCTGATAACCACACCCTTTTAATTGAATGTTCGCTGAGAAGTAACCAAGATCGTCCTTGTAGCATGTGTTTGATATTTAATACCATTTTTTAATAAGTCACCATGACTTATCAAGAAAAATATCTGGCCAGTGCTAAAAAAAATTTTAAACTCTGATCATCCTCACCACTCAGCATTGTGTTTCTAAAGCCCACCAAATGGAGGTGACACAGGATTGCCTAGGGAAGGGGGGGTGGAAGGGGAGGGGAGGTGCTAGACTGCAGCAGATTCGGAGGCATATACCCAGAAAGCACCAAGGGTTCGGAGGATTCTGAAAGAAGGGGAAGCAGAAGCCGGAGCCTGCACAGCATATCCTTGTGGTGGCATGGTCTCTCTGGGAGACTCAGGGATACTGGGCGGACTAGGCAGAAAGAGCTGATGAAAGACCCCTGTGCCCAGCTTTGCACAGAGGCAGAGGACCTGCCTGCCTTTCAGGGACTCCCAGGCTTGCACATGGAGCATATCAGAGATATGACCGGTGTGGTCAGGCTAAGAGCATTCTTTCCTTCAAGGCTTTCACCCAATCTGGTATGTAAGCATGGTGGGCTGGGTTGGGGGCGGGTGCGGGTGGAGGGAGAAAGTAGTACGAGTCAGAGTAAACCAAATTTAGAGAAATAAGGCAGGTGCCATTTCTCGTACTCAGAGTTGTGGGATAAAATGCCCCGATGTTGTCTGATATAGTTAAGTTTATGCCTTCAGAATCATAACACATTATAAAAATCTCCCATTCCAGGGGCTATACCAGAGGCTCACCATTCTTTGAAATCATAACATATAACCCATAAGATTTGACAGTTATATGTATATACTATTGACAATTGTGTGAATTACAGTAAATGAGAATTAAAAAAAATAACTTGTCCCATGTAACTTCTTTCTTTCTTTCTGCCTGCCTGCCTCTTTCTGTCCCCTCCCCCCTACCTCACCCCCTTTAAGAAATTTTTGCCTGTGGAAGTTTTCAGGCTCGAGAAGACCTCACTTCACTTTGAAGCAGGATTTCATAAATATCGAAAAGCCAATACCCATAAAACCAAATCAATACAAGTGAAAATTCTGCCCAAGTCCCTCTGTGTGAAAGTTTCTGGTGTTCCCAAGGGAACCAGTGGCCCAGTGGAACAGTGGCGCCCCAGCGGGCACAGCAGGAGGAAGACCACTGGCCCCCCTGAACTGCCAGTCCATTGGCAGCAGTCTCCCTGCCTCCACCAGCTCAGGCCTCCCAGCCTCTACTTCTAGCCCCCATGTTTGGGGCATGGCAAGGCATAGAAAAGAAGGGAAAACCAAAATAAATTCACCAAAAACCTTAATTAATTAAAATTCAAGTAGGCAGAAAGTCAAGCAAACTTTAATTTTGTGATCTTATTTCACTTTCAGATAATGTTAGACTGAACATTTGTTTTTAAACACATAAAACAAAAACTTCCTAAATACGGCTTAGGCACAACCCAACTTTAGTCTAGAAGTCCCATCTATACTTTCTTGAGTTTTACATTAAGAACTGACCCACAGGAATTCATTAAATTAGTGAATGGCCTTTCCACCAAGTTCTAGGAACATTCATAATCACAGCTGTTAGAAAAACATTTCAGCTACCACAGAGAGACTGAAGCTAAGTTTTATGTACTTAACTAAGGCAGAAAGTACACGTATCACTATAGAAAGATAAACAGGAACAGAAACTCAGAGGGCTTTCTGAATTAATTATGATCAATAAAAATATTGAATTCATCAGAACCTATACCTCATAGAACATTCCAATTAGCTGAGGCTGATCAAACTAGCAGCCATTATTTCTGCAGGCAATGCCACCCCACCCAAAGTTTATTTATTTTTTCAACATTGAAGAAAATGCCATTAGAAATCTGGTTGAGTATATACTTTGCTAAAGGAATACTTTCTGGTATACCAGTTTGAAAGTATAAAACACTATTTCCAAAAGAGAATAATGTTAGTGATTTTTTGTTGTTCAATTGCTTATTCTGAATGAAACATTTAAAGAGGATATATACCACTGGCTTTCAAAAGTCCCCAATTTTTGGATACATTTTATAAGTTATATAAAAATTCTAATTTTGGGGGAATGTCAAGACAGCAGTGCAAAAACATAGAAATCAGTGAAAGGCTGCAGTGGGTCGTGGAATAGCCAACATGAGTGTGGAGATGAGGTGAGAGCACAGACACACCTGCTGTTCTGTATGTGACAAGTCCCCCATCTCTTCTCCAGCTACACTACTGCTCCCAAGATCCATTTTAATATTTACTGTATGTGTTAATAAAAACAAGCAACGAAGAGAATTATAGTCAATCACAAGCCATGAGTCACCCATTAAAGCACAAAATAAACTAACAAAATATTCTTGTTAGAATACACTGAGAATTTCAATTAGCCTTTCTATTTACTAATATTACCTTAAAGTTGGCAAAGTTAACTGCCCCCTACTTTTAATTTACTTTATTTAATGACTATTTCCATTATTTTTTTAGGGGCAAAGTCAGTGGAAATGGAAAACAAAGGTACTGTAATGTCAGTTCTTGATATCAGCACTTAAAAAGCTGGGAGACTTTCTGTGCTGATCGTGCTCTCACACACACGGCGAATGTTTCTAAGACCCGCCGGACTTTCAGTAAGAAGTGTGGCTGGCATCAGCCCCACAAAGTGACACAGTACAGGACAGGCAAGGATCCTCTGTATGTGCAGGGACCCCGGCATCATCACAGGAAGCAGGGTGGCTATGGTGGGCAGGCTAAACCGATTTTCCACAAAAAGGCTAGAGCTGCAAAGAAGACTGTGCTGAGGCTCGCGTGCATTGAGCGCAACAGCAGGTCTAAGAGAAAGCTGGCTGTTAAGACATGCAAGCATTCTGAACTGCGAGGAGATAGGAAGGGCCCAATGATCCAGTTCTAAGCTTCATATTTTGTTTCACTATGTGACGATGAAGTCTTAAAGATAAAAAAAAAACAACCACCTGTGAGAAAGAAGCTGTTCTTCTGGTTTCTGGAGTGTCACCAGAGTCCTCTAATCTGCACCTGTCCAAAGTGGCTGCTGTGTGTGAAGTCCCCGGTCCCCAAAAGAGGCCAGTAGGACGGCCAGGGCACATGCTTCTAGATACTCATAGTTTGTAGTCATATTGAGATAACACAAATCTTTATGGGCATGTCTCCCCAAGTGACCTGGGCCCCACACCCGCAGGCTATGCAGACAGAACCCAGCCTTACAGGGAGCACAGTTCTGAGGGCAATGTACAGGGCAGCCTCAAGGGAGCAGTGACTTTAAGGGCGGCTCAGGCAGACAGCACTAATCCTGGGTCTTTGCAGAGAGCGGCACACGCGGAGCTCTAACTCCCAAAGGTCTAGTAGGGGCAGAGCCCAGGTAATCCCCATAACTTAGCGTAGACCCTGCCTCCCAACACGGGGCCCACAGTGACTGCACACTCGTCACAGTCTGGCAGTCCATTCGTCTGCGGCCACCAAATCCCACTGATCCTCTGAGCCCTTGTGGTCAGCTTTGCAGACCCTGAATCTTACTTAATGTTAACATGAAAAAGCAACTGCTGCTTGGCTAAGCCCATAAACACCTTGTTGAAAATTAACACCTTGCTCAAATAAAAGCAAAAGAAAAGTATGTATCCCTCTTATGAGGCTCTCTGGGGAGAAAACAACATAGGCAGGAGCAAGGTTCAGTGACAGGCGAGTGGTGTAGATGTCTGTGTGTCTGACGTCCTCATCTTGTTAGGAAAGGTGGCCAAGAGGCCATACATATATATTTGATATATATTTCAAAACTCAAGTGTTTCTCAAATACAAGAAGGGAGGACCCCCCCCCAAAAAAACAAAACAAAACAAAAAACCCCTTGGAATTATCTTCTGGAGGGCAGGCCCCTTGTAATACAGGCTTCCCCTGCTGGGCGAGTGTTCTCGGAGCCCAGCTGTGTCAGTGTACCAGCTGGCGTTGTTGTGAGAGGCATTTGGCTTCAGTGAATTTCTGAAGGCTCTTTCAGTGCGTTTGCTCATTTCATGATGGGTGATTTACCAGTGCACCGGCTCCCATCACCCTGAGTGTTCAGCAGTTTTTGGCCAAAAATGGCATGACCCCTGGCCCCACCCTCCATATTCACCTGATCTAGCCACATGTGACTTTTTTTTTGTTTCCCTGGATGAAAAAAGTCCTCAAAGGGAATGTTTTGCTGATGTGGAAGAGATGAAACAAGAAATGGCAGAAGCACTAAAAAGCATCAAAATCGACAAGTTCAAAAACTATTCTGAGAAATGGAAAAAAGTCTCAATAGTTGTATTGCATCAAATGGAGAGTACTGTGAAGGTGACTGAAGTTTAAACATAAGAATAAATACACAACTTTTTGTAAATAAATTCCATTTTTATGGGGGTCCCCTGTGTATGTGTCACCAACCACAAATTAAAGGAGTTAAAGCAGTGAGTATGATTAAAAGCAGATTACCACAGCTATTACTACACACATTTATAAAAGAAGGCCTCTTGGTTTATAACCCTCAAAGTTAACAAAATGAAATCAAGCACATTCTTCCCATTATCTACTATATATTTTTATTGTTCAATTAAGAATCATACAAAATAGGAAACATGACAACATAGGAAGGAATCTTTATGCTATTGTCTGGGGTAGTCAAGTTTTAAAATTTACTAATCAGTAAAATGATTTAAATGTATAATTTAGTAAATGAATGTTTGGATCTCCATAACTTGTAGTCATGCAGGCATTAAAAAAATGTGGATGTGGTGACTTCTGGTAATAGACTAAAACTGCCCTTTCTGTGAGAGCACAGAGAGCACTCAGGGGTCAGAGGTCAGTCTGACATTGTTGGAAAATGGCATTGGAAAGCTTTGGGGTACCTGAAAGGTGGCTGTGAGTGTCACTTGGGTTCCAGTACAACAGTGGCTCTCAAACTTGGCTGTGCAATAGAGTCACTGGGGAGCTTTAAAAGATCTTGGAGCCCGCCTTACTCCAGACCTGGAAACTGGGTGGTAGCAATTTTTAAAGCTCTTCAGGTAATGTGCACGTCCTGCCAATTTGAGAACCAATGCTGTGGGTGAGTGCTTTTCAAGTTCTAATGTGCACACAGGCCCCCTGACCTTGTTAAGATGCAGATTCTATCAGAGGAGGTTGGGGTGGGGCCCTGAGAGGCTGCATTTTAACAAGACCCGGCTATGCTGCTTCTGCTGGTTCACAGATTAATTCAATAGCAAAACTATAGATAATGGGAAACCACGCCAAATTTCCATGTGAGGGAATCAAAGCTGAGCTTCCCAAAGACAAACAAGCACCCCTGAGCATAAGTAGATTTAAAATGCACTGGGAGATGAGTCGGGAAGCTACTGAAGAGGATGGAGTGGGGTTTCAGGAGTCTGAAGGAATCTTGGCAGCAGGCTCTCTGAGAAGTAACCCTGTCATGGTCAATGCCACCCCACAAGGGAACAGCTGTTGCTATGGGGGCACTTTAAAAAGCCCTAAGAGGATCTAAAAGATCATAGAAAACTATATTCTACTTTGGTAGATGGTCCTTCCCAGCAGTGTGAGCAGTGGATGGCAGAGCGTGGGTGAGAATGCAGGTGCCTTTCCTTTTCCTCATGGAAACAACTTTGTTGTCCCTATCACCTCTCCTCTCCTTCCAGGTAGCGGAGGGGATTCCAGTGCTTGCCCACTTGTAGTTGAAAGGATCCCATAACTGGTTGTGAGCATGTGGGGTGGGCCAGGCCTGCACTCACCAGGGCTCACCCATCCCTCCGGCCATCTGGCTGCCCAGTGACAAGGAGGAGGGCACAGCCCAGCTCCCAGTGTAAGAACGATATTGGCACTGCCCACCGACAGACAGATGGGATCAGAAATACACTTTGTTGAGTTAAGAGGCAGAGATTTTCAGGTTATTTGTTACTGGCCCACCCCAATGGACTGATCAAGTGCCTTCACCCACCATGGCCAGTCCCAGAAACCTGGCAGAGGTATCTGAGGCTCCTGGCCTGGTAAGTCTGCTGATGAATTGCCCCAGTTCCGTTCAGGATGAGGGATGTTGCTTAAAGACCCTGGTCCTAATGACTCATGTAACCCACAGGACCACTGGGAAACTCCACAAGTCCCCTCATCTCAAAAAGGTTTCCCAAGCTCTTGAAGTTTTCTTAGTAAATAAGATATTTCTGAAATAAGTGTTCTTGGCCATGGTATTTTATCTTTTTTCCCTAGCTCCTCTTATCATGGATAGAGAGAATCTGACATTATTTGGCTTTCATCTCTGCTCTCTATTTCAATCCAGCCTCCCTTGAAGTCAGTTTTCTACGTTCAGAGTTTTAACTAAAGATCATGACACAAACCTATTGTGAAGAAGATTCAAATAATATTGATTTTTTTAATTAAAAAAAAAAACAAGAGTTGCTTCTAAGTTGAAGATTTTAGCTTGATACTCTTTTCAGACTTCACACCAGACCAAAGACAGTTCAGAAGGCGCTAATGTCACTCAGCTAAACTTCACCCTGAAATGAGGTATTTGAAGCCTGCAAATGAATGTAAAACAGGTTTTGTGTGAATGTAGTATTAAAATGACCTGAAACCACTTCAAAGACAGCTTATCAATTTTAGCTGTACCTTATGACTTTGCTTTGTTTATTGAAAGCAACAGCTATTTCCCAAGTGAATAATGGGCAACATCCCAGGAAGATATATTTTGTATCACAGTAACAGGAAGTGGAAAGGGTACTACATTGTGTATTTGAAAAATATTAAAAAATTAAATTAATAAACAAATGACCCCAATCTCCAAAGTTTTATGCAATGCTGGTTTCCTTCAGTGGGGAGTGTGATCCTATCTCTGCTGGAAATTGAGTACTTTTCAAAGAATGCTGTCAATTCTGCTCTCAGACTCTTAAACACCCTCCAACTTTCCATCCATCAGTCTGTTTCCTTCACCTCTCATATAACTCAGTTAAAACGAAATTCAAAATTCATTCTTATCAGTCATCAGTTCAGCTATTAATATGCTCTTTTTGCTTAGACATAATCTTATAATTGTTATCTGTGTCTAAATGTACAACCCATTAAAAATAAAGCCCAGGTAAGATTTTAATTTTTTTGTTTGAGCATATTGGTATTTTCTTAATTTGACAAGGAATACATTACTTCAGTAAATAGGGAAAAGTACACTAAAATACACTGGAATTGAATAACATCTCAGAAAGTGCCCCCTGCCTTTTCTCCTTATTTCTGTGAGGCTGAAAAACTCATCTAGCAAAAGAGATTCATTCCCAAGAAATTCTAGTTGGTTTTGCTGCCATTTTTATTGCCTGATTGTCTATTAAGTAGCTGATAACTTCTCTAGGGTTGGGTAAGTTTATCTATCAACATGGGATGGTCAACTTATATTGGCTGCTTCTTGCAAACTGGGTCCTAATTAATAACTGTCTTCCACACTGGATTTTAAAAAATTATTATTTTATTAAAAATACATGCTCATAATAAAATTTTAAATTGTATAGAATGGAGTATGAACTGAGAGTAGAAGACATCCCTAATTTCAGTCCCCTGTTGCGGAGATAACAATTATTAACAATTTCTTTATCTTTTTAGATATTTTCTATGCACAAAAAGTCAACATGTTTATAAATCCAGAAAATGGGTTAATAATTTATTGTTGTACATATTGGTTCTTTCAATATATCTTGGACATCTTTTCTTATTAGGGTACATAATTGTTTACAATGACTGCTAGTATTCCATAGCACGAACACTCTAAAATTTGTGTAATCAGTCTTTTATTGAAGAATAGTTTTTGGCATGATATGAAACACTGCAACAGACATACTGGTACACACATCTTTGAATACCTGTATTGAGATATTTGTGGAATAAAAGAGTATGTGCATTTTAAATTCTGACATACATCTTGAAACTGCCTTCCTGAAGAATTGTACCAATCCGTACATCAACAACTAACACAGATGAATAGTATGTTATCTCATACATCTGAATATCAGCACTGAATATTATCAACTTGTAAAACCTCTGCCAGTCCAACAGCTGAAAAAGATAACTCGTAGTTACTAATTTGTATTCCTCTAATCATGAGAGCACTGAGCACCCTTCCCTATGTTTCCTAGCAGCTGTACTGCTCACTGATTAATAAAAGTTCTGTTACATTAAGAAAACTGGTCTTTTATGATGGCATGTAAATTCTTCCTCCCCACTCCTCTATTTTGTTAAATGTCCTAGATTCAATATTTTGGTCATTTCATTGAGCCGAAGCCTTACATTTTTATGTGGATAAATTCATCACTCTTTTCCTTTATGGCTTCTGAGTTTCCTATTATGTTTACTTTTCTAAGAAGCGAAGAACTACTTCTAATTTAATCTCCCTAAACTGGTCAAAGTAGTCGGAGAAGCTAGCTCCATTAGTTACATATCGTATGACTGACCTTCGGCAAGTTACTCATTCTCCCAGAATTTCAATTTTCCCATCTGTAACATTGGGATAATAAAAGCCACCTCCAAGAATTGTTGTGAAGACAAATAAAATAATGTAGTTATGACTCAGTGCACAGCACATAGGAAGTGTTCAATAAATGGTAGCTTTTCTTCCTCTAGACTTCAGACATCATCATCACTTAACAGCTCCAGTGAATGAGAAATAGACCTGTGGTGAATGCACATTTCCTGGGAGGACGAGACGGGCACTGTTCACGGGCCCAGGGCCCAGCTGGCCGAGTCACTGCCACAAACGCTTACGCTGTTTAACTTCCCATCGAGCAAGATCAATTCTCAGCTCAGTTCTTAGAGTACTTTGGGATCTAGAGATTTTTGATCATTTTGGGATCGGAGCTCAGGCCCAGGACAATGCCAGAGATAACTCCATGGGCACACAGCTTTTGGGTAAGCACAATGTTTTTACTTTAACTTTGAGAGAACAAAAAGAAGAAACTGCTCCAGAGCAAAGACCAGAATTGATAAAAGAAAGTAAAAGTAACATCTATGTGCATCTCATTGAAGGCACATGCTGCACATTCAACAATCACATCAGTCTCTGATCTGATTTTATTTATTATGGCTAAAGAGATCAAGAAAATAAAAAAAGAAAAATTTCTTCAGAGAACTTACCTATTTTAAAAACATCTTAGTTTAAAAGAGTATGGAGTCAAATCTTAATGAGTTTTCATATGAAGGAATCTACTTTTCCCATGCATTCTAATCACAGTATTATCACTGTTATTCAAGAAAAAAAGGTAGCCTGGACCTAAGGTGTCATGATAAAATTGTTCAGAGCAGCAGCAGCTCTTTTGGTTAAACTTTAATTTTTAAAAATACTCATATTGGTTATCCATTGTCAACTTAGCACTTGGGTCTACCATTCAGATACCAGGCCTAGCATGTGCTGACCTTAGCGCGTGCAAGAAAAACTCAAGGTGTAGTCATATTCCCATAGACAGATTTTCAGATGTGCTATGGCCAGAGCCCAACTCATCCATCACCTGTGGAACTCTCCACATGGAGTGCGGCACAATCTCTTTCTCAAACATGGCAGCAATGACACACTCCTCCCGACATGCTCTTCCTCTGATATGACCTTGACAGTTCTACAGGGTCCATCAGGAGTAACGTCTGCTTGAGTGTAGGTGGTAGGATAATAACTGAGTACAATAATGTATAGTTTTAATTTGAATACTTCACCTAAACTCATATGGTATGCTTGAGCGTGATATTGTTGTTACAGAATTACATGTTTATGATTTTTTAATAAAAGATTTTATAATAAAAGGGGGCATTATTTGTGCTGGACCCTTTATTTGAGAGGTGTGGGCAATGTCCTCTCCCTTTGCAAATAGATGGGCTTTTATATCAGTTCAAGTCACAGCCGCCATCCATGGGCACCCTTGTGAGTGAAGATGTCTCACTCCACCCCCACCATCTAGCCACTCCCAGTGTTTGTGTCTTCCCAGACAGGGCCTCAACATCGCAGAACAGGGACAGAGATGCTGAGTACAGCCAGTGCTTTATGTCACAAAGTTTTGGGGGCAGTTTATTACAAAGAAATAGATAACTAGATTTTTACCTAGGTCTATTTGAAAACAGGCCATCTTGCAACTGCTAAGGATAAATGGTTCCCCAAAGCACTGCAAAACTTCCGCAGGAACAATGTGAACAGATTAGTCACCCTGCCCATTAATATCCTGCTAAAGAGCCGCATGCTGGGAAGCTATCGTCCATCTCTTACTCTCTACGTAAAAGCAAAGGATGGATTCCTCATAAATCATCAGCTGCTCAAATATTAGTGGCGAAGGAGAAAAATCTGGTGAGGGTTTTCCAAAAAGAAAATAAAATATTTAGATCATCTTGCTCTTCAGATGCCACATTTTTCTTTTTCATCAGTTCCAGTTGGCAATGTTTGACAGATGTCTCTGCGGCTGTTTAAACTGAAAACCATTTATCCTGAGAACATTAAAAATGAATGCCAGGCTGGATTTGCTATATACGTAAAAGTAGACTAATAGAATGCTACAGTGCCCAAAGAGTGCAATAACTTATTTTTATTGTTAATATTTATTTTGTAAAACAGGTGAAATACAAATTCTCTGATATAAGATCTAACAAAATTCTGGAGGGGGAACAGAAAATACAGTATTTTTTTATTGAATTTACTGGGGTGACACTGGTTAACAAAATTTTACAGGTTTCAGGTGCACAATTTTACAACACATCATTTGTACCCTGTACTGTGTGTTCACCACCTCAAGTCAAGCCTCTGTCCAGAAAATACAGTGCTAACTAGAATATATAAGGATTCTTATTTCTGGTGGCAAAAGCAGGGGACAGTGGGATAAAGAGCTAGAAGATTACCAGGCCTGGTAATCGTGCTGACTTGGCTTTATGACATGTTCTAATTCCAGACCAATGTACAGGGTATGAATATAAAATAACACATATCATATCTTGTATGCTCACATGGCATAATTTCAATATATTAATGTAAATATATTTTGTACAATGTCAGCATCTATTAAAGATTTTCTTGGGTACATTATAAAAATAATTTACCATTCTTCTGCCTAATGTTGGTTAGCAGTAAATAGATTAAATTTTCTAAATGTTATGCATTAATTTTTTAAACCTGTTAGTTTCTACATGTATATTTTACTTTCTCTAAGTTTTCAAAAATTTCAGTATCAAGGTAAATTCTGAACATTACTTCCCAGTGCCTAGTTTAGGTTGTAGTGCAGAGTTATTGCTTAGCCAATAATTTCTAAAAGAGAGGCCAAAAGAGTTTTCATGGCTTCCCAAAGTATGCACCAATGGCTAGTTATTATATTAAACGCTTAAGTTGAGATGAAATTTCAACAGTATAAAAGGTTCATGGAGCCCTGGCTGGTGTGGGTCAGTAGACTGAGCACTGGACTGCAAACCAAAGGGCTGCCAGTTCAATACCCAGTCAGGGCACATACCTGGGTTGTGGGCCAGGTCTCCAGTAGGGGGCGCATAAGTGGCAACCACACATTGATGTTTCTCTCCCTTTCTCTTCTCCCCCCCTTCCTCCTTCTAAAAATAAATAAAATCTTTAAAAAAATATGTTCTTAAACAATAAAACATTCATGGAAACATACACTGTTATTACCAACAAGATCAATCCTGCATGACTTCTGCAGTCATCTGAGCACCCACCATGGCCCAGGCGCTGTGCTTGGTGATGCAGGGAAAACAGATCAACATCCTCACCCATCACAGTCTTTCTTAGGTGTGCTTCCAGGTGCCATAAATTCAGCCCAGGTGTCATTTTCACCAGTTATATGGGAATCTTGAGGTGGCAGAAAAGTGACTTAAATGTCTAACAAGTAGCATTATGGGAACTGTATTTTAAAGTTCTTCAATCTAAATAATATTCTTTTAAAATTATAGTTTAGTCTTCTGGATAGGCTAAGACGGGTTATTTTTTTCACCTGAAAGTATGAGAAAATGATGACAAGACTTTCAAATGGGAAGTAAGAGACCCATTCTGAGCCTCTTCTAGGCAGCCTTTGAATGTGATCTCACTCTGGTCCTGGACATGAACTATAGTCCTAAATGTCAAATAGTACGCTTGAGTGTGATATTGTAATGTTACAGAATTACACGCTTATGGTTTTGTAATAAAAAAGGGGTATTATTTGTGCTGGACCTGTATTTGAGAGCTGTGGGCTATGTCCTCTCCCCTTGCAAATAGATGGGCTTTTATATCTGTGTCAAGTTTTAAAAAATTAATGCTTAATGTTTAAAAGTTTAATCTATTTACTGCCAACCAACATTAGGCGGAAGAATGCTAAATTATTTTTATAATACACCCAAGAAAATCTTTAATAGATGCTGACATGAAAATACATGTATACTAATATATAGTAGTTATGAACATGTGGGATATATGTGCGTGGTTATTTTACATTCATACCTTGTATGTTGGTCCAGATATTTAGAATATATGAAGGGAAGCGGGGGCGGGGTGGGGCATTCTCCTCTTTTGTGTCCAGTCCCTACAGCCAAAACCTCAGATGCTTTACTCACTACAGGCAGAATGTAAAATGCCTTCTCCAGTCCAGGGAGTCTAGCTTAAACTGCTCCCCAAATGAAGTTCCTCCTATTCTCTATACAGCAGAGTCAGACAGGCTAGCAGAAATGTCACCAAGGTCAGTTACATTTGGATTAAAGCTACTCTGTTGAAATAGTGACTTGCCCAATGCTGCCAAGAGGCCCGTTTACCTCCATTGTTACAATTGGAACTTATTGGAAGGGTTGGGCAGGACAGTTTTGAAGCCAGCCATTGGCTCTATTAACCCAAAGCAGTTCAATATTTCTGTCTGGGCAAAAGAGGGAGAGGCTCACAAGAAACCAAGGGGGAAATCTCAGCTCCTGTACCTGGCTCATGAATAATGAATCTTTTTTGCAAAAGCAATTATAGAGAGGAGGAAAAAAAATCTTTTCCTGAAATGGCAGAAATTAAGAAACTATTGATTGGCTTTGTCCTCAAACAACAGGCCCACTTTGAGTTTGCTTTCAGCCTGCATCCTGGGTGGATCTGCCTCCATCCTGGCTGTGAAGTGCCTTCTGGGCGAGCCACTTACACGCACATCACATCTTTTGAGGTGAGCTTCTCCTCACTGTCATGAGCCTTCACAAATGCCATAGGGTTGTGGGTGAAGGACTGCATGTCTTCAAGGAACTATAAAAGGAAGTTGTTTGGCTTCACTGAATTTTTTTAAATTGCTATGGGAAAAGACTTACATATTTTTCTCTAGCTGGTGGGCTGGCAATCTGAATGTCCTCAGAAGTTTAAATTGAGTACTAGGACTCAAAGAACCCTGTCTTAATAGAGTCCTTTCAGATATAATAGAATTAGGCTCCTGTTAGCAAGGAAAACATCTCATCGTTTAGTTTAAATTGTCCTTTCAAAATCCACTCCACTTCTGTATTCAATGTATGTCTCCTTTGGGTGATAGCTACTGGGACTTTTCAAGATGATACTTAAGAGGGCAAAAGAAAAAATATTTCGCTGACTAGAACTATTAGGCAGTGCTCGGAGGGGAGAAGTTAGCTTCTTGCTGTGGCTTCTCATTTAAACGGCTGGCTTAATTTAGGGTAAGGCTGATGGAAATGTCCTGTGGAAATACAGCATGTGCTAACACAAGAGGGCAGTAATAATAAAAACAAACCAACCACCTCAGATGGCAAGAACTCTCAGAGAATGACATGCAAATTTAATTTTCTGAATACTAAGGGATTCATCAGAATATGCCTTTGTTTTACTCTTGAAGGGGCTCTTGTTAAGCCATTTGTTTTTAGTACTAGTGCACAGTGCTTTCTTGGCATGTGATGGGTGTGTGGCCAGTGCTGGGAGAGGGACTGGTGAATCAGTGGGCTTTAATAATAGAGCCAGCACATCAGGCAAGATCCTCTGATGACCCAACCTTTCATGTATGCTTCAGGTAATGATTCTAAACAGGAATATTCACTCTACAGAAGTGCGGGTAACAATGACGACATCATACTGCCTCTGTATTCAACTTTAAATGTTTTATAACGCTCTGAAAGGCAAACCAGGAAGATACTCAGGAAACTGCAACTCTAAGAGGTGAAATAATGTGCCCTGCATCACACTGCTATTTTGTAGCGAGTTTCCTAGCTCCTAGGCTAGAGGTCTCTCCACTGTCCTATGAAATCGTTTCCCTGCCCTGAAGATATAACCATGGAATTCTGGAAATTAGGGACAACTTCCAGACTGACCTAGCACACTCAGGTCAGATCCAGGCAATTTTTTTTACCAAGAAATAATAAAACCTATTCCTCCCTCTCCTAGGAAAATTCATCACCATTCACCTGGTGATTCAGTCCCAAACCTAAGAACTGTCCTTGTCTCCCTCATGCCCCACATCAGCACGTCCCTATGTGCTCTTCTTTTAGCAGATCCTGAATCCACACCTACCCTCCCAGGCACCTCTCATCTGGACTGTTGAACCTGTTTCTCCTCCTCTCTGACAGTCCATTCTCTACTGAGAAGGAGGAAATCTGCTCATACTCCTTAAAACTTGTCATCATACTTAGAATAGTTCCCTTATTATGGCTCACATAGCCCTGCATTTCCAGGTCCCTGCCCACTTCTCTGAACTCATTTTCTCTCACAAACCTACCAAACTTGTTCTTGCCTCAGCGCCTTTGCATGCTCTGTTCCCTATATCTCCCCCAGACTTCCTATGGTTGCTCCTTCACTTCCCTGATTTCTTAGTGGGGTTTTCCCTGATTCTCCTTAAAATGAGCTATTGCTTTCCACTTTACTCTCTCTATCTCTATACTTTATTCTTCACTTCAGGTATCACGACTTGAAATCACATTGCCAATGTACTTGTTTCTTGTTTAGTTGCTGTCCTTCCCAATAGCCCGGAAGCCCAGTGAAGTCTCTGGGTATTGCCCACACCTGAACAGGACCTGGCACACAGCAGCGGTATCTGTTAAGTGTGTGAGTGAAAGAGTAACATGCAGTGGAGGGGGAGAAAAGCTGAATCTGGATCACTAACGATTAAATAGACATATCAGAATCTGGCAGAATAAATTTTACATGGGTCGAGTATATAAAAAGATGGTACAATATATTAAGGGCCTTTTAGATACAGTCACACTTCCCATAGTAACCTCTTGAAGACACTCTACCCCTACCTTACATTTCTTTAGCATTTAAATTATTATACAACTACATTTTAAAAATAAATAAGTAAATGGGCTTAGCATTGTGTCTGGCATATGGTGAGTGTTCAATATGCATTTATTGCCGAGTTCAAAAAAATATTTCTACCACTTGCCATCAAATTATTTTCCTTTTTCAACGCTTCTGCTAACGTAAGTATATATTTTTACATTGTTGTAAACATATACAGGTATTAATTTGCTTTGTTTTTCTTTTACAACACTTTTTGATGTTACAGTTTAGTCTTTGTAATTTTTAACGGCCATGTCACGTTCCACCAAGGTGATACTCCATAATTTGCAGACCCATTCTTCCCTTTGGGGGCATTTGGGTACTAAAAGCTCACTAAGAGTAAAAGTACCACCTAAACTGTGGGAGCATCAGAAGTGTCCTTTCAGTGGAACCACAACCACATTCTGACCAGGGCAGAGCGTGCACTGAGTAGCCTTCATTCCAACTTCTATTTGCATTAGTTTATTAGGGCAAACTCTGGGGTATTGTTAGAAAACCTGAAGAGCTTCATAAATTATTAATAAAAGAATGACTTCAACCACTGACCAAATGTAGCCAGCTTCAGGAAACAGCATGAACGAAGGGAGGGAGGAAGCCTGGGAGGAAGAGGACAGGAGAAAATGACAGGTGTAAGCCACCTGAAAAGACTTCAATATAAAGCCTGAGTCAGAGCCCAAGTTACTTCTTTCACCTCCTGAGAACAGTCAATAGTTTATTAGCAGGCAGACCAGCCAAAGTCAGAGTGGGGGAGAAGGGGCTTGTATATCCTGTGGATTTTCCCATCTTGCATTGTTAAAATGCCTGATAAGTTGCTGTAATGGAGTGAACTTTTCTTCTTTTTCTGGTGTATGTAACTCCCCTCCACCCGCCAATACAAGTGAAATACTCATTCACTAACCATGATTTAGGAAGTAAGGGAAAAAGTATAAGAAGAAAGTAAAAATCACTGTAGTCCTATGATAACCATTGTTACCATTGTATTAATTCCACTCTTCCTTATGGAAGCATAGGTAAATTTTATAAAATTAGAATTAGAGCATGTATTCTTCTCCTTACTCTTTAAAGCTATTGTTTTATTATGACCCTTTTTATTTCAATGTCCATAACAATTCTTTTAGTGTTATGAATATATGCAAAATAATTCACTATTCAGATGAATAAAGCTTATTTTTTCTCAATGGGTGTCATTTCAGTTGTTTCCAAATTTTCACTTTCATAAATAATAATGCATATGTCTTTAAACTCTTCTCAGATAAATCCCTTAGCACATATTTTTAAAAGTAGAACTATTGGATCAGGTCTACGGACACTTTTGTGTTGATTTACACAACCATTAGACTCTTGGAGCTTTTACACTCACAACAGCCTTGGATGAGAGCAGTTATACCACTACTTTCTCATCAGAAGGAGATGTTGTTGTTTTTACATTTTAAACTGTGGATGAAAAATGAAATCATTATTTTAAATTGCATTTCTTTGATTACTGGTTAGTGAACTGTTTTCTATTGAACTGCCCATTTTTCTACTAGATAAAGAAATTTTTTCATTGATTGTTTGAGCCACTATTAATATTACTTTGTAAGTGACAAAAATTATATACATTTTAAATGCAACTTTGCAGAAGAAAAAATGCATGGAAACAAGATTAGAAGGAAACACAACAGATGGTAACCACAGTTATGGATTAGGTGGTAGATCTAGGAATAACTGTTAAATTTTCTAGAAGAAAATGGATTACCTTCCATATAAGTTGCCTGTGGTGAATGAAGGCAGGAAAGACAGGACAGATGTGTGTGAGCCAGAGAGTAGCTGTGTGGAAAAAGCATATTCGTTTTCTTTTTAAATTCTAGTTTACCATAATTTTCATCTAACATTTTCCCTAGTATGGACACAAAAGAGGCCACACACTCAACCTCACAAGCTCAGGGGAGGCCTGCATGATGGCCTTACAAACCTGGGGCCTGAAAGCAATCACACAAGATGGTCTGAACATAAAAATTCCTAACGAAAAGCGGGTCATGGTGGGTAGTCATGTTCTAGGCCCTTGACTAAGGCCAATCTTTAACTTAACTGAGCCTGGCTATTGTCTTTTTTAAAAATTTTTTCCCTCTTTTTTTTATTGTTGTTCAAGTACAATCAACTCTTTGCATCTTTGGAATGTCAGAATGATTCCCTTTTCCAGACCCCTCAGGGCACAACCACTGCACCAGAGCGGGAGACCACAGAACCTCTGATTGTTACCTTGTTCACCTCATACCACCTCTCTGTGCTGTAATGTTAATTACTAACTATCCTGCACCCATGAATGTAGAAGAACTTATGTGTCTCTTTGTTTTACTCTTTATCCAATCCTAGAGATTTCCCCCCTTTGCTTTCTCCACCTCCCTATTCTACCACCAGTGAATTTCATGCAACCCTCTTTACACCTCCTCCTTTGATTGCAATATATAAAATAAGGTGCACAACTGCCGTTCTCTGGAGCATTTTCTTAATCTGTTGAGATTTTGCTTCCTGACATCTGTTGTCAGTTTGGCTCAGATAAACTTCTAAAAATTCTTACAGGTTTGGCCCTGACAGGTGTGGCTCAGTTGGTTGGGTGTCATCCCACAAAGTGAAAGGTCTCTGGTTTGATTCACAGTCAGGGCACATGACTGGGCTGTGGTTTGGTCCTCAGTCAGGGTGCGTTCGAGAGAAAACAGATAGACGTGGCTCTCTCACATCAACCAATGTTTCTCCCCCTCCCTTCTCCTCTGTCTAAAATAAATAAAATCCTAAAAGAAAAACTATTACTGATTTGGACATCTCTCATGTCCACACTAGGTCCACTCTATCATTGACAGAGGTACCTGCCAGACATCCTTTTCTATGTGACCCTGTGGATGAACAACGATGGGTGATACCTGGACAAGCCGGAGGAACAGATGACTCTGCACAACCCCTGGCTACTTTTACTATCAGAGTTATGTCTTGTTTTCCTGGTTTTGTGTCCCCTCATTGGAAGGGCACAAGGCCATGGGCCAAAACACAACTTTGCCTACCTTTACGGAATGTCTAAGCAGAACACAAGTGCTCTCAGCACACAGTGGTTCCTAATGAACTCGCGGGGCCTCGGTACCAGAGCTACACTGTAATGGGGGCCACCAGAGTTTGTTGAAATCATATTTTTCAACATGTAGCAGAAAGAAAAAAATTGCTATTAATCCATATCTGAAATCACCTTTTTTACATTGGGTTAGAGGGTATATGTCAGCTTTAGAGGGAGAACAACTCTTTAGTTTGCAAAAACACTATAATGAATTTTCTTCTTTATAATGAAAAGCAAGCCCTTCAGGAATAGAAAAGTTGAAACAGAGGAAGCTAAACTGCTCTAAGTTAAGTAAAAAGATATCACAGTAGGAGACGGTCATGAAGAAAACTGACTTGTGGGGGTGTCCTTGGGTCAGTCCAAAGAGATGGCAGTTTTGGGAAGAACAGCACCCATGAGAAGCCAGGAAATGATAGAAGGTTTCCCCTAAAGAGACAGCTGCTTCATTCAACATAGAAGCAGACAGGAGATGACCAGTGAATGATTCATTACAATGACAAATCACTGAAAAACTGTCACAACTATGATGCATAAATTCATCTTTAGTTTCCTCTCCATTTCGTCCTTTTAAAAATAGTACCATTATATTAGTTTCAGGTGTATAACATAATGATTCAATATTTATTTATATTGCAAAATGATCACCACAGTAAGTCTAGTTAACAGTCACCATATATAGTTACAGAATCTTTTTGTGATGAGAACTTTTAAGATTTATTCTCTTAGTAACTTTCAAATATGCAAACCCACAGCATTATTAATTACAATCACCATGTTGTGCGTTACATCCTCATGACTTTTTAAAGTTATATTTATATGTTTATGTACATGTTTTGCTGATTTACATAATTTTTTCTTTTGTGAATCCACATAGAAGAGAGATCATATGGTATTTGACTTTCTCTTGTCAGACTTATTTCACTTAGCATAATACCCTCTAGGTCCATCCATGTTGTCACAAATGGCAAGATTTCCTTCTTTTATATGGCTAAATAATATTCCATTGTGTGTGTGTGTGTGTGTGTTCTTATCACAATTTCTTTATCCATTCATCCATCAAGGTACACTTATGTTGCTTCCACATCTTGGCTATTATAAATATTGCTCCAAAGAACATGGGGGAGCATAACATATCTTTTCAAGTTAGTGTTTTGGTTCTCTTCAGATAAATACCTCCAAGTGGAATTACTGGGTCATAAGGTAGTTACAATTTTTAATTTTTTGAGAAACCTCCACACTGTTTTCCATAGTGGCTGCACCAATTGTACATTCCCACCAACACTGCACAAGGGTCCCCCTTTCTCCACATTCTTGCCAACTTGTTTCTTTTCTTCATGATAACAGCCATTATTACAGGTGTGAGGTGATAGCTCATAGTGGTTTTGATTTGCATATCCTAGATGATTAAAGATGTTGAACATCTTTTCATATACCTGCTGGTCATTTGTATGTCTTCTTTGGAAAAATGTCTACTCAGATCATCTGCCCATTTTTAAATCAGATTACTTGGGTTATTTTTGCTATTGAGTTGTATGAATTCTTTATATATTTTGGATATTAACCCCTTGTAAGATACATGATTTGCAAATATTTTATCCCATTCAGTAGGCTGTCTTTTCATATTGTTGATGGCTTCCTTTGCTGTGCATAATCTTTTCAGTATGATGTAGTCCTACTTATTTATTTTTGCTTTTATTGCTTTTGGTGTCAGATTAAAAAAATCATCACTAAGACCAATGGCAAGGAACTTACTGCTTATGTTTTCTTCTAGGAGTTTTATGGTTTCAAGTCTTATGTTCAAGTCTTTAATCCATTTTGAGTTATAGGTAATTTTTGTGTATGATGTAAGATGTTGGTCCAGTTTCATCCTTTTGCATGTGACTGTTCTGTTTTCCAAACAACATTTATTGAAGAGACTGTATAAAATGAGGTCAACCTCATCCCTCAAAAATTACTTATTTGGAATTAAGAGGTTAATTACACTGGTGGCTTAGGGAACAGACACACACAATTTGTAAGTAGAAGTGTGTTTTCTCTGTTGTGAACTTAGTGTCACTGAAGGCACCAAGTTGACCCTTGCTGGTCATTACCCTCTAAAGAATGAACTTCCACTAGGCTGGAAAAGCCTTCTCAAAACATCAGTCTCAGATTTTCTATATCCCTCACTCCCTTTCCTCCTAAGTCTCCAAAGGATGGTGGCCTTCAAGAACTGAGGGAAATGTTCTTTAAAAGATGTACATCTGCTAGTCTATAACAGTTTTTTTCCTGCTAAAAAGTAATTTACCTGAAAAAATATCTCCAGGAAATTGGGTGGGAAGATGTCAGAGGCTAGAAATGGAGACACATTTTAGAGACTGTTACAGTGAAAAAATTTTTAACAGTTTCTCAACTTTCATTCAATTGGTTTCAAAGTCCATTTGTCAACTTCCCTCATGAAACTTTTCTGAGTCCCCCTTTTCTACCACTGCTACCAGAGTCCTCCCTTCTGTGCAGCTTAACATCTTGAAGACATGGACTCTTAATCCCTTTCTTACTTTTCTCTAGTTCTCCCTCTCTGTATTTCACATCCATCCATGTATTTGCAGTTTTCAACATCATCATCTGAATCCATACTCTCACTGTTTCCATCTGGATTAACAATTGCCTTACAGACTGACTGACTGACTGACTGACTGACTCACTCATTCATTCATTCATTCATTCATTCAACATCCATTTACTGCATGTCTCCTTGGTGCCAGGCATGAATATAATTCCTGTCCTCAGGAATTTTACATTCAAGTGAATGAAACAGACATGTAAACAAACATTTCAAATAAGTGCAACGCAAAACTAGAAGTGTTAGAAGTGTACACACACTCAATTATACAAGCACATGGGGGAAGAAACAATGACTATGGGCTTTGACAATAGTCCCTGAGGTGCTTGCTACTTTCTGTTCTACTCACTGAAGCCAAGTTAATTTCTCAAAGCCCTATGGCCAGGCCACTGTCATTACCAGGGATTCACGCAGCACCTCTAGGACTTCCTTTCACACAGGTGAGTTGAAGATTGATAGCTGCCTGTGTCTTTGTGCTACACTTCAATTAGAAAGTGTTTGGAACAGAGCACATAAATGCTCTCTATTCAGAAGTCTGGCTAACAGCATTTTATTATGTTGGCTCATTGCCAAGTTCTTTTTTTTAAAGGACTATTTAAAATTTTTAAATTTTATTTATTTATTTTTAGAGAGAGGGAAAGGGAAGGAGAAAGAGAGGAAGAGAAATATCATGTGTGGTTGCCTCTCACGTGGCCCCCACTAGGGACCTGGTCTGCAACCCAGGCATGTGCTCTGACTGGGAACCGAACCGGTGACCCTTTGGTTCGCAGCCCACGCACAATCCACTGAGCTACACCAGCCAGGGCTCATTGCCAAGTTCTTAATGGACATTATGATGCGAAGGGGCAAGGCAAAGTAAGATGGGAAGAAAGAATTTGATGAAAAGGAGCCAAGAGAGGAGATGAAAGAAAGCTTAACACAAACATTACCTACCTATAGACCAGTCCTTTTTAATTATGGTTACTTTGAATCTCAGAATTCCTATCACGCCCATATAAAAAGAAAGCCAGACACATGGTTTGATAAAGAATTTGTTTTGATTCATACATTTACATAAAAATTAATTATCTTTGGTTATGCATTTAAAATGTTTTTAATTAAAAGAATAGCAGTTCATGAAATTAATGGTGAACAATCTTAGATGTGTGGACACTTTAAACACACACATGTCTCTGAATTTGAAATAGATGTTTAAAGAAGTATTTTGGTCATTCTTAAAGTAAAGCAGGGCAAAATAATTCTTTCCAACAGTGAAAACCATCTCTTAGTTGTTCCAGGAATGACTATATTCTGTGGTTTTCTCAAATGGAATTTTCTTTGTACTAGGTAAATACTGAAACAACATTTAAGTTGACTCAAGTCTGTCTATATTGACTTTAGAAAGCAGCAAATACCATGGGACAATGCAAAAGTAAGGGAGGAAATCTTGTAGTCATTATCACCAAGGCAAGATGGGGCATATTTTCAAGATTGACTGTAGCATTTTCCCTTGCTAATGTAGAATAAAAGCAAAGACTAAGCCCTACTAAGTTTGTGAGCATTTAATAGATAAATAAAATGAGACTTTCACAATCAGAAACATGGCTCCATACAGAATTAACTGCTTTGAGAATTTTCTATATAAAATCCTATTTGCAATCACAGTTTCAATATATAGTTATGAGGCACGTGGTACACGCACTATCTTAATGTGACATTGTAAATGTCCTCATGGCTAGCTCTGCTCTCTGAAGTGGTTTTATTAGGATGTTATTGAGAATTTAAGCAGATCTCAAATTAGGACACCAGAGGCATGTGCAATAAAATATACTGTTAGTCTTATGATTTAAAAATGGAAGATTACATAAATGCATATTTCTAAATATGTATCCAGTTTCATATGTGTGATATTATTTGTATTTAATGAATGCAAAATCCAATTGAAGGCATAGAGCCTAATAGGAGAATGGGGGAGAGAAGAAGAAAAAATGAAATCATCAACAACAGACAAGCACAGAAACCCCTCATTCATCGAATGATCCCTCCATTCAAGTGAGTTTCCTTGATAACTGAGTCTGTAAGTACCATTAAGAAAATCTTCTTGCACACTTAAACAGAGTGTGTAATATTAAATTTTTCTGTACCAACCTGGAGTCAGGTTGAGTTTACTGCTACTTTATTATTGTGAGCCCAACCAAATTTAATAGTAGTTATCTTTATTTTGATTTATATTTGAAATGCCTCCTTCATTCAATAAAAAGTGAAATTTCCTTTGGGTGAAAGAAAAAGAATGATTTTGCCATACTTTCAACATAGCATATGCCACAATTATGACCAAGATGTTGCTCAATATGTAGAAGAGGTGATTAAGAAGACACATTCTGTGAACTGGAAAAGAAAATGAAATTTAACTTCCCACTGGATATGTTAACTAAAGGAAAACATGAAAACAATGCACCCTCTGTAAGGTGTAGTGAATTAGTACAGGCTTATTTTATTTATCTCTGAGCTTATCACTCTATTTAGTGAAGATTACCTCCTTGTTTAATGTTTTATAAGTTACTCTTTTAAAATGAACTATAAAAAACTTGGAAATTCAAATCCAAAACAAAGATGTACTGTATAATGACTGAGTAATGTTCTTACTACACTTGCTCTATGATTATCCTAATTTAACAAGTCTTTTAACACTATATTTGGTACATGTGGAATGGCTGGTAACATATTTCATGACCAAACAAATGGTTATTGCAGACAATAGTGAAGGGGCACCAAAACGCAGGCAGCCATTCCTCTCCAGAGTGTCTTCCTTCACAGAGACATGTAGACTTGGGATGCATATTAACTAAATTCTCGTGCTGCCTGTGAGCACACATGCTATCACCAGTTACATATTACCCAGTACCTAATCTGCCTGCTAACCTACTTGCCTGCCTACCAGCTTATGTGTGCACGCAATTGTGCCACATTTTTTATTTACTTAATATGTGAACAAATGCAATCATAGCAAATATCTTTGTTACCAAGTATTTATTGACTACCTATGTTGTGCCAGGCACTGTGTTTTTAAATGTCTTTCCCCCTAACAAATGCACATCAGAAAACATTGCCCCCATCATAACTGGGAAACCTCAGGTAAAGAGCACTGAAGATCAAAAGTGGTACAAAGAGACCTGGGCTCTCGCCTCAGCCCTGCCTCTACTTCGTGGGACCCTGGGCGCTTCCCACTGAATGGACTTTTTCAACTTTGTCTCAACTTTTTCATGTTTATAATGAAGAACTAGACCAGATAATCTCTTTTAAAAATCCCTTTGAGTATAAAATGCCAGTTCCAAATAAGGAAGTATTTTATAATGCTGAAAACTGACAAAAATAGTACTTCTCCCAGAGGAACTTAATGATATTAATCTCATTTAGGTTATAGGCATTTCAATGTGAGAACGCAAATATCATGCCCTCTAACTCCTACTTAAGAGTCTGAGCCTAGGCAAAAAGAAATCAGGTATTCACAGAACTGTTGTGGAGAAAACAAATTTGAATGGCCATAAATACTTTATATGCCATAAAATACAACTGTCAAATCATCACTCCTTGTCTATAGGTACTGGGTAAGTGAAGGAGGAAAATGGAAACAAAATTTCCCAACTCCTAGTCTATCGCACTGGTGTGGTTCCATATTATTCATGGGTCAACCGTCAGTGTCTTCGGCAGTTCAGTCAATTAGAACTTAACAACTGACCAATACGTTTTTCTCTTAACATTCCTATCAAACATACCCTTAACAGGAAGTTAACTTAACAAGAATATCTACAAATGGAGAAAGTTTGGGCTGTTACCTTTATTAGGTTTATATGCAAAAAACTGGTGTGAATCTATCAACATGCAGCAATTTCTCTGATTTGTGACATCTGCTTTGCTATTTCTTTTTCCTTTTCTTTTTTTTTCCAGAAAAGCAGTCCACTGACTGAAAATAGCTATTGTTAAAATGACAAAAGAAAAAAAAAAGAGGACCTATACTCAGGACAAATGGTTTCCAAGTCAGCATTGGCATATGACGTATACATAAATCTTTGGTTAGACCACTAAACATTGCTAAGTCTTACTTCACCATTTTGGTTAGTATTTGGTTGACTTAAAAAACTGTATGATTAATTCATATAAATGATTTAAAAATAAAAATTAACAAGTATAAAATATGAAAGGATACCATAATCCTACCATCCAGAGATAAGCAGTTACCATCTTGTTGAATATCCTTCTAGTCTTCTGAAATGTATATACATTACATATCCATATCCAGATCCAGATCCATATCCAGATGCTTCTTGACATTTGGTGGGGTATGACCAGATAAATGATTATAAGTTGAAACACTGTAAGCTGAAATTGCATTTAATATACCTAACCTACAAAACATCATTGTTTAGGCTAGCTGGTTTCTATTAAATGTGTATCTTTTTTGTACCATCATAGAGTAAAAAAATCACTAAGTTAAATCAGAAGTTGGGGACCTGTCTATATAACACCTATCCCATACTGCAAATGTTCCATAAGAGCTCAAGTTGGCACACATATGTGTGTACACCTGTATATTAAGGTACCCCATTTGAGAACCCACTCTACATTTCCTATAAGCTTGAGTTTATCTGAAACAAGCAGTATCAGCATTGCAGTGAAGCAGCTTCGTTTCTTGATAAGTCCCCATGCTTCTTATATTTGCCCCTCATTTCCAAAGAGCTGGTACAAGTCCAACTAGTATAAGTTCAGCTGAATTCTCCTCAAATGCAGGGAGCACAGAATTATTTACTGCCAAGTCCCACTTTTAAAATAAAGCTATTGTAATTACATCCTTGCTGACACAGATCTCCTCTTCCTTCCCCAGACACCTGCACCAGGGTGAACAGGCCCAAATGTGTGTCTGAGAAAGGGCATGATGGGATGGTGGGCTGACTGAGTCCTGATTACAGAAGGAAGCCAGCAGGTGCTGCAGGCAGTACCAGTTCATTTCTGATTCACAAACATGACTGAGTCCCCTGCTCCCAAATATGTGTCAGGCATTGTACACAGGACAGGGGTTTTACCCTCAAGGCACAAGCTGGTTTGAAACAGACACATATGTGATTGGAATCAACATGGGAAGTATAGGCTGCTGCTTTCATTGGTTATGTTTCCCCAAGCTCCTTTAAGGTAGGGACCACATTTATTCAATTTTTTTTGCCTCTCCTGGATAAGAAGCACAGTGTGGGGCACACGGAAGGTGCTGGGCCACTTGCTGGTAGGCTGACTTGATACTACTAGGTAGTAGTAGAGGAGGTGTATTTCTTGCATGACTATCTTCCCCATAGGTCTTTAGCTATGCTAATTACACATACTTTCCCCTAATAAGTGGCCAGGAATTCTGGGCATCATAGCAGGAAGGCCCAGAGGGTACATTTGCTGTAGTGGCCTATCTCATCCCATTCTTATCACTATGCAAAGGTGTTTCTACTCCAAAGGAAAAATATGGTGTCAGCAAACTCCAGGGAAAGAACAGAAAGGAACATATTGTCAGTGGCAACGAAACTTAGCTTCCATCATGAACACCTGTGGCCTCATTCTGACAGGTCCAGTTGCAGCCTAGCGCTGGATTACACCAAGCAGTGACTCAGCTACAATCAGACCTCAGATGCTATTTTTAAGGGTGGGGAGGGGAAGTAGGGGAAGGGAAAAGAAGGTACAGAGAGACTTTAATACATTTCTCTGAGTTCGAACAGCCTAAAAACTAAATCTTCAGTTTGATACCAGAATTCTGGAAAAATTAACCTGCCCCTGAAATTATGTAACCTATATAGATTACTTTTGATATAATAGCTTGTCCATTAAAATCACAAACCATTTGCATGGCTAAAAGTTGTTTGATCAAAATAGAAATGAAGAGTTTTCAGAAGAATCTGGCACAAAGGAAGCAACTATAGTGCAGTGGAAAGGACACTAGTGTGAGAGTCAGAAAGCCTTGCCTTTGAGAGCTACATCAGCCTGGGACTGAATGGCCAGGATATGACCAGGGTTAGTGAGGCTGGGCCACCTGTGCCAGAGGGAGTCACAGGGCGGGCCTCTAGGCATGAGTGGGTGTGCCTACCCTGCTGGCTTTGCACTTTGTACTTGGTGAAGAAGACCATACTACTGACCCCAATGACCCTTCATTGGATTCCACACACTTCAGTGCTATCTTTTTATATTTGTCTTCCCACTGAAGGGGCCCTGCTGTTCTCTAACCTTCATGTAGCCACCTACTGACTCCTGCGTCCATTCCCCCTCTCCTGAGCTATTATAACAGTGCGTGTGTTTCTAAAGCAGATACATGATATTTTTATGAAAAATAGGACAATGTTTTCCTGAAATCCTTGCTCCTCACGATGATCAGAATTTTGTTTCCTCTCTTGGCATGGCTGCTGTCTTCAGGAGAACCACCTACCTACAGTGAATATTAACTTCTGTTCTTAGACAAAAGCTGATGGCTCATAAGACTTTACCTCAGTGCTGGTGTGATTTCTCCTATGGGTATCCCATTTTCATTCAGTAGAAATATCTTTCAAAGGTTAAATGAACCTCTGGTTTGGTGATTTGAAGAAGTTCTTTTATATTTTTTTCCAGAGCAAACATTCTTCCAGGCTGGAAGGCCCAGTTAGAAATAATGCCTTTAGCCCTATGATTTTGGGATGAAGTGGGTCATGAAAAATGGGGGCCTAACAATTCAGAGAGAAATCTGTTTCTCCCACAATGACTATAGATTTAAGGGTTTTCTATAAATTTAGTTAAGTTCCTAATCAAAACAGAGAATTGAGCAGAGCTCCACTTTAATGCTGAGATTTCCTCTTGTTGCACCACATTAACCCAATGTCTGACTCGCTCATTAACCAAACATTTGCAGCAACAAACCCATCCAACTCTGGGGACAGGAAGAAGGAAAGCAGAGTGGGAGTAGCTCTTACGTCATGTTCTGAAAGCTCAGTCGTGAGCCTCATTTTTCTTTCTGAGGAACTCATGGACATGAAACTTCCTCCTTCTCAGCTGCTGGCCAGGAATAGGCCCTAAATTAGTTAAATTTAACCATAATAAACATGCAGCAAATGAATTATATTTAACTATAACAGCTACCTCAGGGTTTGTCTCGAGACAAAATAATTTTAGCTTATGCCACCGTAAGTCCCCTAACTAAGGCAGAAAGTAATTACCTAAGGATTTACTGTAATGAGTTCATTGACACCCATTATTTATTAGAGTGTGTGAACATTCAATTTTTTATATAGTCAGATGTGGACTACAGACTGCTGAATATTATTATGGTCTAGGGTGGGCACAATAAGGACACTAAAGATAAAAATTTCCAGGAAAATATAAATTAGTAAAGCCACCTGATTTCAATCTTCACTAAGAATTGGTAATAACCATGAAGAGTCCCAGCTGTAACTTTACACTCACGGTAGGACAGGGCCTGCTAAGAAAATGAACACTGTAAATCAGATGATAAGCTTTTTGAGAGAATAAGCTGCATGGAAACTCTTAAAAAGTATGTTTGTTTTTAAAAAAGTGTCATGGGGCTTCAGTGCAGTGCATACCAAAGAGAAATCATGTTTATCTACCCATTAAAGCAGGATCTCACTCAGCAGCATTTGGTTAGGGGAACAGTTTGTATTTCTTAAAGTACATACAAGTAATAACAACTTGCCCAAAATGCCATTCCTTGACAAATATTTTGTTATTCTACATTTCATTTATTCTGAATAATCTCCCCATTTAAAAAATTCTCATTTATCCATTCATCCCTCATGCATTTACTATGCATCAGTTGTGGGCCAAGTACCATCAATGTGAAGGACAATGAGACATGGTCTCTGCTCTCTAGAAGCTGTGTTGAGTAGGAGACATAGCCCTGTGAATAAATGGTTTCCTGCAGTATGATATCTGCAATGATTAGTGAGGTACACTGTTTGTTCAATACATATTAATTGGTCAGTATTGACTTATGTGATTCGAGTGCAGAAATTTAACTGTGACTTGACAGATGAGCAAACTGCCTATGGCTGGCCCCAGCCACTGAATTCCTTTTGTTTACATGTGCATTTGGGGAATAATCATCCATGTTTAGGTGCATATATCATTAACGTGTTATATTTAATTTATATTATATATGTATATGTGTGTGTATATACATAAATACATACATATGTATTTCATCCGAAAGCTTTGTGTTTTTACATCTTGCCTCATTCTATGAAGGATTTAAGGAGGCTTACAAAAGAAAGTACACAATTAAATACTGTTTGAATATGAATAAAAATTAAGACTCAATATGAGGGGCAGGATGTTACTGACACCTTTCTCAAGCCAGATTCACTTCTGCCTACTCCTTCCCATCCCCTCATCCCCTTCAAAGGCCATAAGCAGTGCAGTAGGCGTTAAAAAGATCTGAAGGTTGGGTTTAGAACGAAGTTGAAGTGTGCCTCAGCCAACTCGTCCCTCTTCTACTTCACCAGTTTTGGACTGGGGTGCAGGGTGCACCTCTGCTGTTTCACACTCTGCTTGACACTTTCAGGAGCACGTGATGGACAGGAGTGACTTGCATGGCAGGATTGGGCAACTCCTGAGTTGTAGCTGAAATACCATAAAGCAGCATCAAAACCTCTCTCCAAACACAGAACAATATGGGAAATGTAAGAGTAGAACCACTGAGCAAGTGCACTGCACACAGCAAGCTGTGAGGGCTTCTGCAAAAACCAGCTGAGCTTCAGACTTGGCCCTGAGCCTCTGTAAAAGGGAAAATGGTGAGCGACATGATTCTCAAGATTAAATTCACCTGTATCTTGAAGCATGCTAAGTTTCTCTTGGTAGTACAGATTTTTAAGACTTTTCTCACCAAAGGTTTTATAGAGTGGGTGCTGAGTGATATAATGGAGAAGATCCTCAACAATTTTCCAATCGCACATGCAATAACCTGCTCATTACAGCTGTTTCTTACAGGATCCAGTGATGATTGCTGAGGACATACCACTCCAGGACCTGTCAGCGAAGGCAATGGTGTGGGAGGACAGTGCAGCGTGGTCTGCGTGGTGTTAGGAAATCATTCCCATTTATCCATCTGGGATTACTCTTTCTTAGGAGGACAGAAATTAACATTTGTTTGTTTTTTAGGTTCTGTGCTAGGTACATCCTATATTTATTATTAAAATATAACATTCTTGAAAACACTATGCAGTAGTATTACTATCCCATTTTACAAGTGAAAATACACTGAAGCACCAAGACTTTAAGTAAGTTGTTCAAGGTACACAGAATTAAGAGGTGAAACCAGAATTCAAACTTAGATATGTCTCCAAAGCCATACATTTTTGCTTCAGTTCTTTCTACATAAAAAAAATAACTTTTTTACATGAATCAAGCACTAACATGTGACAATCATCTAAAAATCAATTTTTTAGTTAAGTTTTAGAAATTCTTTTCCCACTGGTTTCTCTGATTTTCTGACTGAAATGACCAATCAACCAGTTATTTCAGTATTATATACACATTGGAAAATCCTAACAGTGTGCTGGGTATCTACCAAGCTTTCTCAAAGGCAGTCCCATACTGAAACCCTTACAACACCATCCATATCATTTGCATTAGCTGTTGCTACACAACAGTACAAGAGTGAAAGTAAATTAAATATTTGCTTATGTGGTTGCATAGGAAATACATATAAAACAGAAAATAAAGCTCATGTTGTGTATAAGTCGTCACCATTTATAAGTAAAGTTCAACATAACTGAAACTACTAAACCCCACATTATCCCTCAGGGGTAAAAGCCAAATTTGAAAACCTCTGATCTATTTTCAGACCTACTATTATGGTCAGTGTGCAGATACTTCTGAAGGAGTCGAGCTGAGGAACAGTAGAGAGAAACTCTCTCAGGCATTAAGAGAATGTGTTATGAAATAATAAAGCAGGAGATCGCGAAAAGGCTTGGCAGCACAGGCCACTTGCACATCACAGATACATTTCCTCGTCAACGGCAGAAAGTGGCTCTCATGCTGTAAGAGCTGGTCATCAGCAGCCAGAATATTCTGAGAAGAGAGAGGATCTGTCTTCATCAAACCACTAAAGAGAAGGTGTATTTACCCACTGTAAACAGAGCCAGAAAGAAATGTAAACTAAACTGGACCAACATCTTTACCTGTCTGTCCTGGGTCTCCATTTCCCCACCTCTACACTAGATTGGAACAGACAGCTCTAAAGGCTCATCCAGCTCTGACACTGTGTTATATTTCTATGGGTTCAGCTGCTGGCTCTACGATGGTATTGATTTTCTTTAAGAGGCTATCTTTAATGCCAAATGATACATCTTTTTTTTTCTCCCTAGATTTTGGTTTTGTTGGTGATGATCTTAATGACATTTTAATTATTTTGTTTCTTTGTCTATTTGTGTATCTCCAGTGTCTAGCGCTGCATATGCATGGTAAATGGCAAATCTGCATCGTGCGCTAAATGCTGATTACATTTCTCTCTTCCCTTTTAACTGGCAATTCTCCTGGAGCTCCCAGCACCAGACAGGAGAAGACTCTATACTGTTATTACATAATCTGGCTGGCTGCTCCCCTGTTTGGAAGAGTCACTCACAGGGCATCTAGGTGGTTCCTCTTTCAACTCAAAGCACATTCTGGGATCCTCAGGGTTTATTGAGTACATTAATGTGTCTGTATTTTTTAAAAAATGGTGGCTTTTAGTTGTGTTCCTTTAAAGTAAGAACTAAATTTCAAAGTTAGTTGAGAGAGTTACTGGATTTTTCTTTGTATAGCTTACCATTCCTATTACAGGTATTGCATGTAGGAGGCACCCAGTACTTGGGGGTTAATTGAGTTCAGTGAACTAATAAACACCACAGCCTTTTTGAGCACAGCACCCTAGACTTCCTGTGGCTATGGACTATCCTTTCTTCCTTCTGGATCCGACCATGGGGCCAGACACACCACCCCTTTTTGGGTCCCTTCAATGCCAATGCCTCTACAATTACAGCCACCATTTTTCCAAATCTCTCATAACCCTTTGGCACCTCACCAGCTCCTTCCATTCAGCAGAGTGGCACTGCCACAGAGCTGTCATCTGCTGCCACGGTGTCACCCAGTAACTGGCTGGTGACTAGCTTTTCATTTATCCACTTGAGTTCTGCCAAGGTCTGTTTTTTTTTAAAGAATTAAAAGGGGCAATACTATATAGTTAAACCTCAAAGGAAATAGTTCAAAGAGAAAGAAGCATAATTTCCATGATCTTTTCAAATGGTTAAATGTATTTCATCCCCTAATGTTTCCAGAAACCGTGTCATGTATTTTTCTGTGATCCAGGTCACTAAAATGCCTTCCTTAACTACCTGTTTCTGGCTCAGACATCCTAATGTGAGGGGAAAATGAACACAATAGAAACATAAAGCTTACAGCCTTATCATTTAGCAGATGGAAATCACACACACCCATGCCTCTGTGTCTCCTTGACAGTCTCATCTCAAATTCCCCAGGAGTGTGTATTAAATTTCCAAGAAACTCTTTCCGTGCTGAAGACAAGGTGCATCACGGTCCCAGCATGCCAGCCTGGTCATACTCTCCATGCATTCTCACAGCTGTGCCCCAGGGGCTCAAGCACCTTGGTGAACTGCCAGCCCTAGCCCACTCCTAGAGAGGGCCTAAGGAGCCACAGCCCCATATTCACTAACTACAGCTCCTCCATTCCTAAGTGTCAGCTGAGGTTCCAGATGTTCAGGCCGAGAGGGCCCTCCAGGTCAGCCATTAGTCAACAATTTGGCCATCTGAGTATTGGGGCAGGCACCCAGTTTTATGATGACTACACAGCTTCTGTTTAAACACATTCAGTGATAAGGGACTTGCTCCTTCACAAAAAGCCCCTTTTATTAGAAAGCTCTTTGTGTGGAGCTGAAATCAACTTTTTATAATTTTCTCCATTGGTCTTAGTCCTGCCCCTTAAACAAGAAGTATTCTTCCTTTTCATCAATGGTTTAAAACAATTGCCAGCATCATCACATACGGAAGGATACAGAAAACTAGGTGAAAAGAACTAGCAGGATCCAACTGATAAAGAGAAGTGTCTTTGTAAAACCAGTTAAAGAACAGTGAAAATGACAACCTTCCAATCTCTGCTGCACCCACTGCCCTTAACTACTAGGGGGCAGACCCACAGGAATCTCCAGAGGTCATGGTTATAAAGTTCAACATGAGTGTAGTATGTGTGTACTCTGAGGAAGGTTCCATGTTAATGCTAAAGGTAGAGAGATGAGGTTCCCATCCTCAACATCTCATGTTCCAATAGGAGAACAGATATGTCTAGAATTAATATAATACAATGTCCTCATATTCAAAGAACTTATAGTCATGGAATTATGGGTTACTCTGTGAGTTTGAGATAATGTTTTTATGAACTAATTATTCATTTAAAACATAAGTGGAGTAACTCAAGGGATGTGGACACACCAGGGAAATCACTGGTGCAAGACCAAGGAGAAGCAGGCAGAATCTTTGGGTCATAAAGCAACATCCAAGGTTTGGGAGTCAGCTTTCTAGGTGGGAGGTGAAGCCCTTGGCTCCCCTAATGTGGCCCTCAGCACAAGGCTGGGTATCTTGAGGGCGAGGCCAGCCCAGAGGACAATTTCTATGTAGGACTGAATTGATGGGGTTCGTTTGACTCTCAGCCAATCAGATAGTCTTTGATTTCTAGCCTGTTCTCTGCTCTTCCAGTGCAGAAAAGGTCCTATTTTGAGCATTAAGTTAGCATAGAGATGAAACCCATATCACGGGACACATAGTGAACTGACACGAGACATTAGATTTTTTTAAATGAAAGTTTCCCTTTTTCTTTAAAAACCAAAGACTGTCACTTAATTTGTGTTCAGACTGCATTGCCACTCCTGAGCTATCAACAGCAGAACAGTGCTGAGGAAGGCTGAAGGAGGCAGAGGAAGGCAGCAGCTATGGGCAGTGAGTGGAGCTGTGGACTGTGGGGACAGGCAAGTGCCTGCAGGGTATGGCAGTGGGCAGCATGTAGAAATTCCATCCTCTGTGCCTCTGGTACACACACTGACATGGCCCAGGAGCAAACAATAGCACTAAGTAATCTTTTCTTGAGATCTGCAGGGCAGGGCCTGGTCTACCTTCACTCCATGTCTGCCTCTGGCCTTCGTTATATCATTACAAAGACACCTCCATTGTTCTTTAGGACAGGGTTTCTCGTCATCTCTCTTCCCACTGGAAAAAAAATTCTGAGTAGCTGGACTAGGATGAATGACAAATTTGCCAGGGAGCTAGCCCCACGCCTTCATCCACACCAATTTCTGTCTTTTTAAAGGTTTTCTCACATCACTCCTCTTCACTTTTTAAGCTCTCAAATTCTCTCTACTTTTTCTTTAGTAGATTGCTTCTGATTTCTTCAGAAAACATTCTGAATCATTAACAATACAAGACACTCAAGAAAGTTATCTGGTGGTAGTCCCAAAGCTAATCCCTCTTCAATGTCAATGTCAGGGCTTCTCAATTAAGGGAGCACAAAGTGGCTCTGAATAATACTGTGTCTTTACAGCAACAGATGGCATCCAAATGGACTTAGGAAGAATATTTTCTTGAAAGGTCAATCACCTGACTCCTCTGCTACATAGTGCAAGAGAGCTGAAAAAGAATGTTTTCATCTGTGTCAAGCTGGCTGAAGATATTCCCTGTATCTGACAGCCATACAGTACCCCAGGGGAAGGGAAGTTGTTTTTAATGCAAAGGGGATACATATTACTTATTACATATATGGGGTACAACAAATCAACACTCATATAATAGAAAATATCATTACTGTGGATCATATTAATTTAGACATACAATAACCTACTTTGTTGTTTGGAACAAAAACTATTTCCTAAATGGAACTGCCAACAAATGGAGGCAATAGAAGAGAACAGACCTCAGAAGCACCATTACAGTACTAAAAGAATAGAATTTATTAAGTACTTATTATGAACTTAATATGTACAACTCCTGTGCCAGCCATTGTTCTAAAAGCTTTGTATAAATTAACTCTTTTAATCCTTACAATAACCCAATGAGATGGGTACTATTTGCTCTATTTTGTATAAAAGTGAACCGGAGCACAAAGAATTTACAACCTGCCCAAGGTCACACCATGGGCAGTAAGTGGCAGGACCAGCATTCAAACCCAGGCAGTCAGACCTAAGGATCTCCCCAATGAACCCCACACCCACTAATTATGTTGCTAGCTTCTCTTAAAAGAACCTACAAAATGGCTACTTAGCATCATTTTCTTATATTATTATAATTTTAATTAATAACTGAAAGCAGAATTATGTGTCTTTACACACATTTGAATTATTCTAGAGACACTTGTTCCTGAGTTAGTTCAAATGGTAAATGCTAGTAATGGGAGTGGCCACAGTAGGCAACACTTCCCTGTAAGGCTTCATCCTAAGAAGGATCGGGGAGGCTCCTTTTAAACACAAGAGGCAGCATGAAGCTTTGGAAGCTGACAGTATGGGTAATTACTTCTGCATTGCTGTTTGAGGGAGTGTAACGTACAGCAGAGAGGTGCTATGAGAATGATTGCCATATCTCATAAATTACATTTTGCTATTCACAGAGAACTCCCTGCAAAACTAAAGTAATAATATGCATACAGAACAGCAGTAATAACATTGTAAGCAATGCATTGTAAGAATGGGGAAAATATAATAAATGAAAAGTAGAGTCTGTAATAAAAGAGCTGACAAAGAAGAAACAAAAATTGAAACAAAATTTGTGAATTTAAAAGCATGTTGAGGCTGAAAAACCCATGGTAAAATGTCAATAAAAAGTATAATGGCCTAGATCCGTGTCGGAGATAAGCCCAAGTAGAAAATCTAAGCAAAACAAGAAGAAATATTTTTCCTTCAATATAAAGTATTCTTTTGCCCAGTTGAACATACCAACTTCTCAATATAAAGTATTCTTTTGCCCAGTTGAACATACCAACTTCTCAAGAGATTAGCTCAATATAGGTTTCCCAAACAAGAAAGGAGGTTGGGATATGTCAGCACTGGGAGACGCTCAGGAAGGATTTGTGCCTGAAGTCAAACCGCAGGCAGACAGTGGCACCCTCAGTCTCCAGCATGCGCCTCACACAGCTTGGCTTCTCTGCTTTGCCTCCTCCCTGCCTGTCACACCATTTCAATAGTTCCCCATTATCCGCAAACTTCCCTGACCTGACCTCCCCTTCATTTATCCTGGAGAAAGTCTATTTTCTACCCATCTACTTCACAGAGTAAAGAGAAGTCACTCAGGTGGGAGCCCTATTAACTTCCAGTTGATGAATTGAGAAGCAAGTGTTATGTCCACCTAATTCTGTTTCTCTTCCTTTTTGAAGTCAACTCTCCAAATCCTTGAGCTCTGAGTCCCACACTGTTCTGACTTTTCTCAGGAATACTGCACCACTGGGGATCCCTACTCTCTCATTCTATCTCTTACATAGACTCTCCTTTTTTTTTTTAACTGGATCCTTCTATTGACTTTTTTAAAAAAAATAAGCTTTATTTTGTAGACCCGTTTTAGGTTCACATAAAAATTGGGCAGAAGGTACAGAGGTTTCCTATACAGCTCCTCCCCTCATGCATGCATAGGCGTCTTCATTATCAATATCCCTCACTGGAGTGGTACATGTGTTATAAATGATAAACTTAAACTGACACCCCAAATCCATACTTTACATTCAGAGTCATTCTTGGTGTTCTTCTGTTGACTTCTAAACACACTGAAGTTTATTATAATTTCAACAAACTTCCCTCGACCTGCACATCCCCTCCAACTACCTTGTCTCTCCCCTTCCCTTGAGTTATCTCTACTCACTAGCTCCATTTCCTCCCCTCCCACTTTATTTCCTCAACCCTTCTAACCTTGCCTCATAAATGATGAACCTACACATCATTCAGAATGATCATTTCTCATGAAGTTCACCAATAACCCCATGTAACTAAATACAATGGCTCATTGTTAGTCATTAACAAAACCAATATTTTACTATGTTGTAATATGTTGGCTTAAATTATTATTATCTTGAACTCTCCATATCCCTTGGCTCCAAAAACTCACTTTCCCTTACTCTTCCCCATTCCATTCAGCTTTATTACCCTTTACCTGTTCACTATATGAAGGAGTTCCTCAAATTACCCAAAGTCCCTTGTTCTTCTCACTCCACAGTCAATCTTGTCTGTACCCTCCATTTCAAAAACATCTTAAATAATGATTATTCACACATTTATATTCCAGTCTCTATGTCTCCTGTATACTCCAGACTGTTTCAAACTGCCTGTGTAACATGTGTACCTCAGCATCTCAGGTAGACCTCAAGGTCAATGTGTTCAAACCTAAATCTCAACAAGTCACATCCTTTTTATCAATAAATGGCAACACGATCCATCCAGTTCTACAAGTCAGACACTTGGTATCATCCCTTATAACTTCATATTCAATTAAGTAGCAAGTTCTGGAAATTTTATGTTTTATTAATCTTAAAATCCATTCACTTACCTCATTCCCTTGGCCATGACCTCAGTCCCAGTTTCCACTATCTCTGGTGCAGCCACTGCAATAAATGATAAACCTACACACCTACCCTCATGGCTCTACTCTCCCCCCATCCAATCCATTTTCCACAGAGCATCCAGAGTAAATCTTTCTGAAAACCAAATCTAATCATTTAACATGTTTTGCTGAAAACATTTCAGGGGCTTCCTTGCTGCTGCTGGATAAAGTGAAAGATCCTTATTAGGCCCATGAAGCCCAGCACGGTCTGGCCTTACCCACCTCTTCAGCTTCATTACCGCATTGCCCCCTTTGTCCAGCCACACTGACCTTCTTCCTGGGCCCCTGATGTACCAGGTTTCTCTTGCCAGAGCCTTGCTTATGCTGCTCCCGAGCTTTGGATGTTTTTCTCTCCCCCACATCACGTTCAACCTTGATTCCCATGTCTAGATGTTTGTAAAGCACACGGTTGATAACACTTATCCCAGTTGTCATTTCACATTTGTCTGTGTGATTATTTGATTAACATCAGTGTCTCCATGTACTCTACACGATAAGCTCTTTGAGAGCACCAGCCATGTCTGTTTTTGCTTCCCATTGAATCTACAGTGCCTGGCACACAGTAGACATTCAGTTGAATGAATGAATGAATGAATGAATGGAGTAACTAGATCATGAATCAGAGTGCAGGACTGGTGAATGGCATTCTCTTTCTAGAGTGGGGTAAACAGAGAAGGTGACTGTTTCATTCTGGGGCATAGAACTACGTCTGCCAGCAGGACCTGTTTCAGAAATGCCTCATTCTGAACATATTCCCCAACCTAAGAGAAAGGAAAGGGAAAGAAAGAGAGAATAGAAAAGCAAGATGTCCAGCCCACTTTAAAATGTACATGTCCTTGAGAAGGTTCATTCCATTAACTATCACATGAAATATCTGTGAAAACCTTAGGTCCTAAGGGGTGTCAAACTCACTTTCACCGGGGACCACATCAGCCTCGCAGTTGCCTTCAAAGGGCCAAGTGTAATTTTAGGACTGTATAAATGTAACTACTCCTTAATAGTTAGGCAAGAGTTCAGCGCTGCCACTGGGTAGAAACAAGGGGCCAGGCTGGATAAAACAAGGTGGAGGGCTGGATTCGGCCCACAGGCCTTGTGTTTGCCACCCGTGCTTAGGAGGATTTAGCAGGACGGAAACTGTGTCTTCAATGTACCATGATAGATATAGATATAGATATAGATATAGATATAGATATAGATATAGATATAGATATAGATATAGCTCTCACATCCCTTTGATACAGCTTTGGACTTGGTTCTTTATATGCCTATCACCCTCAACCAGCCTATAAATTACTTGGAGGCCAGGACTGTGATTTTCTTTCCCTGGTATGAGGCATTACAGTGACTCTGGTGTCTAGCATAGCTCAGGCACTGATGAGTGTTTCTGATGAATGACTCAGAGATAGAAAAATACACGATTGAATACATATAAAGATAGGCATGAAAAACAAAGCTGACTTTACAATTGTATAAATTGTATAGATGGACCAAAACCTTTATTTACCAAATAATTATATCACCCTGACAAGGGCATGTGCACAGGCTGGGGATCTAAAGACAGTTCTGCAGTTACCTAAACACCTCATTGTCACCTCACTAAACTCTTGAGCTCCTCAATGGATGGTGAGCCTTCGTGTGGACTAAATGTGAGTTCTCTTCTCAACCCCCTTCATTTAGCTACCAAAAGAATCAAAGTCTAGTGATAGTTCTCAAACTATGTAGCAGCATTAGTCTTGGCTGGAGAAGTTTTGTCTCTCTGGGTTTAACAATCTCAACAGTAAAATGACATAGTAGGACTATATGATATTCAAGATCTTTCTCTCAACTCTAAGCTGTGATGAATCCATAATTTTTCTCTGCATAAGCAGAGAAAAGTTATGGACAGTGAGGCCCTAAGCAATCGTACTAATCACACGCAGTAAGTCTCATGTGATTGAAAAAAATCCTCTATATTGCTGATCAAACCAGCCATTGCATACAAAAATCATGGTAAAAGAACTACAGTCCAATGTGGGAAATCTGCAGAGAGCCTCCCAATATACTGTAAATCATCAGAGGGAACAACTACAAAATGGGTGGGCATCATGGCCAAGGAACCTGGCAGTTCAGGAGGCACTTGCTTAAATAAAAGTAACCCAAATCTGAAATTGGATATGACCACATATAAAATAAAATTTTAATAATCAGTATCCATGAAAAGGATGATTAAGCAATTTGACATGAATTTAAAATTACTTAATAACTTGGGTTTCTCTTGGGGGAGAAATGTTTAATTTCTCCTAAAATTCATCTCCTTGAAAATTTCTGACAGAAATTCCAGTCATATATTTTGCTAACAGTGTATCTACCCCATTCTGGAAAGATTTAGTTCTTTAATGGAAAGTTGTTGGCAAGTTCCCTCCAGTTTCCGCAATGTAAGTGCCACCATGGCTATGACAACAACGTACTGTGCAGCACACAGCTCTTACAGAGCCTCAGAAGTGTACATTTGCAGAGCTCAATGTTTCCTCCCTTGAAGCATCTATCTGACTTTCTGGTTTTAACTACTGGGGATGAAAATTATTGAAAATGTGTTCTTGTTTCCAGTCTCTTCAGAGTAACAACAACAGTAAGTTGGCAACGGTACTAACCACCAATGTCATAGTCCTTATATGAGCCAGTCATTGTCCTAAGTGCTTTTCTGTGCTAACTTGTACAATCTTCACTATAGCTCTTAGGAAGGCACTGTTTATTATTATTCCCCATCTCACAAATGTGGAAGTTGAGGCACACAGATGTTAAATAACTTGCCCATGGAAACATATATAGTAAGTGGAAGAGCCAAGATTTGAACCTAGGTGGCCTGTCTGCAAGCCCACACTGAGGCACAACTTGAGTCTGCACCTTTATAAACTATTGCCTATAACGTAAACTTTTATTTAAAAACTCAGTTATAATTTTGAACATCAATTTTTGGAAATTACTTGTGTTCCATTTCTGTATTCTCTGCTTTTAAAAACATTAATGCAATTCAGGTTTCATGTAGCTGAGTGCACGCAAATCCCAGTGGAGCACTAATAGTCCAAGGCGCTGTGAAGCCAGAACCTCGTTTATAAGGGCAGAGGACTCCAGAACAACACACGTGTAGGACCAGTTTTACTGCTGCCGCCTTCCTGCATCTCAGCGGTGAAAACCTCTAGTCCCACAGTAAGTGGAATTCAGTGATCTTCTAACAGGAGGGCAAATATCTAAATGATTTCCCACATCTAATCTTCCATGCCATTTCCTCTTCTAACCTTGATTGGGCAATCTGATCAGTGCAGCAAAGTGAAAAAGATGTCTTCACTGCACCAAGTGATCCTTAATCTGTGTTCAGCCAGAGGAATTTGCCTCTTAGCCCTCAGTTAGATAAAGGCTTCCACTTAAAAAGATACAGGGATCAGTCTTCTAAACTGAGGGGAAGCTGATAGCTGAACAATAATAAGTACACTTTTTAAAAAAATTATATACCCCACAAAAAAGAGGATTCGAGGATAACAATTGACAAGAATTTTCAAGGCTTTTTTACATGTTATTATATATTTTATATATTACTATATTTGTATTCATTTATAAATAATATATGCATATGTACAATACATATACATAAATCTGCGTATGTGCATTACATGCATATGTTAAATAATATATGAAATATGTAATATTTTACTATCTGTATCTATGTAATATTAAAGAATGTATCAAAAGTCAATCAGGTGACACTCACTGGATTATCAAGATGCAGACACCATGGTTGGCCATTTATAGGTTTTTTTTTCACTCTCATTGGGACACACCACATGGATGCTTAAAACAGCTATATCAGAAAACAAGTTTAAAGAGACACATGTCCAGGGTTTGTTTATAAGTGTCACTGCTCTGGAAGGTGGGCATGAATTAGAAGGAATGAAAAAGTAGGCTGTGCACATAAGCCCAAGCGTACAATTCACTGAGCTTATTTCCTCATATTCACAAACCCCTCCAACAGCCAGGCTACCTGATTACAAGTGTGTGGCACATGGGAGGCCTGCAGATGGGGTCCAGGTTTCTACAGGGAAGGGCGGGTAGGGCTTTAGCACAGACGACATTTCCAGACTTGGCTATGTGAACGGAAGGACCCATACCAACATGACAACAGCAACAGCAAAGGGATTGTCTTCTTTCCTGCCTTGCACATTATTTGGAGACAACAGAAAAGTTTCTAAGAAAAATGGAGATACTGTTTTTCCTAGAGTGTTAGTGACTCCCTTCCTAGGATTATACTCAATATACCTGTAGTTTAAATCAAGTTTTCAGAGTGGTAACTCCCAGTCACTACAAAGATAACTTACTTGTATCAAAACTATTTAAAGAACTCAGAAATTTTCTAAAATTTCTTAATCTATGAAGTTATACATTTTGCAAAGCCAGTCCATAAATATTGAGGGACAGATAAGGGGAAAAGAAACAACCAGCTGATTTAAAAGTTTTAAAAATTAGCTTCTACTGTAGTAGGCAAAATTATGGTCCCCCAAAGATGTCTACAACCTAATCCCTGAAACCTGTGAATATGTCACCTTATGTGACAACAGGGACTTCACAACTGTGATGACATTAAGGATCTTGAGATGGGGGTTATTGGGTGGGCCCAATCTGACCACAAGAGTCCTAATAAGAGGGAGGCAGGAGAGTCGGGAAGAGGAGATGAGGTACAAGAGGCAGAAGCCGGAGTGATATGAAGAAGGGGCCCCAAGACAAGGAATGCCAGTGGCCTCCAGAAGCTGGAAAGGTAAAGGAACGGATGCTCCCCTAGAAGCTCCAGAAGGAACCAGCCCTGCTACCTTCACTGTAGCCCAGTGAAACTGATCTGACTTCTGTAATGTAATAAATCTGTATTGTTTTAAGTCACTAAGTTTGCGTTATTACAGCAATAATAGTAAACTAAAATAGCTATATTATAGTGAAAGGTGGATCCTGGACACAGAAATGAATGAAAGCAAAATCAAATTAAAAAGAAGTATGACTCTCATGGTAAAGAAAGAGGGCTTTCTTAGATATACTGGAACTCAAACTCTATTAGATTTAAGAAAGACACAATTTGGCTAGAAAGACACGGAGAGAAAAGCATATGATTAGAAGGAAAGACACAAAAATATCTCAAGTGAAGTGGAGTAGAGGGCTTCCATCTACTGAGTAGTACAGGGAATATGTAAATATCTTCTGCAAAGTCTTTTCAAAGGCTGGAATTACACCCTCATAGTTTCAAGTCTTCAGTTCTCAAGACGTTTGTCTTGTGAATCTCCTTTCAAAAACTTCAGTTAATCCTGAGGGGAAGGGCAGTACCAAGCCTTGGGGACAACTAAGGCAGTCCAACCTATTATTCACAAAGGATGTACCAGTCTGACAATATCTTTCTTTGAAGGATAAATATTTTAAACAGCAACTCCAGGAAAGCATTTTAAAATTCTGATTAATCTCTCTGAAATGTTCAGCTAACACTGAAGAGGGGGACTGGGAAACAGTTGGTTGACTCATGCTCTGCCAGGAGGAAACACATGGACATGGCAGTGGGAAGGTGGAGGACAGTACGTTAGGACCCGTCAGAGCAGACTTCTGCCCTCCATTGACCCAGCTGGGCTGGGGCAGTGCTGGCTTTCACAGTCAGCCTGCTCCAGCCTCCTGGATGGCCTGAGGGCCCTAATAGGACTCTGGTTCCTGGGCTAAAGAGCAAGGGCAGGAGCTTCGGCCTCTGATGGGCGTGGTTCACTCCACCAGTGATGTGGAGGCTATCAGAGAACCCAGGGTACCATCGATACTGTGCTTACATACAGCACCCACGTCAAGCAAACCCTGAGACTCCCAAGAACTATCCAGATTTGCTAAGGGTTAATGTCCTGTGCACCAGGCAGGAAACTTCTCAGCAGTCATGAAATGCTATTTAGAGCCAGAGCAGAGGAGATGCAACCTATCCTTTTCCCATTCTGTCCAAGAAGCTGCTGTGATGAAAGGTGTTCCATCTGGGCCCTGTATCCACGATGGCAGCTGTGCTCTGTTCACTGATGCACCCCCAGTGCCCAGAGGGCCATCTGACACATGGTAGGTGCTTTACTTTGGTGGAATGAGTAAATGAAGTAATACAAGGAGGCTGGAGATGTGCTTATTTTATAATTACAACATGGCAAATCCCTAACTCAACTCATACTCTAACTTCCTGATCCCTGATATGAGATCTTTCCCTTCAGAGCCTCAGGAGGGGGACTGTTTATTCCTCTGATATGCTATTCTTCTCAGACTTCTGTTGCTGTCACTTAGTTCTCATGAATTTATTCTAGAAAATAAACTGTAAAAAGGCTAAGGGCTGAGCCTGCCTTATCCATCTTTATGTCCACTGCAGCCTGCCCAAAGCCTTCTGTGTAGTAGGTGCTCAATGAGTATCAGTATATTTGAATTGGTAAAGCACCTTTTCTCCAAAAATTTTTTTTGAGAGATAGGGTTTGAATGTAAAGGTCACCTGGATTACTGAGTAGATGATCATAGTAATTCAATATACTTAAAAAAATTTCCTAATTATTCTACGATAGGCAGAACTACTGCAAAAGGAGTGATCCTTCAATAAGATCCAGATTTATCAATATCCAAGGTTTTGTCAGAAATGAAAAACATTTTACAATCAATTTATCAATATAAAAACCTTGATATTAATAAAGATATATATGCATATGCATATGTATAACTAGCTTTGCTAATGAATAGACTTTGTTTGAAGAAGAGTTAAAAATAAAGTGCATATTGCATTGAACAAATGACATATGGCATGATTTATAAATACACACATTTTGTCTCTCTCTCTCACTCACACACACACCACAAACTGCCTTTCAAGATACTGGCCTCTTGCCCTAGTTTGAGGTGCCCAAACAGGAACCTGTAGACCTCTGAGGCCATCACTTCCTTACAGACTGTCTAGGGTGGGGGTGGGGGGGCGAGGGAGCCAGACTGCTTGTCTGACCAGCAGTGAGGAATGCACTGCACGCCTGCTCCTCAGGGAGGCGCTCTTAGTGCCCCTTCCCACCCAAGCCAGAAGTTTCTCTAAGCACATTAACAACTCTTCAGACCTGTATGTTTGCTGTGCCTCAATCTGGGTGCCCAGTAAGGGTCACAGATGCTAACAAGCACTGATCAAAAGTCTCAATCAACAGAATTCCCTACTCTTCTCTTCTCTGCCAGATGGTAGTGACTAAAATATAAAAGGCCTGAAGGGTAGCTGGGAAATTTTAACAGAGAAAGTGGTCAGCTGCATGCCAATCTTTGATTTCTGCATGTGCCTTGAAAGTAAAAGGAAAGAGAAAAACTAACATTTACTAAGTTTCTAGGAAGATAAATACATTTTGAAATGGTATTGCAAGGTATTTCTTTCTAAAATTCAGGGGTTTTGCTTTTATCAAAGTTACACTTGCATATATTTGAAGAGCCAAGTAATCCTCAGACTTATTGTGAAAGATAGCAGCCCCCAGCCCCAATCCTGCCACAGTTGGTTCCCCAGAGGCAACCTGTTTTCCACTCCTCTAGTTGATTCCTTTGGTATTATTTATCACTGTATCTTTAAAGAAGATACTTTTATAGCTACTTCTTGGGAATTTTTTGTTTGTCTGTTTTCGGCACTACCTATTAACGCTCCGTTGTGGAAGAAAAGCACTGAGCTCCCCTTTGCACCTCACTGCCCTGCACCACCGTTCTCTGCGTGCACTTGCTCCACCATCTTCTCTGTGGAGCTCTGCTGACATCGTTAGCTCACCACTCACTGGGGATGAGCTAACACTGTGATGTGTGAAGTCATAAACTACGATTACTTTTCCTTTTCTGTGCGTTTTTTTCTCCCTAACTGTAATAACTGTGCTGACTTTTCACCTGCGTTGTTTCTAATGTGTGTACTCCCACGCTCTTCTGTTGTGAGGTAAGAGGAAAGTGTGCTGTGGAGACAGCATGTGTGCAATGCCTGGGTTCAAATCTCAGTTTGCCACTTAACTACTGTGTAACTTTGGACAGATTATTTAAGCACCGAGTGCCTCAATTCCCTCATTTGTACAAGGAATAATTACCTATCTAATAGGGCTACTGTTGGGATTTGTTAATGCATATATGCTCAGAATTGTGTCTGACACATAGTGACTTCTCAATATGTAGAAGTGGCGATGATTGTTATTAGGTATCCAATTGTTATTATAGCAGAGCCTTGTGATCTGCTCCAGTCTAGGTGACCCCCCTCAGAAAGGCTGCACCAGAGCTGGGGCTGGGATGGCAGTTCTCCATCACCCTGCGGATGCCTTTGCCTGTCTCTTAGGTTGGATCTCCTGCTTGGAGTTCTTGTCTTGGCTTACCTCTCTTTTTGGTGAACAGGTCCTCTAGTAGTTTGAAAGTATCATTATTCTTTTACCCTCAGGTTTGATAGACCATATGACTAAACATTGAATTCTAGGGTGAAAACTATTTTTGTTCAAGCTTTTGAAGGCTTTGCTCTGTGGCTTCTAGAGCTGCTGTAAAACATGATACCATTCAAATTCCTGACTCACATTCTATCTCTCAACTTTTAGGATCTTCTCTTTTGTCTCCATCATTCTGTGAGGCCCTGAGATTCTTGCTGTGGTTCTAGTTTTGGTAATCACACTGGGTACTAGTTGGTGAATCTGGTGAGTCCTTTCTATGTGGAAATGTATTTCTTCTGGTTCTGGAAAATTTTCCTTCATTATTTCTTTGAGGAGTTTCTCTCTACCTTTCTTCTGTTCTCTCTTTCTGAAACTTCTTTGGATGTTAGACTTGCCACGCTGTGCTCTAATCATCTTATGTTTTCTCCAAAATTATTTTTTCTTTTTAGGAGAACTCTACTTTTCAACCCTTATAACTTTTACATTTCTGCTATCACATTTCTAATTTTCAAGAATACTTTTTGTTCTCTGAATACTCCATTTTTAATGAGTCTTTTCTTTGCATTTGTTACTAAATACAGTTTCCTTCCTTACTTCTCTGAAAATGTTTAAGGTAAGTTCTTTTATTCACGTCTTCTCCCTTCACAGTCTATAGTTCCTTTAAGCTGCATTTATTGTTTTTGTTTTTTGCTGTAGTCCTACTTTGTAAATACTTGGTATTCCTGAATGCGTGTTTATATTTCAGAGTGAGCTGCTGAAGTCCTGTGTGTTTGTGTGTGCTTGATGCACAAGCACGGGGAAGCTAAGGTTTACTGAATGTGGGGTTCACTGGCAAGTAATCTGTGTGCTGTTTCTTGGGGGAACCCCTGGTGTTAGTATACAAGCTGTTTTCTCCTAGGCTGGTAAGATCCCCAGAGTGGCTACTCCAATCTCCTACTAGGCAATGGTAAGGGTGATAATTGTAGTGGCCAAGGTCCAGGGAGGCAAGTGAAGAAGGTGGGGCCTCTCAACATCCAGCTTGTAAAGGTACACTTCAGCCCCCAAACCTGAGATCCTGTACTTTGTCCTCTCCAGAGACTAATCTTCAGACTTCTACCAAGATAAAGGCTTGTCAGTTATTGGACTCTAGCAGGTATGCAACACAGAATTAGGGAAAAATCTGGAGTTCTGCTTCTCAGGCACACATTCTACTGCCTTTACCCCACTCCCAAGGTGATGGGTCTACCAATTCCTGAATCTATGAGGGATACTGCAGGTTATGTTGAGTTGCTCCTTCACATTCTCCACTGCCACTTAGATGTCAGCTTTTTGGTATCTGCTTAAAGTAGTTTCCACTTCTCTGCTTTTCAGCTTCCAGAATTATGTAGCTGATGTCTCCTATCAGCTATCTCCTATCCTAGTTCTTGATTAATTTATGACTTAAAAAAGTTTACTGCTACTGTAATAGCATTTTGAGAAATAAGTGAGGTTAATGCTTCTGTTCAATCTGTCATCTTTAATCACAAGTCTATTTTCCTTACTTCTTAGGTAAGGTAACTGAGGCACCAGGAAAGGGTAAGTAATTTGTTGAAGTTCACAAAACCAGCAAGAAATAAAATCAGAACCTGAACTCGGGTCTGCCTGACCCCCCACCCCCCGGGACCGGTCAGCGAGAGACAGAGGTCTACTCTGAAATCTGCACCAGGATAAAGACTACGAGACCCTGAAAATTCAGGTGACACCCCAGTGTCCTACTGCTACCACATCCCTTCCACACCTTGTCCTGAGTGCCCCCGACTCTTGCTCCAGGACTCCTGCCAGAAGTCCAGGCTTAGCTCTCTGATCTTAGTTTGAAAGAATTCCTAGCAGGGAAGGGAATGGTTCCAACAGTGGGGCCCTTGCCCACTAATATGAATGTCAACTGCTACCTTTTTCAATGATCAAAATATTTCTGAGAAATCAAAGAAACCCCTTCTCAGAAAATGTCTGGGATTTTTTTAAACCAAAAAGGCAATGAGAGTGGCACTTTTAGATCTTACTAACAGCCTTTGCTTTCATCTCATGTCAGCCTTAGACCCCATGTGACAGATTTCACCTGTGGATCCCCATCAGGATCAATCCATCCTATATAGCGAATGGTAAGAGCACAGGCTCTAGAACCACACAGGCTGGAGTCCAAATCCCAGCTTTTTCACTTAGCACTTGTGTGGACTTTGCACAAGTTACATAAGTTCTCTAAACCATGATTTTCTCATCTATAAAAAGGTAATAGTCATAGCATTCACTTTATAGAGTTGCTATCAGTTCAGATGAGATACTGTATGTTAAGCATTAAGCATGATAACTAGTGGTACACATTTAATAAATGCTAGCTGATATTTTATTTTTCTTGTTATTACCACATTCAATAAATATTTATGCACAACAAAAGAATTTGTAACTATGTGTGGTAACAGATGGTAACTAGACTTATTGTGATGATCATTTTACACTATATACAAATATCAAATCATTTTTTGTACCCCTGAAACTAATATCATGTTATGTCAATTATACCCCAATAAAATGTTATAAACTCACTTAAGATTTATGAGAACACTTATTATGTGCAGAGAGTTGTGTTATACTTTGTGGAGGATACAAAAATGAACAAAGAAAATCAGCTCTATCTTTAAACGATTTGTGGTGTCCAGGGTGGTGTTACTGTGAATAAATTACCCAGCAGTCAGCACGTACAGCTCCGGGCCTACGGCGAGCCTTCGGGGTCACTAGAAGCTGGCCTCGTGTATTTCTAGGGTTGCTCCCAACCACTCAGATCTTCCAAACAATGTATATCGGAGACAGAGACTTTGGTTACGTAAAAGTTTAAAAAAGTGAAATGATGAAAACTACTTGAAGGATACTGGAGATAAATGATCTATTTATATTTTTAAGATGAAGACATAAATAGAAAAAAACACAGCACCCAAAGAAATGTTCCTTAAAATATATGTACAGTGTGGATGAGAGATATATGCACAGAACAAACAGATGCTACCTATATACTTTTTCACATCAGCCATAACTCAGCAAGACTCATTAATTCAAGGAGATTAACCAACTACCAATGTTGTTAAAGAAATTAACCCTTTGACAAACTAGGCCATGGTATGGTTCGGTGTCTTTAAAAAACATTTGTAATAAGACTGTTGAACAGAATGAGCAGCTCCTAAACACCAGCGTTGATTGACTATTAACCCACAGATATGGTAAGTATCTAGGACAGTGTTGTTTTATATAGCATTTACTCATTCAACAGTCACTGGCTGAGAACCTACTGAGTACGAGGAATTGACTGGTCCCTGAGGTTATAGCACAAGCAATACAGACAAAGTTCTTGTTTCCATGGAGTGTGTCTGCTGGTAGACACACTAATAAATAATATTTTCACAGATCTAAAAATGCTATAAAGAAAATAAAAATGGGTAGTGGGTTTGAACTATATACTTCAAATAAAGGGAGTTGTGTTAAAAAAAAAAAAAGAAATCCAGCCTTAGGATTTGAATTCTTTGAAGGGGAGGGAGGGAGGATGGGATGGAGAGAGGGAGAATGAGAGAGAGAGACAGACAAAGATTAAAAAAGAGAGGAGGTGGAGGAGTTCTGGTGGCCATGAAATAGAAATCAAGGACACTCACCTAGAGATTCTCGGTCCAAAAGAGCCTCATTTCCTTCTCTCTCCCTTCAACCTGCTGTGAATGGGTCCCTGTGCACAGAAGAGGGAGGCAACCTCTGGCTCCCGCTCCAGGCACACAGAGCCCTGACACAGAGCACCCAGGTGGAGAGAGGGATATGCTGTGCCGGAACAGCGCGGTAGGACTGAGGTTCAGAAGCTCAGAGTGGCACACAGGCAACATGGATTTGGGGGATATCTTATATTCTTGCCAGCAAGTGAGAGCAGGCACCAAAAGTGCCACTTGGAAAGTCAGTCCTGTTTCTGAAGTTTCAATGAGGTAACAACATTAGTGAGTTGGTAAAAGAGGCTGGCTGGCTGCTCAGAGATGTTAAGTTTTTCATTTAACTTGGTAAATCTACCCTGGGTCAGCATATGTGACTTTATCAAAAGGAATTTCTCTGAAATTATCCTATGTCTCTCAGACTACTTATAAACAATAGTATATTTGTTTACAATGAGAAATATAACTTGTTGAGATCAGAAGGCAGCATGCCTGGCACCTTACATACATTAATTCATTTAATTCTCACAGCAGTATGAACATAATTGGAACTATTACCACCTCCATTTTGCAGACCAGGAAACTGAGGCACAGAAAAATAAAAACAACAGCAAATAAGTGCTGAGTTGTAATGCATCCCAGGCAATCTTGTTCCTGATTTCACACTCTTAATCATTAGGTTATAAGCTAATTGCAGGAGTTGCAAAAAAAAGAGGGAGAATCTAGAACAGAGGTGTCAAACTCATTTTCACTGGGGGCCGCGAAGGCAAGCCTTGTGGTTGCCTTCAAAGGGCCGAATGTAATTTTAGTAACGTATAATGTAATTACTCCTTCACTAGCAGCAAGGAGCTCGGTGCTGCCGCCGGGTAGAAACAAGGTGCTGGACCAGAGAAAGCAAGGTGGAGGGCTGGATTTGGCCTGTGGGCCTTGTGTTTGCCACCTGTGATCTAGAAGGCTGTTTAGATCACTGGATGTGTGGTGATATCATTTGCTGGTAATTCTGAGGAAGTTAAAGCATATGTTTGTATTTTACCTGAATTTAATTCTACTCATTTCACCATCTGTCCCTTCCATAGGAGACATTATGCTTTATTTTTAAACTGTTTCTGTTCTATTGTATTCAAGGTGTGGCGCTTGACACATTTCTGGATGAAGAAAGAAGTTATTTGAGTGACTTTAATAGAAAAAGTTACAAATTTTCCAAGATGTTATAGAAATCAGATGTGATCAATCTATCACCAAAACTTTTTAGATTACTCTAGTCAACATTTATTCATGCCCAGGATGGGAAATGTACTATATTTTTCAGTTTATTTTATTAATTCTACTTTATATTGAGGACAAGGTAGATTATGTTAAATTCCAGTTTTAATTCCAAGTATTTCTTCTCATCTTCTTTGCCTTCCTTATGAACCAAATGCAGTCAACAAATATATTTTGATTATTTGCTACATGCCAAATGTTATGCTAAGAGTACAAAGATGAGTAAGACGTTGGTCCCCACCAGGAAGGAAAGAAAAGAGGAGGCAAGAGAAGACAGGCCTAACGCTACCCTCCCTGCAGGGAATGGGATAAAAGCAAAGAACCTCCCTAGTCAAAGAATAGCCAGCAGTAGAGAACAACTGTGCCCTCACTAACTGTGGGTGAGGAAAACAGAGAACAAACCTAAAACAAAAATAAATTTGGGTCATTGTTTCCATTCTCCTGCTTCAAAATGTCAAACTTATCAGTGGGAACAACAAACAAAGGAGATACCCAGGGTTCAATATCTTCCTGTCCTAGGTATTCTATAATGAAAATATTTCTAAGGACCTAGGAAAACCATCATAGTTCTGGTAAACAGATTGATAATCCAAATACTACTTTAAAAAATCCTTCCTCTTTTCTACAGTAAAGGAGCTACTGGAATCTCAGGCCATGAGACACGAACCACTGAAGGGATATGCTGGAGTGGATGCAGAGACTAGATCACCCCACTCCCTCATTTCACAGGTAGAAAGTTGGTTCTCAGAGATAAGTGATTTGTCCAAGGTCACACAACTACTTAGTGGCAAAGCCACTGAAGCCTAGATATGTTCTTTACTAATCCAATTATCATTTCCTTGATATGAAGGGCAGCATTAGTCATACTCTGGAAACAGTGAAAGGTCACGGGAATAAAAACTGCATTAGAAAAAAAAAGAATGACATTAGACTTCTGGTCAAGATGGTGGAGTAGGTAAATGCTCTGCTCACCTCTTTCTAAAACTACATCAAAATTACAATGAGAGGACTTCCGGCCAAGATGGAGGCATAGGTAGACGCACTGTTCCTCCTCGCACAACCAAGATAGGGACAACAATATAGAAACAAAATAACAACCAGAACTGACAGAAAATTGAAGTGTATGGAAGTCAGACACTCAAGGATTTAAAAATAGACACGTAGGAGGGGTGGAGTTGGGCCAGGCAAGGGACGCAGAGCAGAGAGCTGAGCAACAGGGGTGGTGCGCAAGTCCGCAGCAGGCAGACCCTGGGCGCACGAGCGGCGGTGGCTGGTGGGCCCCGGCCAGGGGGTGGCGACCAGCAGACCCAGCGAGGCGGCCATTGTGAAGCAAGGCACTGCGCCCAACTCAGGGTCCCAGCACCGGGAAATAGAGCTTTGGGTCACTGGCTGAGGAGGAAGGTCCCATGGGGTGCATAGGTCCACCCACACTGGAGTTGATGCCAGAGGGGCCCAGTTAGCTTGTGGAAAGCAGCGGAAGGGTCTGAGGTCCTGCAGATAGCAGAGCAAGCACCATTGTTCCTTCTCGGACCCCACCCCAACATACAATGTCACAACCCAGCAACTGGGGTGCCCCGCCCTGGTGAACTCCTAAGGCCCCGCCCCTCACTACAGGAGCTCGACAAGACCCTCCCCCCCCAAAAAAAAAACCCAGCAAAAAGATGGCTCAAACAGAAGAAGAATTGAAAGCCCCAGAACCCATCCTTTTAAGGGACCAAGAGATAGCCAACCTATCAGATGCACAATTCACAGCACTGGTGATCAGGTTACTCACAGAATTGGTTGATTTTGGTTGCAAATTAGATGAAAAAATGCAGGCTACAATAAGTTTAATGAAGAAAAATGCACAGGGAACCAATAGTGATGGAATGGAAGATGGGTCTCACATCATTGGAGTGGACCAGAAGGAAGAAAAAAATATACAATCAGAAAAGAATGAAGAAATAAGGATTCCAAAAAATGAGGAGAGGCTCAGGAACCTCCGGGACATCTTTAAACATTCCAACATCCGAATTATAGGAGTACCAGAAGGAGAAGATGAAGAGCAACAAGTAGAAAAGTTATTTGAACAAATAATGAAGGAGAATTTCCCCAATCTGGCCAAGGAAATAGACTTCCAGGAATCCAGGAAGCTCAGAGAGTCCCAAAGAATTTGGACCCAAGGAGGAACACACCAAGGCACATCAGAATTACATTAGCCAAGGTAAAAATGAAGGAGAGAATCCTAGAAGCAGCAAGAGATAAGGGGACAGTCACCTACAAAGGAGTTCCCATCAGACTGTCAGTGGATTTCTCAAAAGAGACCTTGCAGGCAAGAAGGGGCTGGAAGGAAGTATTCCAAGTCATGAAAGGCAAGGACCTACATCCAAGATTGCTCTATCCAGCAGAGCTTTCATTTAGAATGGAAGGGCAGATCAAGTGCTTCTCAGATAAGGTTAAGTTCAAGGAGTTCATCATCACCAAGCCCTTATTGTATGAAATGTTAAAGGGACTTATCTAAGAAAAAGAAGACCAAAAACTTGTATAGTAAAATGACAGCAAACTGACAA
>CM052542.1:79292583-79320828 GCA_028533065.1 Trachops cirrhosus | reverse complement strand
GAGAACCACGTGAAGACTAGCTTAACAGAATTCATATGACTAAGAATATAAAGAAGAAGCCACATGGAGACTGGTAGAAGGGGTGGCAATGTGGAATGGGCAGGTCCCAAACCCATGGTATAGTGGTTAAGAAACAAGAAGAGTATCTTGGCTTCAGAAGTTCCCCTGAGGAGCAAGAGGTCCTAGCCCCACATCAGGGTCCCCCATGATATCTGACTGTGAGATCCAATGGGAACTGTGACTGAATGAGAAAAAGGGCTGCTAGAGACATAGGTGCTGAACGTCTTAAAAAGCCCGTACACAGACTCACTCACTCATAAATTCACTTGCTCCGAGCTGCAGTACTGGGGCAGCTGCTTGTAAAGCACCAGGGACACCTATGGGGAGTATCTAAATTGACTAGCTTCAGGGCAGCTCTCTCTGGGGGGGAAGTGCTGGCACACAGTGTTGCTCCTTTGTTGAATCCTCCCTATACCCAGCAGGCAGGCAGAGGCAGACACCAGATCTGGGCCATCCATTAACTTGCCTAACAGCAATGGCCTTGCCCTAACGACTCCCTAAGACCCCACTCCACCCAGCTCACTAGCCATGCCAGAACCTCTTCCAGCGGCTTTTCCACACAAGTGGCCTTCTCACACTGCATACTTTCCTAAGATCCCTCCAAGAATCACAAACCCCAAACAAGCAGTGACTGGCCTCAGTGTGCCCTGTATCTCTTGCTAAGCCTGGCACTAGTGGCAACAGCCTTGGTTGGCAGCCTAGCCTCTCCCAGGTACCTCCAATCTTAGTATAGGTAGCTAACAATGGAGATCACTCTATAACTCTTTCCAGGTGGCCCTGGGATGGACATAAGGAGTCACTTAACTTGGACTGTACCTGAGCTCCTCCCGAGGACTGATAACTAGCACACCTGGTGGCCAGCATCAGCTCACACCAGAACACCACCTAATTAACTCCACAAATGACATAACCAAAGGGTTGACTCAGCAGGCACCAGAGTCCTGCTAAAGTGACTCCCACGTTGGGTCACCCCTGCACAACATATTGTCCACTGCAGAAACAACCAATGCTTACAGCTAGTCAGCTTAAGGGTAAATCCCACCCGATGGCATGCCTACATCAATGAAGATTTAATTGCAATAGGAGGGTACATACAACCCATACAAGAGACACTCCTAGAGTACCCAATTCATGTGACCCATGTGACTATGGAGGATGCACCACTGGGTCCCACAAGACACCTACTATATAAGAACATTCTGCCAAGACAGGAAGATGTACCAGATCTACCTAATAAAGAGAAACAAATGCAGCGAGGCAGCCAAAATGAGAAGACAAAGAAACATGTCCCAAATGAAAGAACAATAAAAAACTCTAAAAAGGAACTAAACAAAGTGGATACTAGCAATCTGTCAGAAGGAGAGTTCAAAACACTGGTTTACAAGGACATTTTATGAAATTAGAGGAACAACAGATGAACTAAGAACTTCAAAAAGAGACAGGAAACATAATAAATGGAGATAAACATAAGAACCAGTCAAAAATGAAGAGTCCAATAACCAAAATAAAGAGTACATTCGGGGAATCAACAGTAGATTACATGAACTAGGAGATGTAATCAGCAAAATTAAGGACAAAGTAGCAAAAAACATCCAATCAGAACAGCAAAAAGAAAAAAGAACCCCAAAATAACAAGGTTAGTTTAAGGGACCTCTGCAACAACATCAAGCCTACCAAAATTTCCATCATAGCAGTACCAGAACAAAAGAGAGAACAAGGGATTGAAACCCTATTTCAAGAAATAATGACTGAAAACTTGCCTAATTTGGTGAAGGAAATAAACATACAAGTCCAGGAAGCATAAAGTCCCAAACCAGATGAACCCAAGGAAGCCACACCAAGATTACATCATAGGTGAAATGCCAAAGTTTAAAGATAAAGAGTGAATCTTAATAGTAGCAAGAGAAAAGCAGTAAGTTACTTACAAAGGAGTTCCCATAAGACTGTCAGCTGATTTCTCAACAAAAACTTTGCAGACTAGGAGGGACTGGCATAAAATTTCCTAAATAATGAAAGGTGAATACCTACAACCAAGATTACTCTAGCCATCTAAGCTATCATTTACAATTGAAGGAGAGATAAAGAGCTTTGCAGAAAACAAACAAAAAAAAGGACATCATTACCACTAAAACTAGCATTACAAAAATGTTAAAGAGAGTTCTTTAAGAAGAAAATAAAAGATTGTCCTGACCAGTGCTGCTCAACTGGTTGGGTGTCACCCCACAAAGTGAGGGGTCACCAGTTTGATTCCTGGTCAGGATGTATGCCTGGGTTGGGGGTTCGGTCCCCAGTAGGGACACATACAAGAGACAACTGATCAATGTTTCTTTCTCATATCAATGTTTCTCCCCTCTCTTTCTCCCTCCCTTCCCCTCTGTCTAAAAATAAATAAATAATAAAATAGAAAGGATTAAAAATGAATAAAACTATATGAAAGAAAGTATTCTCACTAACAGAGGCAAATGCATATTAAAACAGTGGGTCAACCAACTATAAAGCTAGTACAAAGCTTACAAGGCAAAAGTAGGAAGATCATGTGTAACTACAACAATAAATTAAAGGATATACAAAAACACACACAAACATAAACGTGGAGGAGATAAGTACAAATTGTAGTGATTTCATAATGTGTTTGAACTTAAGTAATCATCAATGTAAAATATGCTGCTATAAACATAGTTTGGTATATAGGAAGCATATGTTAACTACAAATCAACATTCTATTAAGAGATATACAAGAAATGAAAAGGAATTCAAACACAATAATAAAAAGGCATCAGCATAAAAGAGAGCAAGAGAATAAAAAATGAACAGAGAAAAATCTACAAAAGCCATCAGAAAACAGTTAATAAAATGGTGATAACTACATCCCTATCAATAAGTACTTTAAATGTAAATGGACTAAATGCTCCAATGAAAAGACACAGGATGCGGGAATGGATTCAAAAAAAAACAAGACCCATACACATGCTGTCTGCAAGAGACCCATTTCAGATCAAAAGACATACATAGGGCATGGAAAAAAATATTTCATACAAACAGCAATACAAAAAAATGGGTTAACAAAACTTGTATCATACAAAATAGACTTTAAAACAAGGGCTATCACACAAGACAAAGAAGGGCATTTTATAATGATAAATGAATTAATCCAACAAGAGGACATAACTCTTGTAAACATCTATGCACCCAACATAGGAGAACCTAAATATTTTGTATTAGGCAAATACTAACAAACATAAAGACATAGACAAACAGTATTAGAGTATTAGTAGGGGACTTTAACACTTCATTGACATCAATGGATAGATCAGCCAGACAGAAAATCAAGAAAGAAATAGTGGCCTTAAATGACACATTATATCAAATGGATTTAATTGATATTTTTAAGGACATTTCAACCTGAAGCAGCAAAATATGCATTTTTTTGCAAGTACACATGGAATATTTTCAAGGGTAGAACACATATTAGGCCACAAAACAAGTTTCAGTAAATTAAGAAGATTGAAACCATATCAAGTATCTTATCTGATCACAATGGTATGAAACTAGAAATCAGCTACAAGAAGAACACTGAAAAAACAAACACATGGAGGCTAAATAACAGGCTACTAAAGAATGAATGGGTTAACAATGAGATTAAGACAAAAATCAAAAGATACCTTGAGACAAATGAAAATAATATAATATACCAAAACCTGCGGGACACAGCAAAGCAATTCTAAGAGCAAAATTTATAGCAATATAGGCTTACCTCAAGAACAAGAAAAATCTCAACTGCACAATCTAAACTTTTATACCTAAATGAACAAGAAAAGAAAAAGTCCAAATGGATTTGAAAGAAGAAAATAATAAACATCAGAGTGAAAATAAATAGTCTATTAAAAAAATACAAAAGATCAGTGAAACTAAAAGCTAGTTTTTAGAGAGGATAAACAAAATTCATAAACTTTTAACCAGACTCATGAAGAAACAAAGAAAGCCCAAATAAATAAAATCAGAAATGAAAAAAAGAGAATTATCAACTAATACCACAGAAATACAAAGGATCATAAGGAAACACTATAACAATTTATATTCCACCTACTGGACAACCTGGAAGAAATGGATAAATCCCTAAAAACATACATTATTTCAAGGCTGAACCAGGAAGAAACAAAAAATCTGAATGGACTAATACCTGCCAAGAAAATCAAATTGGTAATCAAGAATATCCCAACAAGCAAAATCCTTAAACTGGATGGTTTCAGAGGTAAATTTTACCAAACTTTCAAAGAAGAATTAGCATCTATATTTTCAAACTATTCCAAAAAATTGAAGGGGAGGGAAGGCTCCCAAACTCAATTTATGAGACCAGTGTTACCCTAAAACCAAAACCAGACAAATACAGTATAAAAAATTATAAGCCAATATTCCTGATTAACATAGATGCAAAGATCCTGAAGAAATTATAAACAAACTGAATTCAGCAATACATTAAAAAGATCATACACCATGATCAAGTGGAATTTATTCCTGGGTGCAAGGCTGATTCAATAGCCACTAATCAATTAATGTGATACACCACATAAACACAATAAAACATAGAAATCATATTAAAAGATGCAGAAAAAACATTTGACCATATACAACATCCCTTTATGATAAAAACTCTCAGCAAAGAGGGAACAGAGGGAACATAATCCAACACAATAAAGGCCATATAATGTGAAAAATAAAGACACTTATTGAAGAAAATACAAGATACAAGAAACATTGTACACAGGAAAATGATGTCTCAGTCCCCTTCAAAGTAGGCACCTTGGGACCTCACACAGTTCTCCCAATTGCCATCAGATGCTCTGCTGGATTCTTCTGAATCTCATTGAAGGTCTGCAGTCTCTTCCCTTTCGAAGGTGATTTTACTTTTGGGAAAAGCCAGAAGTCACAGGGTGCCAAATTTGGGCTGTAGCGGGGTTGAGTCACCTGGGTGACTTGAGGTTTCACCAAAAAACTCTTCATGAGACTTGATGCATGAGTGGGTGTGTTGTGATGAAGCTGCCAATCACCAGTTGCCGATAGCTATTACCTTCTGAATCATATGAATAGTTTTTGTCCAAGCTTAAAGCAAAGTTTGATGCAGACTGGTTGCTCTACTCAGTCATTTTGAATGCCATGGCTGCACAATACACATGCTCACTCATTGGCATCACTGCCCCCACTGACTAGAACAGTGAAGTTGTCATTGTTCACACACATTCATTCCAGTCCACTGTCCTTGGCTGCCAGGTTACATCAATGTCATGCAAACCATTCTCATTATGTTAACAATGGTTGGGCTTTTCCTGGACAGACCTTGTACGACAAATCCACAAATAACATGATACTCAATGATGAAAAGCTAAAAGTTTGTTATTGAAGATCAGGAATAAGACAAGAATGTCCACTTTCATCACTTTTATTCAACATAGAATTAGATGTCTTAGCCACAGCAATCAGAGAAGAAAAAGAAATAAAAGACATTCAAATTGGAAAAGTAAAACTGTCATTATTTGCAGACATGTGATAATATATATACATAGAGAGCCCTAAAATATCCACCAAAAACCTATTAGAATATATAAATTCAGTAAAATATCAGGATACAAATAAATATTCAGAAGTCAGCCTCATTTTTATACACGAACAACAAACTATCAGAAAAAGAAATTAAAGTAGTCCTAGTCACAATTATAACAAAGAAGTAAAATACCTAGGAATAAATTTAACCAAGAAGGTAAGGTGTATGCCTAGAAAATGGCAAGATTTTGAAGAAAGAAACTGAAGAAGATACTAATAAAAGGAAGACTTTACTGTGCTCATGAATAGGGAGAATTAACATTGTTAAAATGCCCATTCTACCCAAAGTAGTCTGCAGATTCAATACAATCTGTATTAAAATACCAATGACATTTTGCACAGAACTAGAACAAAAATAATCCTGAAATTTATACGGAACCACAAAAGATCCCAAATAGCCAAAGCAATCTTGAGAAAGAAGAACAAATTTGGAGGTATCATGTGACCTGAAATCAAACTATACTACAAGGCTATAGTAACCAAAACACCATGGTACTGGTGTAAAAGCAGACACATAGATCAAAGGTACAGAATAGAGAACCCAGAAGTAAACACACACTATTATGGTCAATCTAAGACAGAGGAGGCAAGAATATACAAGGGAGCAAAGACAATCTCTTCAATAAATGGTTCTGGGGAAACTGGACACATGCATTCAAAGGAATAAAATTAGATCACTTTCTTATACCATATACAAGAATAAACTCAAAATGGATAAACACTAAAATGTAAGACCCAACAGCATAAAACCCCTGCAAGAAATCATAGTAGGTAAACTCTTTGACATTGATCTTATTTTAGCAACACTTTTTTGGATGTGTCTTCTCAGGCAAGGGAAACAAAAGAAAAAAATAAATAAATAAGACTACATCAGACAAAAGATTTTTTGCACAGCAAAGAAAACCATCAACAAAAGGACAACCTACTGAGTAGGAGAACATATTTACCAAAAATATAACTGACAAGGGGTTAACATCCAAAATATATATTTGGACCTCATACAACTTACCACCAAAAAGAACAAACAATCCAATTAAGAAAATGGGCAGAGGACCTGAACAGACATTTCCCCAAAGAGGACACATAGATGGCCACTAGACATTTGAAAAGATGCTCAATATCACTAATCAGGAGGGAACTGCCAATTTAAGCCACAGTATCACCTCACACCTGTCAGAATGGCTATCATCAATAAATCAACAAACAAGTGTTGGTAAGACTGTGGAGAAAAGGAAACTCTCCCTCACCATTGGTGAGATTGTAATTTGGTGCAGCCACCATGAAAAACAGTATGGAGGCTCCTCAAAAAATTAAAAATAGAACTGCCACATGATCCAGCAATTCCACTTCTGGACACTTATCCAAAGAAATACACAACACTAATTTGAACAAATATATGCGCCCCTATGTTCATTGTAGCATTATTTACAATGATATCAAAGCAACCTAAGTGTCTATCAGTAGGTGAGTGGATAAAAAAGTAGTGGTACATATATACAATAGAATACTACTTGGCCATAAAAAGAGTAAAATCTTGCCATTTGGAACAACATGGATGGACCTAGAGGGTATTATGCTAAGTGAAGTAAGTCAAACAGAGAAAGACAAGTGCCATATATGATTTCACTTACATGTGGAATCTGAAAAACAAAATAAATGTACAAACAAAACAGAAACAAATTCATAGGTACAGAGAACAGACTGGTGGTTACCAGATGGGAGTGGGGTTAAGAGGATGGGTGAAAAAGGGGAAGGGATTAACACATACAAATTGCCAGTTATAACAAGTCACAGGGATGTAAGAGAAAAAAGGACTTGTGACTAAAGTGTTTTGTAAATATCGCTAACAATTGTGACTTGGAAACTTGGGAAAAAAGGAACGACATTAAAAAGTCATAATTAAGGGCAAAAAGAAACCCCCAAGAAAATCTTACCATTTTCATCTCGTGTTTCCCTACTGTTACCTCTCTGTCCTTAGTTCTGCCTTCCCATTCTACTAGAAAACTCATCTTTCTCATCCCAATCTGCCAAACCACGAAAGACTTACTTTTAAAAATAACAACTAAAGCCTGCAAACAAAATGGCCTCCTTGCATCATCCTATTCTTGTACCTACATTAAACCCTCACTCACAGAATGAAGTGTAAGACAACCAATCACCACAAGGCACTAAAAATGACAAAGCAGAAAAGCTTCTTTGTTGAAATGCATGATTTATCCTACAGCCTAAGGAAACATATGAGGCCTGTGCAATTAACTTTAATATTTCACACATGTCAATTATTTGAAGCACCAGGTCAATTTAATGCAGCCACCTGTGCTAGACATCACAATTGCCAAGACAGCAGCACAATTTAATTGGACTAAATCCCTGCCCCTGCCCCATTAGGCCCTCTTCTTCATCTTGAAAGCTTCCACACACAACAGCTTTACTTCTGCTGCAGTTCACATTCATGGAGAGAATTTTGGAAGATAGTAAAGCAGGAAAATGACTACAGAGCACCGAACAAAAGGCTCTTCTGCTTTAGTCTTGTCCTTCATAAATGAACCTGTAAAGCCTGGCCTGAGTACAGAAGGAGGAGCCTGGCACTCTTCTTCTGTCCCTCCGGGTCTGTTAATCTCTTTATTTTTCTTCGAGGTCATATTCAAATCAGCCACACAGCTCAATTTACTTTTCTTGTGACTCTAATTGAATAAATCTAAAATAACAACAGACGTACTGGCCCAGAGCCTAGGCCAAATTTTTCTTTAGATATTTGCAACACATTCTGGCTGTTTTAATTCCTCCTGCAAGCAGGTAAAGGTACTCTGGTGCAGTCCCTGATTTTATTTTATTTTTAAAATTTTTCAATCACAGTTGACATTCAATATTATATTAGCTTCAGGTATACAGCATAGTGGTTAGACAGCATAGTGGTTAGATGTTTACATAACTTACAAAGTGATCCTCCCAATAAGTCTAGTACCCACCTACCACCATACACAATTATTACATTATTGACTATATAGGGTGGGGCAAAAGTAGGTTTACAATTGTGAGTACATGAAACACAGAGTTTATTCTTTAATTTTTTTCTTTTACTGATTCCAGAGAGAGGGGAAGGGAGGGAAAAAGAGAGGGAGAGAAACATCTATGCGAGAGAGAAATGATGATTGGTTGCCTCTTGCACGTACCCCAACTGGGAACCAAACCTGAAACCCAGGCATGTACCCTTACTGGAAATCAAACCTGCGACCTTTTGGTTTGTGGGATGATATGCAACCAACAGAGCCATACTGGCCATAGCCAAAGTTTATTCTTGTATTATTATTTATTAATTATTGTATTACTTTCCATGTGAACTGTAACCTATTTTTGTCCCACCCTGTATTCCCTATGCTGTACTTTCCATCCCCAGGACTATTTTGTAACTGCCAAATCGTATTTCTTAATCTCTTCACCTTTTTCACCCAGCCTCCCAAAGCCCCTCCCATATGGCCACCATCACTTTGTTCTCTGCATCTATCAGTTTGTTTTGTTTATTCTTTCATTCTCTCTCTCTCTCTCTCAATTACACATATAAGTGAAATCATATGGTATTTGTCTTTCTTATCAGGCCTTAATATTACACCAGAGGCAGATTGACTGTCATTTACTGTTGCAAAGGTTGCTAATATTTACTGACAGGATAATTTAGGAAGAATTTAAGCATCCTTGAAGGTGGGGGATATCTTATTCAAGTCAGTCAGTTTTCAGTGCTAAGATTTTCTTTAAGGTACTATTCTGTGCTTAAATATCACTTCTTCTAAGAATCATAAAATCTAAGTCAAGTATGGGAGTTTAGTTTATTTTCTAAATTACATTAAGGTGAATCCTCAATGATCCTGAGTTTGTAGCTATTCCCATTTGTAAACATATTCAAAGAACAACCAAAATAATAAACCTGTCACTCATTCTAGCTTCTCTCAATCCTTTTTCAAAGGGAGAATTAAAAAAAAAAAACATATTATTACCTACTGGGAGTAGGAATGCAGGTTGAGGCCTTAGTAAGACTGTAAGATAAGCAAGCCATTAATACTGAGCTTAAAACTGGTAGATCACACGTTGGAGCTTGCAAGCTTTTCTCTGGGGAGAGTATAACCTCCCTAGAATGCTTTCAAAAGGATCACGTGGCTAAGCATGCTGAGTGGCTTTTTAAGATCACAGGCATAGAAATGCTGACATTCTTTTAGTGATCTGAAGATAGGCTAAAAGGAACCAATACACATGATTGGCACCTCTCAAGGGAGCAGGCTCAAGAGTGTTTGTACTGTGGCTAAATGACTCTCCATTGTGGGGCATCTTCTGTTTCACAAAGCATGGTAATCTTCTCTGTCTGAGCATTGCCCCACAACAGGATGGTCATCATCATAAATATTTCTGCTTCTTGGCAGGCAGGTGTTTTCATTATGTGTTCATTGTATATTCTTAAGAGTTGGAAACTCTTTTTCAGGGGCTCAGTAAATGCCCCATCAAGCATTTTGGGCCAGGGACCTCTTTTCTCCTTAACAGAGTGGTCTTTACCTTCTCAATAATCCCACTAGACACTTGACCCTAGTCTCTTGAGTTTTTCTTTCACTGGTAGAATTATTCCAAGTCTTTTATTCCCTTTCCATGCTGCTGTGTCTGATCTTGGACTAATAAAGCCCATTTTCCACTACTGCTTAGGCTAGACTGGGTACCAAGAAGTCTATGCTAAAACCTGGCCCTCAACCCTGGGGAAATGGTGAGAAGGTGTAAGTGTAGTAGCCCGAACATCTCCAAACTCAAGCTCACAGCTTAATGACAGTCAGCTGGTTACCTTATCTTTGTATATTAAGGGCAGCGTGCGCCAAGCTGCCTAACACCCTGCTACCTCAAACATTTGGGAGCTGTTTACTGAGTTAAGTGAACAGGCATGTCAATGTCATCTGTCAAGGTCACTGCCTGGAGCACACCTTCACACTTATTAAATACTCCATAGCCTGCATTTCAGCTCCTGAGATTTCTCCTTCTTGTATTTGTTTCTAATCATAGCTCAGAGTGAAACACGTGTAAGGTAATTACTCCTTTGTGCACTGTGGTAGTTCATTGATTAGAAATCATTTTCAGAGGGAATGTTATAACAAGTAGTTGTGATCAAAGCTAGGTTATTATTTCAGTCTTTATCTCATCCACATACATTGTGGAAACTTTTCTACTCCTGGGGAAAAAAATTGTATTTGTGAAGATAGATCATAAGGGAGTTAAGACTTTTTCTTAGAGTGGAGCTATTTATTTCCTTAATTATATGTGTGTGCACGTATAAATATATAAAATATTTCACTAAAAGGCTACTAATCAAGCTTTTTCCTGAAGCTCAAGCTCCAAGCCCTTAATTTCTCTGGGATGAGGCCATATTCATGTCAAGATGCTGTGCACTTCAGGGACAGACCCAACCAGGGACAACAATGAATAAACTCATCAAGCCTGCTGGGTGCCAGAGTATCATGAGAACGTGGAAGGATCTTTGAACACATAAACTGGATTGCAGAAGATCTGAGGCACCCAGCGAGTTTATTCATGGGTCTCATCTTTTTGTGCCTGTCCTACCAGCACATTGGACTTTGAACTGGTCAGCGCCGAATGTAGCACAATGCATTTCAAATTTGTCCTTAAGCTGTTTGTTCACAGCTGTGCAAACAACTCTCCTCTACCCTGAAGAGCAGGCATCCAAGGTCTGCAGCAGAAGCTGGAGTGAGGTGCACAGGAGGAAGTTCTGTTTTTTGTATTTTGTGTTTTTTACATTTAAAAAACCTTTTTCCAGTCTTCTTCATGAGGTGCAGGGATGGATTCCACATGCATGGACAAAGACAGGATATGCTATAATGTCAATTCTCAGCTACTATTTTAAATGGGAAAAAATATCTTAAGATATTCCAAAAGGTTCTAACTTGAGAATTCTTTTCAGAGTAACAATTTTATCTTGCAGTAAAGCATCATTAGTCCTTATTCCAAACTCAGAATGCTTGAAGAACAGACAAATTACTTTTAAGAAGACATGAAAGATTTATATTATTCAGAAGAGCACTATGTATGGATTGTTTTCTATAGTACTAAACTTGCCCTCTCCAAATGATAAGCTACAGGTACCTAAAATATATATTTAAAATATAATATGTATTATATATAATATACATATACATTATATGTGTATTATATAATATAAATGTATATTATATAATGTGGATGTACATATGGATTATAACATAATATGTGTATTATGTGTATTATGTACATCCACATTTACACATACACATGTATATAGTAATAGAAGCAGTAGCATAAGTCTGGTTAAGGGGAGCTTATTCATTCAGTGAATATTTATTAATTGTCCAATCACTATGGTAAGCCCTGAGGAAAATAGATCAGTAAGACAAAATGCCTACTCTTGAGTGTATACTCTAGGGGGAAAGATGAAAATACTAAGTGCAATAAAATGTTAGTGGCTTTTTGATGATACATATAGACATAGTGAACACCAAAGATGAACATCTCTCCTTAGAAGACAGAGGTATCACAAAAGGTTTCCTAAGGGAAGTGGTCCTTGAGTTGCATTGTGAAGATTGCCTGGTGGCCTCCATATCTGAACTCGGATATCTGGTAACCCAAGCTGGTTTGTGTGGTAACTCACAGATAACCATTTTGGATAAACAAGCATCTCCTATTTTAGTTCCCTGGGCTAAATAATCCCAAGTTTTGCATAAAGGAAATGCAGACTGGGAGTGTGCTGTCCTTAGTACTGCTGACATACAAAATATAATGGAACATTCGGCATATAGAGATGCCTGTTAAACTGAATCAGTTGGTGTGTCCCTTCTCCGTGATTGCGTGGTGACATATTACTACAAGAGCACCAAGGGAGATGAATGGTGTTTTGAAAATGAGGACAATCTTCCAAAATAATTGTTCATTCTCCTCAGAGTACTCTTCCCAATATGAGCGAAACTGGCCAGTCTCCAGACTCCCCAGTACCAGGGAGCAGGGAAGTGGGGGCTCTGCCATGAACCTCTGCTGTTTGCTGGTTATGCGAGCAATCCGGGCCTTGTGTCTATTACACTGACCTGGAAAAATAAAATTCAGGTGCTTCGACTGGGGAGGATGGCCAACTCCCAGATTTCATTTGATTGTTCTGCATGATCTGAAGCAAAGTAGAGCTGCTATGACTACTTTAAGTCCTGCCACAACCACTTAATAGCTGTGTGACATTAGGCCAGTAAATTAGACTCTCTGAGCCTCAGTCCTACAGAACAGGTACTCAACAGCATGTGTGTGTGTGTGTGTGTGTGTACACACACACACACACACACACACATCTGTAAGGAGAAAGCCCACAAGGAATTACAGTAAAAAGAGACTTGAAATAAGACACCCTTGTGAAAAAGTTAAACCCTATCTTAGGGATATAACCTTAGTCCAATAGTAAAACAGATACTAGCAAAATGGAGCATGATTTTTTTTTTTTTTACAGAATTATTTAGAAAACCGCCAGATGAGTTCAGAGTTGATTAAAGAGACAACTTATCTTAGGGTAAGTGTGTGGCCCTTGGATACTACAGCTTTGCAGCAAGGGGAAGAAGGCTGGTGACCCTTCAAAGACCTCTGTGTTCTAGCCAGATGCCCAGGACTGAAACAGCAGGCAGGCAGCACAGATATCCCAATGCAGGGGTCCCAACCACATCTTGAATGGTGAATGACCAACTGGTTCTGAAGGAGGACCTTGCTCATCACTGAGTGAAATAGTGCAAGTGTAACATGCCTTTTCAAGGCCCTACACTTCAAGAACTGTCACTGGCACTGTTCTCAGTGACCCATATGCAAATAAAGAGCCAAATGTTAATGAACTATAGAAATGATCCCTGAAAGTATAGTCTTAAACATCAATGTGTGGTTGCTTCTTGAGTGCCCTCCACCGGGGACCTGGCCCGCAACCCCGGCCTGTGCCCTGACTGGGAGTCGAACCAGTGACCCTTTGGTTTACAGTCTGGCATTCAGTCCACTAGAAGAAGGTAGGTCTAATTTTCCAATTCCCAACAAAATGTGGTCTTTTCAGGTACCACAAAATTTCCCAAAGGTCACTGATTCAATGTTCCTCTACTCAAGCAAGAACCTACTTCTCATTCCCCCCAAATATTCTAAGTGTATCTGACATGATTCCCAGATAAGCTCAAATCTTCAGAAGTTTTTGAAGTGCACAGTATAAACATTACAACCTTTCACATGCGAATTTCAAATAACACTGAGACCAACATGGCTTCTGGTTAAATAACTCCCACGACAGGACATGAAATACAAAGGTACAGTAACAGGCACCGGGAATACACTGACAAACAGAAACCTGAAGAAACGCACACTAACATTAAAATTCAATCATCTTGCTATAAAATATCTGAATGTACTTTTAAGAACTTCATCTCATTTTTAGGCTTATAATATTGCTTTTAAATTAGGGTTATTAAACCACTTTTTAAATGATGAACCAGTGGCTCAAAGAGGCCTACCGACTTGTCCAAATTAGAGAAAGTATGGGGTTAGAATTTCTCTAAGATGCATAACTGCATATGCATCTTAGAGAAATTTCTTAAGAAGTAGGCTTATCTTTTTATAATGTTATATTTCAATTACAGTTGACATTCAATATTATTTTAGATTCAGGTGTACAGCATAGCAGTTACACATTTATATACCTTATGAAGTGATCACCCTGATAAATATAGCACCCATCTGACCCTGTACATAGCTATTACAATATTATTGACTACATCCCCTATGCTGTACTTTACATCCCTGTGACTATTTGTAACTGCTAATTTGTACTTCTTAATCCCTTCACCATTTTTCCCCACTGCTTCAACCATTCCTCCTCACCCCACCCTGCCCCAGGTAACCATCAGTGTGTTCTCTGTATCTATGACATTCTTTCTATTTTGTTTATTTTCTTCTTTAGATTTCATATATAAGTAAAATCATATGGTATTTGTCTTAAGAAGATTGCTCTTAGAGTGGACAGGCTATCTGAACTGCCTGACAGTTATGAGTGCCACTAGGGCAGGTGAACGCGTGCCTGCTGCCCTCACTGCCCCTGCAGAAGTCTCCGTTCTCAGGCTACTCAACCCTATCAGCAGGCTTGTGATGACTGGACCAAGACTGGGCGCTGGTCATGCAGCAACGAGTGACCTGCACTCTGCCCAACCGAGGTCCCCATGCTGGTGGTGACTCTGTGGACCAATCCAATCCTCTCTCCTGAGGAAGCAGGATGTACCACAGGCATAAAAAGAGTCTTCAGGAGCAAGTGGAGAAGGTACCATGAGATGTCCAGATACCATAACTGTTGAGCCCTGCAGAGGTGGTGCATAGTAAAGGCATGGATGGGACAAGCTTCCTGGGTGCTAGCAAGGCACCTGATCCTGTGAGAGATCAGTTCTCAGTGAGGTCTGCTCTGAGAAGACTAGGGTGGTTTTATGTCTCCCCTACCATCTTATACATCCTCTCAGGAAGCCTGTGGTTCCTGAACTAACTCTTTTCATTGTAACCCAAAAGAGAAAGGCATGTGATAATTTTAGAGTCCTATATTAGAATACTGAATTGGAGAATGACCATACAGCTCCATCTCCTTGTATATGGCATAGCAAACCCAGGCAGAAGTCCTTCCAAAAGGGCTCTCCTTGAGCTCACTGCTCAGCTTAGACATCACACTGTGACTGACACTGAGAGCTATCCATTAAGATTCCTAGAGGAAGCTGTTGTAGGATAAATGTTGAAGTCCTAACCCCTAGTAGCTCAGAATTTGGCTGTAATTGGAGACAGGGTTTTTACAAAGGTAATTAAGTAAACAGGTCATATGGGTGGCCCCTAATTCAATATAACTGGTGTCCTTATAAGAGGAGGATATTGCAATATGCCCAGAGGAAAGACCACGTGAATAAAAAGGGAGAAGATGGCCATCTGTAAGCTAAGGAGAGAGGCCTCAGAAGAAACCAAACCTACTGATACTTTGATCTAAGACTTCCAGCCTCTAGAACCATGAGACAATAAAGTTCTGTTGTTTAAGCCACTCAGTCTGTGGTATTTATTATGGCAGTCCTACCAAACTAATACAGAAGAAGCCTTCAAGTTGGGTCTCTATGAAGACATCAAAGAGGCCTGCAAGAGATGAAAGCTATATGGTAGAGGCAATATAGTGATTTGGTGGAACACTTCCTGTGCTCAGACTGCTGGGGATGAATTCTGGTTCTGTCACCTAGAGGTTGTGTCTCCTTGGAAAAACGCTTTACCTCAGCCACCTCGGGTCTCAAAGGGAGCTCGGAACTCTGAGGGTGTAATGAGGTCAGTGAATAAACACTCAGTGTATGCTGGAGCCAAGTGAATGGTCCACTTTCATTCTCACAGTTAATCCAGACACCACCAGGTGGAACTAAATGGAACTAGGGAGGATGGCATATTAGCATCTCAGTCTTCCTCTCCAGGAACGGTCGAATAGCACTGGCCTGACCTGGTCTTCTCATTCTGCTCTGCATCCCTCTCATTCCTCTTCCTCATGAGTTTGCCACACTCTTGGGAGCATCTCACACCACTGAGTGCTGGGGCAATAGCTGTGTGTGTCAAGTGTCTTCCTGTGCACTTTCCTGAAGCTCCTTCTGACAATGTGTATGGAGAAATTCCATGAAGAGGTTTTGCTTCTAATCAATATGTTCTATGGAATTCTTGCCATCTGGTGCCTGGAATGGCTTTTCCTGTCTGTGAGGCATTCTGCTTACTACCCGAGCTCTCGGACATGTGAGCGGCTTGTGCCAGAGCACCAGTCAGGAGGAAAAACTCACTGACTGAAGTACACACTTAGGCTAACAAAGAAAGTGCCAAGTGCCAAAGTACTTAGTCACTAAAGAAAGAGGCTTTCAAAGGACAGCAACAGGACACTACTGTACTTTCAGAAATCCTCTGCCAGACTCCTGGGGCAAGCAGAGAAATATGTTCCTGCTGCCTTGGTAGGTAAGGGAAACTTGTTTCAGAGGGCCAAGAACAAGCATACCTTCCAGACCCAGTACAGCATAGGGGTAAGGGACTTGACTGTCGTCTGTACTCCATCCCGTCCTCCCATCTCTACTTCCCTCTATATACCTGCTTGGCTCTCTTCTCTGTAGACTGCTGTTCTTTGGCTCTCTGCTCCAGGCAAACAGAGATGTTTCTCTCCCTCTCTTTCTCCCTCCCTTCCTTTCTGTCTGAAAATAAAATAAATAAAATCTTTTTTAAAAAAACCTGAATCTCTGCCATTCCCAATTATAAATTCTCTTCATGGATCAACTGTCTGTCTGGGTCCAGTGAACTGGGACTGGGGTTCAGGGTAAGGAAGAGGAGCTGTAGAGAGGAAGCCTCACCATACAAAACGGCTGCCATGGCCCACTGCTCTGCTCTGTATTAGGAGACAGGAGTGGTTCACAAAGAAGGAGACATCGGAGAAATCACTGGGAGCCAGAGAGATACCCCCAAAGGTATTCACTATGTTATCCAGCCTTAGCTGTAAAAGCTCAGAGTCCTACAGTCCAACTCACTATCATATGGACTATATACTTCCTTAGAGAGATTTTTATGTTTGGTTTTCCTTATGAGTGTTGCCATTCTTTTAACCTCATCTAGTGTTATGATTTCATGTATGATTTTGAATTTTGGAATGCTGATTAGATGTCTCCAAACAGAAATGCTGATTAAAAAATAAAAAACAGGCAAATCTATCACATTTCTTTTAAAACTCAAAAAGAAATGCAATTGTTTTTTATAAATTAGTGAAACAATGCTATTTTAAAATAGATATCTAATAGTTGATGTGTTTTGGGAATGATTTTACCATGAAAGAGATTTTCAAAACACCAGTACATGATAGGAAAATAGAGTCATGTCCTAAAAATGACTGATATTCCTTGTTTAATAAACACTGACAGCAACCCTTTGGAATTCACTTACATCATCAAATCAACTGTTCATTGAATTCCAAAACAGAATGCAAAGCACTGCCTGCCTAGTGCAGGATCCCTCTGGTATTTAGATTCTATGGAGAGGACTTTGGGCCTAAATCTAAACCTTGAGAAATAAAGGTACAGGTCCTGTCCAGAATGGAAGTCTCATCAAATATTGTCCTGCAATCAGATGTGCTGGCTGCAAATTCCAATTCCATCATTTCTCACCACATGGCATCCTTCTCATTTCCTCTCCTGTACTTTTCTACCAGCAACTGGTATGGGATGTTTTGTTTTAAAACCTCCCAAAAGAAAAAGGAGAAAAAGCACTTGAAGAATAAGGAGAGGAATTCAGAAAATTAAACACAGAATTACCAAATGACTCAGCAATTCTACTCCTGGGTACATATCCAAAAGAACTGAGAACAGGTACTCAAATAAATACCTTTATACACATGTTTATAGCAGGATTACTCACAGAAGCCAAATGTCCACTGAGAGATAAATGGGTAAACAGATTGTATATATGCATACAATGGAAAATTATTAAGCCAATAAAGAAGAATGAAGTGTTGATACAAGTTAAAATGTAAATGAACCTCAAAAACATTAAGCTAAGTGAATGAAGCCAGACAGAAAAGATCACATATTGTGTGATTCTATTTTATATGAAGTATTCAGAACAGGGAAATCTGTAGAGACAGGGTGCAGATGGGTGGTTGCTGGTGCTCTGGGGTGGGGTGGTGGATGGGAAGCAGTGAGTAATGGGTATGAGGCTTGAGCAATGAAAACATTTGCTACTAGATAACCAGAGGGAGGTGGTGGTTGCACAGTATTGTGAATGTACTGAATGCCATTGCATTCTCACTTGAAAATGGCTGAATTTGTCATGTGAATTTTACCTCATAAAAAAAAATAAGACTAGATCTCCTATGGGGACCCCATTTAAATGGAGACCAATTTTAAATAGACTTACATCCCTGAATTTGAGAAACTCTGGATTCAGAGGTAAAATGCAGTAGAGAAAGTAACACCTGTGGAGAGTATCTGCCATGGGTTACTTGGTTCCATGTTTCCACAGAATCCACCATGTAATATTTTAAATAGATATAATCTCTTTATTTTTATTAGGGAGTGGAACTAGAGAATTGGTTTTAAAAACATAATCCAAAGGACCAACTGATAAACAGATATAAAGTTTCAAAATTATTAATACTAACTTTTTTCACATTTCTTGATGATAAGGAATTAAAACCACCATCTAAAATTATTAGCCATTCTAGGTGGCATACCAACAAATCATAATAGCTATTTTTCAGTTGCTTAAAAGTGTGTCAGAACAATTGAATGTATTTTTAATTAAACAAATTTGCAATTATGAGTATAATTTCTGCCTTGTCATTCTTACATTACAGCATGAGCTAGAAGAAAAAAAATATCCTCCTTGTACTGACAGCAGGAAACCTAAGTAAAAGTATTAGTTAAAATAGAGTACAATTATAATACGTAAATGAATAAATATGGTCTTGTGTTATAGAGTCCAATTTCAGGTCTCCACTTTGTCCAGCCAGTGACTAAGCAAAGCTGCCCAAGGGGCAGGGCAGTACCCAAGACCCGAGTCCTATAAAGGGAGGGTGTCAGGACTCCACACAAAGAGGGCACGGAGGTGTGGAGGAGCAGGCTAACCACTGTCTTGGGGACTCCCAGTTCAAATCTCTAACACATTTGTTTTCTGAGAAGCACTTAAAACAGAGATGCTTTGAAGGTTGGAGGGACCTTGAATTTTAGTTTTCCACTAACTATTAGTATTTTTCCATCTTTACTCTCTACATTGATCTCTTTTACCTAAACTACACTGAGAATAGCTTCTATTCAGACTAGGCTTCTCAAGAATTTGATCTGTTTAATACTGCCAGATATATTCCTGTATCAGATATGATATAAGATTTGGGTTCACATTTAAATAAATTTTCTTGCAGTAGGAATCCTGAAATGAAGAATTTAATGTATAGGTATTCATCAATTCAATACAGGTTTTGAAAAATAACATTCTAAATATAATTAACTCTTCTCTGTTTTCCTTGCAATATGTTCCTCACACCTTCCTTTCCTGGCTTTCCTTCTCTCATTTTGGAGAGGCTATTTTTGGCTTGAGAGGCGAGTGGAGTTTAGGTCTAATTTCAAATATTGTGTGTACTTAGTACTGTATTGCACTTCTATTCCTAAGGGGTGGACTCATTCTTTGGGGCAGGCAATTCCACACAGACCTAGATTCCCCTGCCATACAAAACTAACAAGAATTATGTGCAACTTTAAGGAATTTTTTTCCCCCTTTGCCATTTGAAGAAATGCTGATCAAAGTATTGTTCAAATTCCCAAATCCATTCATATTATCAGGTCTTAAGTTGCATTCCATATCCTTTTTTAAGTTAAACACAATGAATTTAATGAGGTTTATCTTAAGTGCTGGGAGGTGAACTGATCTCTAATCATCTGCTTCTCAGAGAAGGCCTAGAGATCTTTCAGCTGTCTTCATCCTTTAACTGAACTATATAAGGAGGAAAAATAAAAAATAGATAAAAGACAGAAAAGTGAAAGTTCTCTATAGCACTATTTTGAATGAAAATTACTGGACACACAGCTATGAAGAGGCAGGTCTAGTTACCAGACTTAAGACATTTTGTTTGTTCACTAAAAGAGCACCCCTCTGTATAGCTATCCATTGACTCAAGTATACTCTATTTATTTTTCTGTGGAATAAATATAACTGAAGGCACAACAGGGGGGAAATGTGAAGAAATGTAATTACGCAAAGTATTTTCTATCATTGAATTTAACACGAAGATTTCCTAATGGCCAAATCCATGTGGCCTTGGTGTATCGCCTACTGCTGCTGTAACCTCCCTTCTGCAAGACAGTACCTTCCATGGCTTTCACCCCTGGCCTCTGCTTCTCTGCCTTGACCTCTGGGATCACCCTTCTGAGTTTCTCCCTCACATCCATCCCCCTAAATTGTCCCTGGGGTTATTTCCTCTAACTATTCTCCTGTTCTAGACACTTACTGAGCTTCTCAGTCATGCCTGAGCTCCAACTGTCAGGTATACATCTCTCTCATGAGCTCCTGTCAACATTCTGTGTCCTACTTAAAACTCAAGGAGTCTGAAAGTAATTAAACAATCCTCACCAAAGCATTGCTCCCCCTGCTTAATCCCTATCTCAAAATCAACCACCATCCTCATAGCCACACAAGTCAAGACCCTAGGACTTACACTCATTTCTTCATCTCCATGTTCTCCTCCCTCAAATGGGCCCAACTTTCCTATGGATTTGAATTCCCAAATATCTTTTCTACTGGTCAGCTTCTTCCCACAAGGCTGCTCCCTGTCATTGTGTCAGCTCAGACTCTCAACTCTTCTCACTCAGACCACCCAGATGTGCTTCTACATCTTTCTCTACCACCAACCTATTCCTGGCCAATACTTTCAAGATAGGTAATTGTTTACAAACTGAAAACAGTTCAATTAGCTCAATAGCTCCCAACATGTTCTACCAGGTAAGTCCACATTTTTATAAGGGAATACAAGTCCTTTAAGATCTGACCCTTCCAAACTCTCCCTGCTTCATTTCTTCCCCTTTTTTATGCTTCATATATATCGGTCACACTGAATTCCTCTTATGTCTCTGTTGTCCTGTCCTGATGCATGCTGCCCAGTCAGCCTGGAATTTCATGGCCCTTACCATATCTAATCTCTAATTTCCATATCTAACTTCAGCTGATTCAGCTGTATCATGATCTGTAAAAGTTTTGAGCATTTAAGGCAAAGTAAGGTGTTAGGTACCCTTCTTTGAAATCATGGTGGTGCATGTCTCATCTAAGTCACTTTTCACATTGAACTGCAAATATATCTATGTGCACTGACTTACCAGACTGTAAGTTCCTTGAAGATGAGAGCTCATTTTTAAAAATCATTTTTATAGCTCTTGACCAAATATCACAGATAGCATAGTGCCTCACCCATGATAAGTGTTCAATACATGTTTATTGGAATGAATGAGTCACAACTTGAGATGGCATTAATTTTTAATTTTATTCTTCCCTAGCTAAGAGAAAAATAAACATTTAAAATTCATACTGAAAAGAAACATTAGGAGCCTGAGGAACAAGCCTCATCTCTATGGTGCTTCAGAGTTTGCTGAAGTTGATCACTTCAGCCTGTTATCTCTTCCTTCGTGTCCACTTGCAGTGCCAAATGTGTGTAAGTAATTACATGTGTCTTCGAACTCATTTGGTCTTAAGTAATGGAAACCCACATCAAACCATCAGGGGTATTACACTCCCTTATGGAATCTGAGGACAACCGAGCTGTGGGAAGGGCAGGTTGCAGCTGGGCCTCAGAACAGGATGGAACCAGAGACGCAGCCACACCAGCATTTTCTTTCCATCTCACATCTCTGTTGCTGTTTCCTTATCTCTCTCTTCCTCCTACTCTCTCTCTCTCTCTCTCTTTCTGCTCACCACATTCTCCTCACTATAGGAAACATGGCTAGAGATGGATCATAGCTCTATCCCTGATACTTTAAGCTCTTTGATTTTTCCTCTAAACATCACACAGAAAAGGCCTTATTTGGCCAGCTCTGTTAGGTACCCCTGTACAAATCAAGGACACCAAAGGGCAGAGTCTCACTGCACCACATGGAAGCTTCCCTATTAACCATGCATACAAGGGAAGAACTGCTTCTGCAGAAGGATGCCCACAGCCCTTGTCAGGCTGCACCACCCCTATTGCTCTAAACAGGTGCAGTGGTTTGGAAACACCATATTTGAGAGATCTGAAGCTTTGTCTTTCTCATACAGACAGCTTTTTTTCTTCCTTTCATGTTACCTTCTTTCAAACATTTTCCTTGTTCCTCATCTTGTGGCAAACAAACACACGGAAACACGTTATAGTTTGACTTCTTGAATTTCCATCCAATCCTGTGATTTCCTTTTTTCCAATCAGAAAACAGTTTCTTAGGTAGTAAGCTTACTTGTGAACACACATGAAGTACCCTTTGGAACTTTTAGAAATACATGAGAGGGTTTTCATGAGATAGATTGTGTGAGCTGGTGAGTGACGACATGCTCAGGATATCTGAATACAAGCTCCCTAATTCACTTCCTAGACTGCTTACTGTCACAAATGGCCCCCACCAAGTCAGGATTCCCTTACCTGCATTACACTGCTTTGAGGTATCCTTCTCTTTATGTAAATCATATGGAACATTCCACCTTGCTCTTTCCTCACTAGAAACCGGATTAAATTCCCATCATGATAACACCTTCTCAGTTTCCAAACAACACTGGAATAATTAGATCACTGTGAAACTATACACTATTGAAACAAAACAAAACAAAACAAAAAACCAAACAAGCATATTGAGGCTCCTGTAAAGAACTGTTGGTCTCTTGGATTTTATAACTTTCCTGCCCCCCATACCCTGCCACCCACAGGACTTAGATGCAGCCTTGTTCTGGACTTCAAGCCCAATCCCAACTCTGAAGAAGAGACAACCAGGAGCCCTGGCAGCAGACCACCAGCACAGCCTCCGGCAGTCCTGCTCATGGTTCTGCTGTGACACAAGGAAAGCGGCGTCCCACCCCTCTGTGACTAAGCCTATATCAGTAACTGAATTGCTGTCCCTAAGCCCGGCTTCTCTGTGACTGCCTGTCCGCTCCCCAACACTCCTCCACTGTGCTGAGTGTTTGCCCTTCTACCAAAGTCCCTAATAGGATACCTTAGACCTTGGGTGCTGCTTGGACCCTCTTTGCACACCACTGGTCCCTCCCCCTGGAGTTGACCTCTCATCCCATATGTTCCTGCCCCTGTCTTCTTTTGTACACCTAAGTTATGACCAAGGTAAGGAAAATAAGTAGCCTGAGAGACTGACTGGGCTGCTGCTGCATGGCACTGCCCAGCCTATACACTGTGCAAGTCATGGCTTTAGGCTGTGTGATGTTGGAGCCCAGAGGGACTGGTAGCAGAAAAGGGCTTGTTCTAGCTCAAGGGACACCAGCAAGGTAAGGCCCAAGTCTGCCATGGCCATCTCTGCTGTTCAGAAATTTGAATTTTTGAAGAGTGACACAAAGAAGTCTCACTTGTAGATCTGTAAGAACTCCTTACAAATCACTGGCCCATCTTTATAGATTTAACTCCAAAATCTATAATTAGGATAATGTTTGGTCATCCTATGTACAATTCTGAGGTTGAATAGTGGTTTCATTAATCTTTTGGTTACTAAGACACATCATTAACTGTGATGGCCACGGTAACATTCAAGGCTAAGATTCTGTGAGTGTAAAGAATAAGGCAGCTGACACAGGAACTGACAGTGGAGGTGGATGGCGGGAGGGCAGACTCCCATTGCTGGCTCTGGACATCAAATCAAAGTGGTAGCCAGTCAAAAGAAGTGACCCTGTGAACTGGGTTAACAAATTTAAAGACCCCAAACAATTTAAGACCTTATTCATAATTGCCCGAAACAATGGGGTGGGACTGCCCCTCTCTATCCCATTTATGCTAGCAATTTGTGACTTATTTTCCCCTCACAGGTTGTCTTTAGTGCGCATTTTAATTTGCTTTAATCTAATCAACACTGTTGGGTTTGGGACATGGGAACATCAGGGACATGAGTTACTCTTAACCTTGCATCTTGCATTCAATCTCTCCACTACAAACAAGTACAAGGGATGCCAAGGGAAGACAGTATCCAAAGACCACCGCCCCCCCCAAAAAAACCCACTAATGGAGAGTTAAAGAGGAAAACATGGTTTCATTGTGAATTTTCATGGAGGTGTGCTGTAACCCAGCAGCTCATTACAGGTGTGGCTCACGCAGTGCCTGACTCCTCTCCTCGTCTAGCTGTTGTCAAGCAGTCTCTCTGCTCCTTTCTGCTCTGGGCAGAGATGCTACTCCCAGGGTCCTGCCAGGTCAACATTGAAGGCAATCCAGAGAGTTCTTCAGCAATTGGTGACGTGCTGGGGGACAAGGCACAATGTGCTGAGAAACTGAACTAATTGTGATTTCATCTGTCTAACAGTGGTGGCACACAGGGCTGCTTGCTACACGGCAGCGATGAAATGCAACCCTTATGGACTGCTTCAAACAAGAAAGAAGGTAGGGAGAAACAAATATCCAGGCTAAAAATAGTTTTCTTAGAACTGCTTTGTGCACTGTCTGAACCGTAACAATAAAAGTTCTTATAGTTTCAGCACCAGCACTGCAATAAAAATGAAGAAAGAGAAACAGCCAGGAGAGCTCTAAAGCAGCCCAGCTGCCTCTAGCCTTCACCTTGGTAGTGCGTGCTATCAATTTCAAGGGGACATGACTTCTGGCAAGCCTCCCAAGATTAGCTGTGGTTGGCTTTTCATTGCTGACCAATGTTTAAGTTCAGATCACAGCACTTTCTTGCCCCTGTCAAAAGAGGAACAAGACCAGGGAGTGATTTACAAACCAGACATGTCATCCCACCTGCCACTGTCCATTGCACTTTCCCAATGCACAATCCAAAGAACAGCTGCACTGACTATACAGCTCTGCTGACCAGCATCTATGACAAATGAAAAAGAATTTTTTTTTCTGATTACAATTTTACTCCTTAAGTTGCAGGAAGAATATGGATCATTTCAGAATGACAGTTTTATATAAAGTCTCATTCTGCATTTCCATTATTACCAGAACATCCCATTCATCTGTATTTGGTGTCAAATCTAAGACTCCCAGCTGTATGGAGGTTATTCTTTATTTTACGAAACAAGAGAGGCTGACTGTCAAAGTTTATGCTTTTTACTCTAATAGCTAAAATTTTTTTCCTGATCTCTGCATAGTTTTCAGAGCATTTCACATATATAGGCACGTGAAATGTTTGTAGCTACTATTTAAGAATGCTATTAGTAGAATTAGGGGGAGCTGGAAGATGGCAGCATGGTAGGAAGGAGCAGATTTTGCATCTCCCACACCCAGGGAGGGAAAAATAATCACCAATCGGAGATCAAAAAATTGCAGTGGACATTGAAAAACCCGAGGGTAAGGAGACTGCGTGGATCAGCAAGGGGACCAGAGGGGTTGCAGCTCCCGACCCGGTGGCGCACCTGGGTCGGCCTGCGGAGCTCCCGGGAGAGAGCTGGGTCATCCGCTCCCTCCCTGGCCAGACAAACACTGAGCAGCACCCGGGGAGACCAGTTTACCAGACGGCACAGAGAGAGGAGTGAGGACAAAGAGGCACCTACACGGGGTCTGTAAGCACCTACACAAAGCCCTGGTAAAGGTGCGCACTTCACCCCTGCATTCAAAGGCACCGCCTCTATGCCTGCACCCCTAAGCAGGAGAGAGAGCGTGATTTGGTGAAAATTTCAGAAACCACAGCGTTGAAAAATAAAATGGCACTGGTGCTTCCCAGGACCTATGATGCCCAAGCTGTGAATTGGAGGCAAGTGGGTGCCCTTTGGGACCCAGAAAGCGGGAACCCAGAAGAGGGACGGGCGCTCCGCGGGATATCGTAGCACACTGCGGTGAACTCCCAAGCTCGCACATAGTTGTACCCAGCCCCCACACAGGGGTCCCTTCCGGGAGACATCAGACCAACTGGGGGAGAAGGCGCGCGCCTGCACTAAGAACAGTACGTCAGAGGCTGACTGAGTCCTGAAAGGGGAACAGAAAAATCCTGTCTCCAGTAACCCCTCAGGGGGCGAAAGCCAGCTGGAAAATCCAGTTGGGCCAGTCTGAAATCAATAAAAGGTGTATGTGTTTGTGTGTGTGTATGTGTGTGTTTTCTTTTTTTTGCTGTTTGTTGGTTTTTTTGTGTGTTTTTTTAAAATTATCTTTAAGTAAGCTTTTATATTTCAACTTGTATTATGTTGTGATCTAACGATTCTTTATGCTTCTTTTTCTGTCACCTTAGTGTTGACCCTTCTCCCTTCCTTTCCAAATTTATCTCTTCTTCCTTCCATCTTCTGCTTGGTTCATTCCTTTTTTTTTTTTCTTTGAACCTGCAAGTAATTGCATAATAGTATAATCATTATTTCATTATTCCTACACCTTTTACTTATATAGTATTTTGGTATTCCTCTTCTTTTTGTATAGACTTCTTTGCTTGGCTGATTATATTGTATCATTTGATAGGTTTCCCCTGTTGTCTCATTTCTAGTGTATTGCTAATATACTGTCCTTCAATTGTGTTCCATTAGTACAACACTCTCTATTCCTGAGTACAAGGGTCACTACTCTCTATTCTTGTTATCTAGATTTCACAGATTCTGTCATAGGATTATTGCTCTAATATCACTGTAAATAATAGCTATTATATACAATTGTTAATAATTCACATCATCCATTCCAGTTCTTAGCCCACTTCACAGTGTCCTGAGCTCTATTACTGTAGTGGTAAACTCTACTCTCTCACACACTTCACATATTTACTACTCTTTACTCTCACCTTACCTCAGATTCTGACTTCCCACATCCTCACTGCTTTCTAGAGTGAACTCACCATCCTTCCCTTCCCAACAAGAATCTTATCATCTTTAAATCCTTTCTAAAAAGTGGCTAGTGGGGTGGAAGATCACAATTAACACTATACATAGCCAAAGGATCTCCTATCTCCTCTATACTGACTGCTACCATAAATATCATAGAATACTCACTTGCTGTCTTAAACCATTTTGCCTTACCCCTCCAACTGATCACAAAAAAGAGTAGGTGGAAACTGTGAACATCTGGATACCCGAAAGACACAGCACCACAGACTCTCACAGGTATTCTACCACAGAAGTTCACACCATAAACCTAGGGAGCCAGAACAGATCAATTTAAAAAGCAGAGGCTAGCAAGAAAAGTCTCAAGAACAATGAGACGACAAAGAAACAATGACCAACTGAAGGGAAAGGAGGAAGCCTCAGAAAGAATGCTAAATGAAATAGAGGCAACTCAACTATCTGACTCTGAGTTCAAAGCAATGATTATCAGGAATTTCCACGTACTCTTAATGAGTTTCCAGAAATTACAGGGAAGCTACAATGAACTCGCTGCAAACTATACCAGCCTGAAAAAGAAAAGAGAAACTATCAACAAGGGCCAAGAGGAAATGAAGAACACAACTTCTGAACTGAAGAACACAGTAGAAGGAACGAAAAGCAGGATCGATGAAGAAGATCTGATCAGCGAGCTGGAGGAAAAAGTAGAAAAAAGCACCCAGAAAGAGCAAGAACAAGAAAAGAGGCTCAGAAAGAATGAAGAGGGATTAAGAGAAATGCAAGACAATATGAAACGTAATAATATCCGTATAATAGGGATACCTGAAGGAGAAGAAGGGCAAGGGATAAAAAACCTATTTGAAAAAGTTATAACGGAAAACTTCCTTAAGTTGATGAGAGAAAAAGTCACACAAATCCAGGAAACACAGAGAGTCCCAATGAAGAGGAACCCAAAGGGGCCTACCTCAAGACACATCATAATTAAAATGGCAAAATTTCAAGACAAAGAGAATCTTAAAGGCAGCAAGGGAGAAACAGGAAGTAACGTACAAGGTTGCCCCAATTAGGCTAGCAGCTGACTTCTCAACAGAA
>CM052542.1:79253392-79292083 GCA_028533065.1 Trachops cirrhosus | reverse complement strand
AAAAAAAATGCTATTAGTACTCTCGGTGGTATATGAAAAAAACTGAGGCTCAGAAAGTCCTAATATCAGACATCTAGGATGTGAAAAGTCAACATTCTACTTGTGGCTTCTGACTCTGAATTCTGAGCTCTTTCCACTGGACTACATTGCCTCTGCTTCTAACGTCATAAACTACTTCCAGTCCTTGAATGAAGACAGATCAACTTACCATCCACCAAGCATCACGTAGTAAGCCTCCTTCCACTGATATCAACATTGTGGGAAGATGGAAGCAAGCTACTAGACCACAGTTCCACCTAAGGAGTTTCCATCAAGTGAAATAGACTAGGAAAGTTTGCATGTAAATAAAGAATAAAATAGATGAATGAGCCAATAATTAGGGCCAGTTACATAGAGTTCTATACATGAAGTAGACTGGTGGGGTAAGAGGAAGATAATACTTGGATGTTTGTTCCGAAAAACTTCTCAGTGAATCTTTCTGGTTGAAAATACCAGGCTGCGGCTTCCTGTTCTGGAAAGCAGGCTGGACTGTTTTATTAATGGTGCCTAACTGGATCAACACTATTGGGTTCTTGACCCAATAGTGGTCGACCCACAAACTGCCAGGCACCTCAAGAGGCCTGGTACAAGGGCTTTGCCCAAAAGGGATGATGTTTGTCAGTCAATTAGGTTAGTTCCTTCCAGAATTTGTACTGGGATCATGGAGAGGGCTGGCCAGAAAAGACTTTGGTCAATGCAGAAAGAGGTAGAAATGTTCACATGGGGTAAGGTGAGGGAAGGGAGTGGAGGATACAGACACCAACCAGGAGGAGCAAGGAGAGGGACAAAGCCAGTGGCAAACAGATGTAGAAGGTCTCTGGACCTTGGTTCTGAATAGCTTTCCAGTTCCAATTCAGGTGTCTCCTTAAATAAATCCCCCTTTCTTAAAGTGATCACCATAAGTGAACAGATTCACTTAGCGAAAAAGAACCTAAAAACTCATAGTTCTTTTTATAAAAACTCAAGTTTTCTACTAAAGAGATTTACTTACATTAATTAGAATCAGAATTAGATGCATCTCATTCACAGGTATCAGAAGGTTGTCAGACATAGAGGGCTTTTCATCCTGCCTCCTTGGTAAATCTTCCCAGACCAATCAATGGTCTCTTTCCTCTGAATCTACAGCCCTAGACATGTGCCGCTCATTTTAACTCAATGCAAGCTTACTGAGCATCAATTATGTGCAAGAAACTGTGCAGGTCGTTTATTAGGCTTAACCAACCTTATTGTTACCTTATGCTTTTCATTGCTCTTTTGGTTTTCCTGTGTTATTTGGCTCCATGAAAGTGGGATCTTGCCTCCACATTCCTGTGGTACCAACAGCCCACTATTTCCCATAACAGAGGAACTCAAGAATCAATTGCTAAACATATTTATGGCATGCCTTTTTGCATAAAATTCAAGGAAATAAAAAAAATGATAGTGCCTGAGTCAAAAGCTACTGAGTTCAGTTTAAAGAGAAACCAAAGAAATATCTATATAAACAGTAAACCTACAAACTTGTAAATTAAGGTCAGAAGTCTGTCAAAAATTTCTAGAAAAATATAATCTCCCAAAACTGAATGAAAAAGCAGTAGAAAGCTTGAACAGACCAATAAAACCTGATGAAATCAAAGCAGTAATAAAAAAACTCCTGGCATGCAAAAGCCCTGGACTGGATGGTTTCACAGGAGAATTTTACAAAACTTTTAAGAAAGAGCTAACCCCTATTCTTCTCAGACTATTCCAAGAAGATGAAAGACTCCCAAACTCTTTTTATGGAGCCACATCATCCTAATTGCAAAACCAGATAATGACACAACAAAGAAAGAAAACTACAGGTCAATATTGCTGATGAACATAGACACTAAAATCCTCAACAAAATATTGACAAACCACATCCAGCAATACATTAAAAAGATCATACGCCATGACCAAGTGGGATTCATCCTAGGGATGCAAGGATGGTACAACATTTGCAAATCAATAAACATAATACATCACATAAGCAAAAGGAAAGACAAAAATCACATGATCATATCAATGGCTGCGGAAAAAGCATTTGATAAGGTACAGCACCCGTTTATGATAAAAACACTTAGCAAAGTGGGAGAAGAGGGAGCATTCCTCAACATGATAAAGACCATATACAAGCAACCTACAGCCAACACCATACTCAATGGGCAAAAACTAAAAGCTTTCCCACTAAGATCAGGAACAAGACAAGGATGTCTGCTTGTGTGCTTTCACCAATTCTATTCAACATAGCATTGGATGTCCCAGCCACAGCGATTAGACAAGAAAAGGAAATAAAAGGCATCCAAGGAAATGAGGAAGTAAAACTGTCACTGTTTGTAGATGACATGATAGTGTACATAGAAAACTCTATAGGCTCCATCAAAAAACTACTTGACCTAATAAGCAAATTTGGCAAAACAGCAGGGTTGAAAGTCAATATTCAGAAATCAAAGGCATTTTTATCCACCAACAATGAAAGATCAGAATCAGAAATCAGGAAAAAATCCCATATGCTATAGCAACAAAAGAAAAATACCTAGGAATAAACCTAACCAGGGGTAAAAGACCTGTACTTAGAAAACTACACAACACTGAAGAAAGAAATTAAGGAAGACACAAATAAATAGAAGCATATACTGTGGTTCATGGATTGGAAAGATCAACATCATCAAAATGCCCATACTACCCAAAAAGCAATTATAGTTTCAGTGCAATCCCCATTAAAATATCAATGACATATTTCACAGATATAGAACAAACATTTCAAAAATTTATATGGAACTGTAAATGACCTTGAATAGCTGTGGCAATTTTGAAAAAGAAGAACAAAGTGGGAGGGATCACAATAACTGATATCAAACTATATTACAAGGCCACTGTAATCAAAAGAATATGGTACTGGCATAAGAACAGATACATAGACCAAAGGAAGAGAATAGAGAGCCCAGAAATAAACCCAAGTCTCTATGGTCAATTAATAGTTGACAAAGGGGGCAGAAGCATAAAATGGAGTAACAGTTGCTTCTTCAACAAATTGTGTTGGAAGATCTGGACAGCTACATGCAAAAAAATGAAACTCAAGCACCAACTTACACCATACACAAAAATAAATTCAAGGTGGATAAAAGACTTAAATATAAGTCATGACACCACAAAAGTCCTAGAGGAGAACATAGGCAGGAAAATCTCAGATATTTCACGCAGCAATTATTTTCACTGATATGTCCCCTAGAGCAAGGGACATAAAGGAAAGAATAAACAAATGGGACCTCATCAAAAATAAAAAGCTTCTGGACAGCTAAAGAAAACAGCATTAATATGAAAAGAGAACCAACCTTATGGGAAAACATATTTGCAAATGATACCTTGGACAAGGGTCTGATGTCCAAATTACATGAAGAACTCATGGGACTCCACTCTGGGAAGACAATCTAATTAAAAAATGGGCAAAGGACTTGAATAGACACTTCTCCAAGAAGGATATACAGAGGGTCCAGAGACATATGAAAAGATGCTCAGCATCACTAGCCATCAGAGAGGTGCCAATTAAAATCACAATGAGATACCACTTCACACCAGTGAGAATGGTCATCATAAACAAATCAACAAACAAGTGTTGGAGAGGATGTGGACAAAAGGGAACACCCTAAGGATACTGAAACACCAATTCAAAAGAACCTATGCACCCCAATGTTCATAGCAGCACAATTTACAGTAGCCAAGTGCTGGAAGCAGCCTAGGTGCCCATCAATAAATGAGTGAATCAAAAAACTGTGGTACATTTATACAATGGAATACTACACAGCAGAAAGAAAGAAGGAGCTCCTAAACTTTATGACAGCATGGAAGAATCTGGAGAGCATTATGCTAAGTGAAATAAGCCAGGTGGTGAAAGAGAAATACCGTATGATCTCACCTATAAGTAGAACCTCATGAATAAAACAAAGAAGAAAGCAAAATACAACCAGAGACACTGAAATAAAGAACAAACTGACAATAACCAGAGAGGAGGGTGAAGAGGGATAATGGAGGATAATAGGGGAAGAGCATCAAGGAATATGTATAAAGGACACATAGACAAAGCCAAAGGAGGTAGGTTGGAGGGTGGGAGGCGAGGGTGGGAGGCAGGGGTGGGGGGTGAAAATGGAGAAAACTGTACTTTAACAACAATAAAAAAATAATAACTATTTTGGAAAAAAAAAAGAAGTCTGATGATAAGTGCATAATGCATGATTTCATTTAGATAAAACTTTAGAAAATGCAAACTCATCTATAGTGACAAAAGGCAAATCAGCAAGTGTTTGGTATGGGGAGAAGGGAGAGGCAGGAGAGGGGCTGCAAAGGGGAAAAACAACTTTTGGAAATGATGATTGTTTATTCTCTTGACTGGGGTGGTAGTTTCCCAGGGGTATCTATATGTGAAATTTATAAAATTGTATATCTTAAATATGTACACTTTACCATACCTCAGACCTCAATAAAGCTGTTTAAAGAATACAAAAAAAAAGTAGTCTGTTCACTTGACTTATGAGGCTAACTAGACAAGGGCAGGCATATGACTAGAGTGGAACCTGTCTACTGGCTGGCCAGTGATCTTGAATCCAGTAAGAAAAGTTGAGTTGGGCCCACTGGTTTGATTTGTCAAGTTAGAATTGAGCAAGAGACTTGCAGTTGATGCTGAGAGGTGGAAAATGAAGGTCATTTAGAATTAGCAGCTAGGCAGGGTATTCTCAACTCTGCATGATATGAAAGAGCAGAAACTATATGGTGGGAAGGTGGGGAAAAATAAAGTGGATGTGAGAAAGTAAAGTGGAAAGAGAAGAATAAATTGGGAGACACATCACAGAAAGAGTAACGGAGATAGAGCAAGGTCAGACCCTGCCTTATAAAATGCCCATTTGTGTAACATTATAAAATTAGGTTCATATTCAACAGTTTATGTCTCTTTAAAACATCTTGGGATCTGTTCTTGTCTCTAAAATAATACTTGTCTATTTCAGAGAGTGGCCTTTCTCTCAGCACTAGCATGTCTCAGGTTTGGATGTTAGGTAAAGACAGGGTCAGAGCACTTTTGGATTATCTGATAATGTTTAATTGATGTGTTTAGATAATAAATAAAATAAAAAAGTCTTGAGGTCAAGGTAAACACTGATGAATCAGGGTCAGGTGACACTTCACTGCCACCACGCAAATGAGAGGAGACCAGGAGGGTGCCAGGTGCTCAAGGAAGAATGAGCTCCTTTGGGAGAATTTCAGAATCTATGAGTGGGGGTCTTTTAAAAAATTACATGTATCTTCTTCCCCTTTAACAGGGGTCAGCAAACTATGGGCCAAATCTAGCCTACCACTAGTTTTTATAATTAAAGCTTTATTGGAACATAGCCATGATCATTAGATTTTGCTTTTGCTATAGATGCTTTCGAAATGGCAAAGTTGAGTAGAAGTGACAGACACTATGTGGCTCACAAAGAAAAAAGCTATTTACTATCTGTTCTTTAACAGCAGAAGTTTGTAACCCCTGGCCTAGGTCCTTCCTGAGAATCAGTACACATCATAATGAGCCACCATCACTTTATAATATGTTCTTTTCCTCAATGCTATAAGAGCAAGTTTTGTTTGTCCCTACTTTGGTTGTCAGTAACAAAGATTTGGAAAATAGTGGTTTAAACAAGATTCTTCTCTCTCACCTAAAATCCAAGGTTGAACAGACACAGAGACCCAGGCTCAACTCCACATAGCTTTCACTACCACGGTCACACCTCAGTCCACAATGGTTGTCAGAGCGCCAGCCAGTATGTTCACATCCAGGTCACAGGAAGGAAAAAGGACAGCCTCAGCCCAACTTCTAAGGACAGTTCTGGAAATACCACTAAACACTTATAAACTATTGGCTGAACTTGCCACATAGCTATACCTAGCTGAAGTGTAGCCTTTTCTTTGGCTGGCAAATTGCTTAGATTAAAAAAATATATATCAAGATTATGTTATTTTTAAAACAGGGGACTAGATATTGAGGGGTAATTAGCAATCTCTGCCACAGGAACCTTACACGAGTGATTAAGCCCTTTATTAATACAGGTACACTGTCTGGACAGGGCAATCATTTGGCATAGCTCCAAATAATAGGCCTTAAGTCTTTGCTTAACATTTATTTAAGAGATGGTAAGATCAGTGACTGAGAAGCATTTTTTGGCTGGTTGTTTTCAAATTTCCAATCAAAAGTATTGTATCCTCCAGAAGGAATTGGACATATTCTCCTTTCACCAGTCAGTAAGGGCTTGTGTGTGCAGACCTGAGTTAACCCAGTACTACTATATAGTCCAGTGATTTTCTTTTCAATGGACTGTCTGCTTGCCTGGCCTGTCCCTGGGTCCACAAGACGCTGATCTTACCCCACTCACCCTGCAATCTCTCCAATTAACATGCCCATTCCACTCATCTCATCACTACATCCAGAGCAAAACATCGCACAGTAACCTTTAGATTCTGATAACCTCCAGCCAAAAGAAGGATGCTTGTCTTGTTTTTAACAATGGTGATACAAGAGGCAGAAGTGGAACTAAGGCAATATCAGAAAGCAAGAGCTTAAAAAGTAAAAAATTAAGATGGATTCAGAATCCTTGATTCTAGAAGGTTATCTGCATATTAAGGGAAACACTGCCAAGTCACGTGCTTTTGGCATGTCGGTTAATACTCAGCAGTAAGTCTTTATTTCCCTACTTTTCATCCTTTTCAGAAGTAATTATCCAGACTTTCAGTATCAACATGTAAACTCCTGGAAACTTCTTTTTTCACATAAAAGTACCAGGCTGAATGGGTACTCTGTCATGTCAGGAACCCAGGCTACCCTGAAAATTCAATCTATTTTCTCCAAAGTTAGGAGACAGACATCATCTGCAAGCTCCAAAATATATTTAAAGGCTGCCAAAAATACCAAGTAGAAGCCAAATGGGAGAAAGCAGAGAAGAAACATAGAGGGTCATATATCTGAACACATGTTCTCAAATACCAGCAAAAATATACTGCTCATCACCGAGAGTTATAATCTGAAGTGCAAAAGCTATATCACCAATAAGTACTGGACATGGACTTAGCAAAGGTAAATCTTCTGTTTATAACAAGGGTAGATTTGGGGTGGAAGGCAGACCTGCACAAAAACTCAAAGAGATGAGTGAGCCATATTTAAAGAAAAGGCTGGTTTCTTAGCAGTGGGGAAAAAGAAAGTCTTATGATTGTGAAAACAACTAGCCTGGATGTCTACAAACCTCTCCCTGCGCAGGAACCCTTAGGTCACACCCCTCAACCCTGTGTAAACAGCTGGTTTGGAAAATCCAATGCATTCAAATATGAGTGACAAAGGCAATCACGTGCATGTCACTGACACACCAATGAAAGAAAATAAGGAAAATTACAGAGAAGTTGTAGAAAAATGTGACTAACAAATTATATGAAGTTTCTAGCCAAATATTTTACAATGAATTTTAAAAACCAAATGAAGCAATTTCTCAATGAAGGAAAATCACAAAGCAGAAACAACTCAGAGAAAAGATAGCAAGAAAACAGGAACTGAAATGTTAGTTTCCAGAACTCACAAAAGGGGAAAAACAAAGTAGCTGAAGATCGAAATAGAATGTGTGCAAGGAAATGCAGGAAGAAGCAAAGTGGGTAATACCTAGGATAATATTCAAAATAAAGTGGAAAACATTTAAAACAAAGTTTTAAAACACTGAGAGAAAATGATAGGTAGAAAAGTCAGACAAAGGGGGGCCTCCTCATGCATGACTGGAATCCCTCAGTCATGGATCAGTACAAATCCTTAAATATAATTCAAGAAAAACATTTCTAAAACCAAAGCAGAGTTAAACCTGATTAATGACTCACACACACACACACACACACACACACACACACATCAGGGAGAACAAATCAACACTGAAATGGGTCCTGATAAAGTTATTAAACTTTATCTTAGGACCTAGTATAATTTTGGCTTGTGGTATATGCTTAATAAATTTTCACCTAGAGAGTCAGAAAACAGCCTTTCTTCTACACACCCCTCTTTCCGTCTCATCCCTTGTGATATGATATGCGACAAAATCACTTCCAAAAGCAATACTGAAAAACTCCAAAAACTTCAAAACATTCTGTTTCATCCACTTTCTTTACTAAGGCAGAGAAAATTAAAAATGCATTTTAGAAAGATATTCAGAAAGGATTGATATGAAAGCCTTTTCTGATAAGTTATATGTTCACTATAAATTGAGAAGATATTTTGTCTCATATGCATTGGCTTGCAGCAAAATTTTATTGTATGTTTCCATATGCTACCTGTCACATAGAGAGAAAAAAGGATAAAATGAGAAAGTTTTTTACTCACTTTGGATGTTCAAACTTGTCTATAAGATCAACTTTTTCCACCAGGTCTCCTCCAATTGTTCGGACTAAGTCATAGAAATCATTTTCTGTGTAATTCTCAGGTGGCAACCAGAATGAAATGTCATTTATCACAGCAGGGTATTTGCTAAGAGGCTAACAAACAAAGCAAGAGAAGAAAATACAATTGATTTGTGAGTTGGCTAAGAATATTTAAATTCTTCATGGAACGTTACACTTGGCTAATTAGAAAATGCTAGTAAAACATTATTTTAGCACCTGAATTTTCAGGAACAAAATGAACTTAAAAGGTAAGTCAATATTCAAAATTTGCAAATTCTATTATGAATATTATAGATTCTTATCACATTCATGTGTTACATTACCACTTGTTATATCTATATCAGTATCAATGTTCAGTTTAATATGAAGCAATTTGAATTTATCCTATTTCAGTTTTTTTCCATTTTAATAGTAGAGGAGAAAAGTTCACATTTAATTAACAAGTGATTCATTAACTTCTTGTGATACTTTCAGGAAGTCATTTTAATGAAGAAATAAAGGCTTGCCAAAATGGATATTTCAATTAATAATGTCATTATCTGTTAGTATTTCTAATTATTAAAATAAAGAAATGGTCAGAGTTATTTTTCAAAGTATGCCTCTAAGGATGTGATAAACACAATGCAGCCATTTCTTCCACTTCCCCCCCAATTTTTCCAGTTTATTGGAGTTTACTAGTTCATTATTATGTTGAATAGACGTTTAAAATTAAATAGTTTTAGAAGTTACTGCATTTGTTCACATGGTTAACAGATATACACATACATATTTGAGCATACTTTTGGTCTATAAGTTACAAAAAATGTTTTATTAAATGTTTCGTTAGGTAACTATGAAGTCCTAGTAGGGGTGCCCAACTTTTGGTGTCTCTGGGCCACACTAGAAGAAGAAGAGTTGTCTTGGGCCACATATTAAATGCACAAACACTAATGAAAACTGATGAGCAAAAAAAAGGTTTTAAGTATTTAAGTAAATTTATGAATTTGTATTGGGCTGTATTCACAGCCATCCTGGGCCGCATGCGGCCCACAGGCCACAAGTTGGACACCCCTGTGAGGGAATATCTGCTAAAGCAATAAATCTGCTAGAAGGGAAAATTTACAAATTGATTTGTGTCAAGCCTGATATCACTATAAACCCTTTGGTAAATCCCTGATCAGAAAATGTATAAAAGTTTTTCAAATGCCAAAAACCTCTGAAAAACCAAAAACTCAAACATAAAGGATTATTCAACTTGAAATAGCAATGGAGTTATCTAACAAATGCATCAGTTTAGAATATACATTTCAAATGAACATAATTAAGCTACCATCCAGGTGCTCCTGACAAAATACCAGCACTTCTGAAAAACAGCCATTTTCTCTCTTAAAGTCAAGGCACTGTGATAAATATTCCATGGGTTAATGCAGCAACTGGACATGACAGGAGTTTGGTAGTTACACAAGTTGCTTTTCCTTTGACAACACCCTTCTGTCACTCAATTGATGTGGAAACTTAGAAAGATTAGGTAAAAGGTTGGCATTGCCAAGATTAGCATGAAATCTCCCCTCCACCTGATCAAGCTGAGGGGCCACGCTTGCTGAGACAAGAAATAAGATAACAGAAAAGGGAGCATCCACATCAGGGACCCATTGACCTGACTAGGAAGCTGGCAGCCAGAATAGAGGCCCCCAAAACACTGAAAAATATGTATTACAGGACATACAATTTTTAAAACCATGGAGTAGACCCTACACTATTATGCTGCAAACGTAGTTCAAGCTAACAAATTATAACAAGTTTAAAGTAATGGTTTAAATAAAAGAATCAATCACCATACTAATTAGTATGTATCAGATGTGGGTCACCACCTACACTACTAGGGACTCTTGTTTTTTTAGAGGGGGACAATAAAACTTTGTTTTTAAAATAAGAGGATAACTACAGATCTATGGTTCCTAAAATGTAGGCTTTTGGTGCTTAATTAAAGGTAGTGTTAAAAACTATCCAGTGGTTTCCCATTGCTCTTAGGGTAAAGTCACCAGTTCTTAAAAGGTTGTACCTTTCTGTTGTTCTCCAGGCTTGAAACAGCCCAGCTTATTTGGTTTCTTGAACACACACTATTTCCTGCCCTCCCTATCCAACTTCTGGTCTTCTGCTACAAACGCTCACTTCTTATCCTCCCAGACCCTGTTAGTCCCTTGTTATGTCACCTTATACTTCTTTCATTGTAACTTCTTTCATGACTGCAATTGTTTGTGTAGTTACTTATTTAATGTATGTCTTCCCAGTATGTTATAATTTTGAAGGTGGGATGTGTATCTTTCTTCACCTCAGAATCTCTATCATCTTGCATAACCCCTATGACACTGTAGATATTCAGTAAGAGTGAACTGCAGAGCTGCCTTGTGTGAGCAATGGCTACATCACAATGAATCAATTCAGCTGTTCTTTCTTCTCTAATTGGACCAGCTAATGGACATATCAAGTAAATAAGGCATAGATACTTGTCTCCAGCCCTGGCTACTCTGTGATGAGGAAATAGTGACCAGGGGAAAGGACAAAGAGGCAAATAGGCTATAGGTGGACAGGCCAAGTGACCTGGTAGAGATTTAATATTCCACAATTATAGAATTAGAATTTTAAAATTGGAGAAGAATTGTCAACCTAAATAAAGAGGTAGACTGAGGCAAGCTCAAATTACCAGAAATTGAGTTTATTCATGTATAGCCAGGGAATTGTAATTCATAAAACACATGCTGTAAAAAGCTACAGGCAGGTTCATTGAAGGTCTGGGGTGGGCTGTATTTATGCGCAAGTGTAAAGAGGGGGATGTCCAGCCAGCATCTAAGCAGTAAATTCACTGGCTTGCAGATGGGGAGAGATTCTTCAAGGATTTTCAGTGGTAAGAGATCAATCATGGTCTTCTGGAAATCAGGCATCTACTGGAAATCAGTCTCTCAGTTAAGTTCTGAGGGTCTCCATTTCATATTCTCCGGTTCCATTTTAGATTGGAATCCTTTCACAGACCTTAAAGAGCATTTAATATTGTTTGTGTTTTCTCTTTTCCTTTCTTGATCTAGACAGAGGCATGTCTATTTTATTGTGTATGATACGTACTATTGAGTCAGCTCTGACTCCTGGTGACCCTGAGAATGAGTGATGCTTAATGTCCTGTCCTCAACCTCCCTGCTCAGCTCCTATAGCCTCATGCCTATGGTTCTTTTATGGAGTCAGTCCATCTCATATTTGGTCTTCCTCTTTTCCTGCTGCCTGCTATTTTTTCCCCACCATTATTGTAGTTGCAGCAAATAACCACCTACTGATGAGTTCTTTTAAGATCCTGTCTATAATCCCTATTTGTTTGTTTTTAGAGAATTGAAAAGGGGATCAAAAGTTTTTACTATAGGTATACTAAAAACTTTCAAAGTCACAAAAGAATATTATGACCTACTCAATAATAATAAATTTGATAACTTGGATTAAATGGATGATTTTCACTCAAGACACAAAACGTAAACCAACTACTGTACCAAACTGAATCATCAGTCAAACTTACAAGGAAAGTGTTCAACTCAGATGATTTATTGCATCACTTTAACAAATATTTAAAACAAAGGTAGTTGCTTTAGTAACATAAATTGTTTCATGAAAACATAAAAGGAATAAAACCCAACTAATTTCATGAGGCTACTGTATAAACTTTAAGTCAAAGCTAGACAAGCATAGAATAATTTATTAAAAAATTGTAGACCAATTTCACCTTACAAACTACATGAAAAAACCTAAATGTAACTTCAGCAAACACAATTCAATAGCCTATTGACAAAATATTACATAGTGATCAAGTAAGGTTTCTCCTTAAAATAATGGGAATGATTGAAAACCAAAACAACCTACTAATTGACAAACAGTATGAAAAAAATCATATGATTCTTCATAGACAGGAAGCATTTGATAAATATAATATTATAAAAAATTTTTTTGGCAAAATACGAATAAAAAGGCAACATTCTTAACCTAACAAGGTATTAGTAAAAACCCACAGCAAATATATTTAATGCTAAATATTTTTTAGGAGAATTCCAAATAAGGTTAAGAGTAAGATAAGAAAACCACACTCATCCTTGCTCTGACTCGTTACAAATCCTAACCAAGGTAATAAAGAGGAAGAGCTATGAACTAAATGAACTGGAATAAAACAGGCAAAATTTGTGATTCTAAATTTAAATCTTTCTTACTGTTTAATCTCTGCTTTCAGTTTTATCTGAAAATGGAGGTATTATTAGTATCTACCTCATATAATAATTACTTTTTCATACACACACACACACACACACACACACACAATGCATAAGATTTAAAGTGAATGAAATGGAGATGCATATACTACCATAGTCAAAATTCAAAAGCATGTTGAGTTTTTTAAAAATGTAAATTTTAATGATATATGCAGTGTGATGTTTATATAAAGTTACAAAACAGGATAACAATCATTTATCTAGGTAAACTATATTAAAATAGATGTCGGAAGGTTACATATACTACACTTTAGAACAATGATTACCTCTGGGGAAGGAGGAAAAAGTAGTCAAGCAGGGTATAAAAGAAATTTCAGCTTTATCTTTAAGATACAAAAGAGTTCAGGTTCAACTTTGATTTGTGCAGCTAACGCACCGAGTGACTTCTGCATGCTGGTGGAGTTGGTTGCGTTTAGGTAAAGGTGGGTGGTACTGTACACGCCAGAGAGTAAGGTCAGCCCAACTTACACTTTATTCTCTTTATGCCAACTGAGGGTAAACATCCTTGTAACTCTCCCTTCTTATTGGAGGATAGCAAAATATGCTATTTTGGGATAAGGATTATTTTGAAGTAAAGAAAACTGAGAAGCTGATATAGGAAAAGCTCTCATCCTTTCCCTGATTTGCCTAAGAGCAGGACATAAATTTGCAAAGGTATCCCAACTCCCCTCTCTAACTACCAAGGACAGAGGTTAATCACTAGAGACAACTCTAGACTCTTATGAACCCAGAGAGAGCACCAGAGGAATCTACATAACCAACTTTACTAACTAGTTCTTATCTTCAATAAGTTTTATATTTACTTTTCTACAATTTGCCTCCTCTACAGACTCAAACTACTTTTCCTTTGTCTTATCACTTCTTTAAAAATTTGTTGTTCTTGGGGACTTCCAGCCAAGATGGAGGCATAGGTAGACACACTGTGCCTCCTCGCACAATCAAGATAGGGACAACAACAATTTAGAAACAGAATAACAACCAAAACTGACAGAAAATTGAACTGTATGGAAGTCGGACAACCAAGGAGTTAAAATAGACACGTTCGTCCATACCAGTGGGGGCGGGGGGTTAGGCAGCTGGGCGGAGAAGGGTCGCAGCACAAAGAGCGTTGGGACCTGGTGCGTAAGGCTTGCAGCCCAAGACCACAGTGGGCGGACCCTGGGTGCCAAGCGGCGCTAGCAGACCCAGCCCAGGGGTGGCAACCTGCAGACCCAGCAAGGCAGTGATTGTGAAGAAAGGCACTGCGCCCAACCCAGGGTTCCAGCTGGGAAATAGAGCCTTGGGGCACTGATTGAAAACACCTGTGGGGGTTGACGTGCAGGGAGAGACTCCCAGCCTCACAGGAGAGGTCGTTGGAAAGACCCACAGGGTGTACAAGCCCACCCACATGGGAATCAGCACCAGAAAGGCCCAGTTTGCTTAGGGGAAGCTGCAGAAGGGACTGAAATCTGACAGAGAGCAGAGCAAGTGCCATTGTTCCCACTAACCACCCCTCCTTGGTCAGAGTTTTTTGCAGTTCCTCTGCTTGTATTCATAACCCAAGAATCAAGTTGGTAGTGTTGTTGGGGTGCCTGCCCAATGGTGATACTGATGATGAAGCAATAGAGGTGATTTATCTCACTTTCTGATAAAGAGATCAAGTCTCCGTCACCCTCCTGCTCTCTTCCTGGCATCAAAGCTTCATAAGCCCAAGGTCACAGCAGGCACCAATTTGCAGCAGTTATGACTGCCTGCTTTCTAGAGCAGGGAAGCATGGCCAATACTAATCCTGATTTTCAAGTAGAGCATGTGCTCTGGCCCCGCACATTGTGCAGAGCCCTTTTAGTCCTGACACTCCACCAAGCCAAACCACTGGTTTCTTCTCCCTACTTTTGATTCTGGAGCCCACAGCATCTGTCTTCAGTCTCACTCTATGCTTTGTGTTTGTGTTTGTGTCCTGTCCACAGATATATATATCTTTTTCAGGGACAGAAGACGAAGGCATGGTTCTGACTTTTTCATGTTCTCTTTTTAGATTTTTATCTATCACTGCTGTGTGTTTGGAACAGGTAAAGAACAGCTTACAAAGCAGCACCAACTTGACTCTCCATATTTCCTTACATACTGGTTCTTAACTTTGTGAGGGAGGGGACACAGTCCTCTCTGAGAATATGATGAAAGATTCAAATCCTTGTTCCAGAAAAGTACATATTCTTATAAACACAAATTTTTACATAGAACTTCTAGGCCTCACAAACTCAGTAAAAGTCATTCAAGGAGTCAGAATAAGGATCCCCATCTTTAACCCATATTCAAAATCATGTGATGAGTTCAAATACAGACAATTGAGATTATTGTAATAAGGGAGCTAAAAAATACCAAAATCATTCTTTACTAACATAAGATATATACGTGTATGTTTGTATTCTTTGCATCCATATTAGAAATGTATACTGGTGTCCTTATAAAAAAGGTAAATTTGGTCAGAGGAATGGTGGTATGAGAGATCCCCTTGGTCTCTCCCCCTGAAATTTCAATGAGTTGATTGGGTATAACTCAGCAAAGGATTCTCTGCTCAACACATTGGCATGCCTGAGAGATTAATGTGTTGAAGCATTTAAAGAAGGGCAAATGGGAACATACAGGGGAAATAAGAAAGGAGGAGGAGAGCTCAAAGAGGCCACAGATGCAGCCCCACAGCCTGGAGTTCTTGGTGGGGTTAGCTTGGAGGGGAAGAAGTTGGTTGTAGCTGGCCCTTCCTTCAACTAGCCTGGAGCAGCAGAGTGTCTTGGTGGGCACTCCTGTAGGAGGAGAGAGGTACGAACTGTGGCTGAGCCAGCTGAGAGGCCCGGGCAAGGACACAGCACAGGGGCTCTGCCACCACTGTTGGCTGTCAGGCAGCTGGTGTTCCAAACAAAGAAATGGAGCCACAGAGCCCGGATACTTTTCAGACTCCTAAAACTCACCTTCGGTAGCCCTTGGTATTGGGTTTTGGAGCACATTATTGGAAAACCCCAGAACTATTGCATCAGAATCACTATTTCCCTCTGTGACTGACCCCCAGCTGGCGCATGTTGCTGGGGACCCTGTGGAGATCTGAGCTTGCCATTACTGAGAGGGCAAAACAAACCCCATCCATCACCGCTATATGTGGCTATACTGACACTAACAACAGCTGCAGAGGTCAGGTTTGGGATTTCACAGAGCTTAAAACACCGTGATTCAGCACCATCTACTGGATGATAGTAGAAAGACCTCTTCATAGAAATCTGCTAGTGAAGTACAATTAACACATAGATGTCTAGACCAAGAAGGATCCCATCCAATACCATGAACAACAAAGGAGCAAGGCAGCTCAGAAAGATAATGAAAATCTCCAGGAAGCAAACTGGAACATATGGAAATATATGATATAAATGACAGAGAATTCAAAATTGCAGCTCTGAAAATACTCAATGAGATGTGAGAAAATACAGACAGGAAATTTGATGCACCCAGAAAACAAATTAATGAACAAAAAGAAAACTTTAGCAAAGAGACTGAAACTTTAAAAAGGAATCAAAGAGAAATCCTGGAGATAAAGCATACAATACAGGAAATAAGGAATGAACTACTGAGCATAGGAAAAAGAGCTAACAAATTGGAGGAAAGAATTAGTGATATCAAAGACTGGAATCTAGAAATGATGTAGAGGGAAGAAGACAGAGACCTGAACATTAAACAAAGAAAAAAAAATGAAAGAGCTTTATGAGAACTGACTCCATCAGAAAAAGCAATGTAAAAATTATAGGTATACCGGAAGAAGAGAGGGAGAAGGGAATGGGCAGTCCATTCAAACAAATAGTGGATGAGAACTTCCCTAACTTATGGAAATAACTAGATCCTTGAATCCAAGAAGCAAAGGGAACACCTAGTTACTTTAATCCAAGAAGTTCTCTTCAATGCGCATTGTATTAAAACTGTCAAAAATTAATGAGAAAGAAAAAATTCTCAAAGCAGTCAGGAAAAAAAAGAAAATGATCTACAAAGGAAAGCCCATCAGGTTATCATCAGACTTCTCAGCAGAAATTCTACACCAGAAGAGAATTAGAACCAAATATTCAATGTACTGAAAGAGAGAAACTACCAGCCAAGAATAATATATCCTTTAAATATGAAGGAGAAATAAATACCTTTCCAGACATACAGAAGTTTAGGGAATTTATCACTAGAAAATCTGCAGGGAATTACTCGAGAGGTTATTCTACCTGAAACAAAGAGAAAAAGGTCAAACCACTACAAGTAAAATCATAAAAAAAATTTACAGCATAATTTGTGGCAACAAAAACAGAAAACGTGAAGGGGAAAAGGTTTGAACTGGCAAAGGAGGATAGAAATTAGATGTACTCAAAAGAAAAAGAAAACTGTATATATGGAACTTTCTTTTTCATAATCCTAATGGTAACCACAGACACACACATACACACACCCCACAAAACTCAGACACATAGTTTAAAAAAGAGGATACAGAGGCAAGAAGCATGGAATACCACCAAACAAAATCAACAGACAGAAACACCAAGTAAAAGAACAAACGGAGGCAGAGAGCTACCAGAAAACAAAGGGTAAAATGGCTATAGGAAATCTTTATACATCAATAATCACCATAAATGTAAATTCACCAATAAGGAGGCACAGAGTAGTAGATTGGATCAGAAAACAAAACCCAACTAGACACTGCCTTCAAGAGACACATCTAAGCTGAAAAGACAAAGGTATATTCAAAGTGAAAGGGTGGAACATGACCATCCAAACAAACAACATCCACAGAAAAGCAGGTGTAGCCATACTTAGATCTGACGAAATAGATTTCAAGAACGCAAAGGTAACAAGAGACAAAGATGGACATTTTACAGTGATAAAGGAGACACTACATCAATAAGACATAATACTTCCTAATATATATGCACCCAATTAGGAAGCACTGAAATATATAGAGCAATTACTCACAAAACTAAAGGAAGAAACAGGCTGAAACACAGTCATTGTTGGGGACCTTAATACTCCACTGACAACTCTAGATAGATACAAACAGAAAATCAATTAAGAGATATCAGCCTTAAATTACACATTAGACCAAATGGACATAAATGACATATACAGAGCCTTTTATCCCAGAACATCAGATTATACCTTCTTTTCCAATGCATGTAAAACATTCTCAAGGATAGACCACATGCTGAATCACAAAACTAGCCTCAACAAATTCAAGAAGACTGAAATTATACCAAGCATATTCTCTGACCACAATGTCTTGAAATTACAAATCAACTGCAAAAAAGTAAGTAAAGAAACCCATAAATATATGGAGGTACCACTAAAAAATGATTGGGTCAAAGAAAAAATAAAAGGTGAGATCAAAAGATATATAGAAATAAATGAGAATGACTATACACCATATCAAAACTTCTGGGATGCAGTGAAGCAGTAATAAATGGGAAGTTTGTATTATTATGGGCCTATCTCAAGGAACAAGAGAATCCCAAGTAAACAACCTAACATTACATTTTAAAGCTCTAGGAAAAGAATAAAAGCAACCCAAAGTAAGTAGAAGAAATGAAATAATAAAAATTAGAGCAGAATGGAATGAAATAGAGAACAAAAGGACTATATAAAAAATTAATACACCAAAGATCTGGTTCTTTGAAAAGATTAATAAAATTGACAAACTCCTGGCTAGACTCACTAAGGAAAACAGGGAAAAGACCCATGTAAACAAAATCAGACATGAAAGAGGAGAAGTAGCACAGGCATCACAGAGATACAAAGGACCATACTAGAATACTATGAAAGACTATATGCCACCAAGTTCAATAACCTAGAATAAACAGATAAGTTCCTAGAAATATATAACCTCCCTAAACCATGAAGAATTAAAAAATCTAAAATAGACCCATCAGCAGTGAGGAAATTGAAGCAACCATTAGAAACCTCCCCAAAACTAAAAGTCCAGGACCAGACAACTCCACCAGTGAATTCTACCAAACATTCAAATAAGATTTAAAACCTATCCTTCTCAAATTCTTCAAAAAATTGAAGAGGCAAAACTTCCTAACACATTTTATAAGGGCAATATAACTCTAATACTAAAGTCTGGCAAGAATAACACACAAAATAGAAAACTACAGACCAATATTTCTGAAGAATACATATGCAAAAATCCTAAACAAAATACTAGCAAATCAAATACAATAATACATTAAAAAAATACATCATGGTCAAGTGGGGTTTATTCCAGGAGCATGATGATTCAACATACACAAATAAATCAATGCAGTATACCAGATTAACAAAAGAAAGGATAAAAGTCATATGCTCTTATCAATAGATGCTGGAAAGGCATCTAATGAAATTCAACACCCATTTATGATTAAAACCCTCAATAAAATAGGAGTAGAATGAAGGTACCTCAACATAATAAAGTCCATATATGATAAACCCTCAGTCAATATTAATACTCAATGGTGAAAAACTGAAAGCTTTTCCTCTAAAATCAGAAACAAGACAAGGATGCCCATTTTCACCACTATTATTCAGTATAGTTTTGGAAGTCCTAGCCAGAGCAATAAGGCAAGAGAAACAAAAAAAAGTCATCCAAATTTAGGAGGAAGAAGTAAAAGTGTCACTCCTTGCAGATGACATGATTCTGTACATAGAAAACCCTAAAGGCTCCACCAAAACTATTAGAAACAATAAAATACAGTACAGTTGCAGGATACAAAATCAATGTATAAAAATCCACTGCTTTTCCTGTATACAACAAAACTTCTGAGAAAGTGAAAAAAAAAAGCCCATTCCTTTTGCAATTGCAACCAAAAGAATAAAATACCTAGGAATAAACCTAGCAAAACATGTGAAAGACCTATATACTGAAAACTACAAAGCATTATTAAAAGAGACTGAAAAAGGTATAATGAAATGGAAATATATTCCATATTCATAAATTGGAAAAATCAACACAGTTAAAATGGCCATATTACCCAAAGCAATACACAGATTTAATGCAATTCCCATCAAAATCCCAATGTCATTTTGTAAAGAAACAGAACCCCCCCCCGAAATCATCAGATTTACATGAAACCACAAAAGACCCTGAAAAGCCAAAGCAATTCTGAAAAAAAAAAAAAAAGAACAAAGCTAAAGGTTTCAGGTAGTGTGACTTTAAATTATACTACACAGCTACAATAATCAAAACAGCAAGGCTTTGGCAGGAAAACACACACAGAGATCAATTGAACAGAATTGAGAGCCCAGACATAAGACTATGTGTACATGGACAGACAGTATTTGATAAAGGAGCCAGAAAAACACAATGGAGAAAAGAAAGGCTCTTCAATATATGGTGCTGGGAAAATTGGAAAGCCAAATGCAAAAGAATGAAACTAGATTACAGTTTGTCCCCATGTACAAAAATTAATTCAAAATGAACCAAAAACCTAAATATAAGATCTGAAACAATAAATTACACAGAAGAAACCATAGGTACTAAACTTATGGACCTTGGTCGTGGAGAATATTTTATGAATTTGACCCCAAAGGCAAGGGAAGTAAAGGCAAAAATAAATAAATGAATGAGATTATATCAAATTAAAAAGCTTCTGCACAGCAAAGGAAGCCCACAACAAAACAAAAAGGCAACTGACCAAACTTGCAAACAACAGCTCAAATGAAGGTTTAATACCCAAAATATATAAAGAACTCATAAAACTCAACATCAAACAAATAATCCAGTTGAAAAAATGGGCAGAGCATCTGAACAGACACTCTCCCAAGAAGACATACAAGCAGTGAACAGATATATAAAAAGATGTTTAACCTGACTAGCTACTAGGGAGATGTAAATCAAAACTACCATGAGATCCCACCTCACACCTGTGAGAGTGGCTATTCTCAGTAAGACAAGTAATCACAGGTGTTGAAGTTGTGGAAAATTGGAACCGTCATTCACTGCTGGTGGAAATGTAAACTGGTGCAGTCACTATGGAAAACAGTATGGAGGTTCCTCAAAAAATTAACAATAGAGTTACCATGCGATCCAGCAATCCCTCTCCTGGGTGTCTAACCAAAAAACTTGAAAATGTATATTCATGAAGATATATACACCCCTATGTTCCTTGCAGCATTATTCACAGTGGCTAGGACATAAAGACAGCCAAAGTGCCCTTCCATAGAGGACTGGATAAAGAAGATGTGGTATATATGTACAATGGAATACTACTTAGACATGAGAAGAGATGAAATTCTGCCATTTGCAACAACATTGATGGACCTTCAGAATATTAAGCTAAGTGAAATGAGTCAGAAAAAGCTAAGAACCATGATTTCACTCATATGCAGGATATAAAACTGTAACTGGTGGACACAGACAGCAATGTGGTGGTTGCCAAAGAGAAGTGATTGGGGGGTGTGGGGAGGATGAAGGGGAGCCTATTATATGGTGATGGAAGATGGTTTGACTGTAGGTGGCAGGTATACAGTGCAATGTACAGATCTAGTATCACAGAAATGTACACTTGAGACCTAAGTGATCCTATTAGCCAATGTCACCCCAATAAATTTAATAAAAATTAATTTTTAAAGGGGGGGGATTTGGACACAGAAACATACACACAGGGAAGAAAGCCACATGAGGATGCTTCTACAAGAAAAGGAATACTGAGGACTGTCAGCAAACCACCAAAAAGTAGGAAAGAGGCTTCGACCAGATTCTTCCTCACACCACATGATTCCTCAGAAGAAATCAACCCTGCTGGCACCTTGATCATGGACTTCCAGCCTCCAGGACTGCGACAAGAGAGTCTATTCAGACCCCAGTCTGTAGTACTTTGTCAGGCAAGCTCCTGGAAACCAACACAGCCCCTTTTGTTCCTTTCCTGGTGTGTGGGAGGAAGACAATGGGGAGTGGGCACCTGTGGCTACTCTTCTTATGACAGTTTGTGTAAGTGACAAACTGTCTACATCTTCAAGGCGGTTCACTGTATCTTTTCTCTTTCTGTCTCTCTCTTTTTTTTTTTTTTTACTGTTGTTCAGTTCACTGTATCTTTACCAGCCAAATCAGTCAGGCCTGGGCCTCGGTCTTGCCTGGTATGTGCACATGCCTGAGGTACAGTCAGTCACTCACCTCACAGCTTTTCATCTACAACATGGAGATAGAGCCTACGTCAGCAAACTGCAGGGAAGATGACATGAAGTAACATTCACAAAGCACATATCATTTTCTAGTCAAAACACTGACTAGAATGGTTAGACCAATACACAATTTTGGTAGTTGCCCATGACCCAGTTATAAAGCATAAACTTGACAAAGTGACTGTGGGGAGGGGGGAGGGGGAGGGATGTCCAAAAAGTGAGATTTTGGTTTAACAATATTGTTGCATCTGAACTGGCCTCTTGTTCCAGGCTCACTCCTACCCACCCCCCCCGCCCCCATATTTAAAATACAAATGTCTCCATGTACCTGCTAAGGTTAAAATCCTCAAAGACTCCCTTCTTATCCTTCTACTATAAAATCAGAATTCTTCACCCCCTCTGTACCTATTCATAAATATTCAAGGAAGATAACCTTACACTGTCGGTTGGTAATGCAACCCAGTATAATAGTACTTTTATTCCAATGAAGTTTGTTTCTGTGTCAAAACCTTCCTCTTAAAAGCTCTTCTCTTTTCTGACGTCACTGAGGCAGGATAACAGAGCATCATCCTCCCTAACACAGGTTTTTTTTCGAGTCAAGTATTATTAACTCAGTCTCTGTTTTCCTCCTTTCAGGCAAAGCTATTTCATATATTTATACACATATTTATATATTTATTGGAGGGAGTTAAAAATTATTTTGACAGTTGCTCTAATAGAGTTCTGACATTGCCAAGGTGACTTTCACTCAGCTTTTAATCATAGCCAAGTTTAGGGGGATTTTTTGCACCTCTGGGTATTGCTTCTCTTTCTAGATCAGAACACATGTCCCCTTGGTTTTCACTGTGATTATATTATTAACAGTTAATTTTCATGGGGTGCTAACTATGTGCCAGGACCATGGTAAGCTCTTTATACATATCAGCTCACTAATGCACAGCATGAAGCTAAAATGAGATGGCCACTATTCTTTCTGTGGCCATAAGGAAACTGTGGGTTACAGCCCAAGGTCAAACAGCCAGTAAGTAGCAGAGCCAATATCAAATGCAAGGCGAGGCTGTGTTCTTAACCCCTATGCATTATGGCCTCCTATTTAAAACTAAGAGCTCAAAGGAAATCAGTTTCTATTACCATTTCCAGAAGCGGTCTATCAGCCTAATTAATAATTGTGTAAATAGGATGAAATCTAACATTTATCCCTATGGTGCCTTCCTTGACATTTCCTTTTCAAATGATTCCCTTAGTTTTTAGATTAATTATCTTGATTTATAAAGCACTTCCTGTTGATTTACAGTCCGTGTGATAGTTTTCTTATCTAAATTAACTTAAAAATCAGTTTTATCTATAAAAATAGTATGCTCAATCAATTACTTTGCTCTATATTCAAATGCTTGATGGCTCTTACTTTAATTGCACCTATCCATTTTATAAGAAAAAAACCTGCTTATCAGATTTGGCAGGCAGGTTTGCACTTTGCAAATTCAGGTTGTTCCAACTCATGATTCCATGCTGCCTTGATGTTATAGATTTTCTCTTTGTTGCAATGTTTTGTTTTATTCTTATGTAATTTCACTGCATGCCAGGAGCACAGTGTTGGTCAGAGGTGGGCATACTTTGGTACTTCAATGGGACACCATGTGTGACCTACCAAGTTCTAAGCATTCTTCTAAACTTTAAGGAAGTTTCCCATATTTGTTCTTAATTTTTGATAGAATTTCAGTTCTGTTTGAAAAGACACAGGAAAGAAAGTATTTCCATAATAAAATCACATGAACAATCATTTTGCCAACCTTGCATTGAATTAACTTCCTGTGTTTCTATACCATGGCCAACGCAACTATCTACTGAACTCCTTACCAGCGGAAACAGAATTTCAAATATTTTTGAATCTTCTCAAATTTACTTTAAAGCTCTGGAACTCCTTATTTAAAACTAATCATATGCCACTACACAGCACAACAACACAGCTGTGCTCTGTAGGCGGTTAAGGAGAGTGGGCGTGAGCACCACTGCATGCGCCCCACATCCTCCACGGGGCCTTCGGGATCAGAGCAACAGTTAAGGGCCCTGCCTGAATGTAATGACTTTTAACTTAAGGAAAAAAAGTAAGCCTCAGTAATCTGTGTTCAAAAGAAATGTCGTCTGTGCCTCCAGTTAAAGAAGGCATTGCATAGAGGGTGGTGGCCTGTAGCCAGACCACGACCCTAGAGCACTGGCTGAGTGACACAGAATACCAGCTCTAAAGATAAAAAAATAACTTTTCAGGGTGATATGATGTTGTAAAATTCATTGTGGAGATGGCTGCACAGATCTGTGAATACACTAAAGATTGCTGAATCACACAATATAAATGGATAAATTGTACGGTATGTGGATTATATCTCAAGTTATGCAATCAATAAATGAATACATAAATTTACTGATGGAAGAAATAAGGTTCTTTAGAAATGGAACACTGCTATCTTCTATTGTCTCTATTTATCTTCAGAATTTACCAAAGACTTCATCTCTTAAATTCATTTTCTCAGATTAAATAATTTAGCCTTTCTAAACCAGTATTACTTCTGTATTCTAGTTTTTCCTCTAAGTAAAATATTTGTAGACGTTTGCCCAGTCATTTAAATCCTTCATGAAATTTATTGTATCTTCAAAGCCTTATATAATCCCTGTATTTTGTGAGATCACATAATTTATGATTATAATTTTTCCAGTTAATCATATTTAATAGAAGACACAATTCCCTTCCATATGTCTCAAATATGTGAATGGAAACCCTTGATTTAAAAATGCATAATGAGAAACTAGGTCTATTAACCCCCAACCAAAAATTTAACCACCAAATAAATGGTCCATGTTTAGAGCATGGACTCCATGAGCTGGCTTGCCATTTCTTTTCTCATTCTATGTCATTTTGCAATCTCTACAAGTCCCTCATTCTGTTTGGGACTGTATGTGCTGTGAGGTAAAACTGAGGGCCAGTTTGGGACAGTAAATTGAACTTGCCTGACTATTCCAGTGTTCAGAAGAAAATGAGTAAGTCGAAAATTAACTTGAAGAACTAACTTAAGACATCTGATTTCCAATTGTTTGTTCAAAACTGTAATAAAGATGAAACGTTTGGCTCTCACAGGCAGGAAGCCTTTCTTCCTCACCCTACCCTCTTCACTCATACCCTTGTCTACTGATCCTTTTAGGCCAGATCCCTTATGCTACATGTTTCAATATTTCTTCCTCACCCCCATAATGCCAAAGAATCAACACAGTTTCAGTTGTTTCTCAGCAAAAGACCCCACTGGACAGAAATCCATCCTGTGACTTGTGTCTAAAGGTTTGTTCTCCATCCTGTTTGGTGACATTAGTGCCCAGGGGAGATGGGTTAGGCTAATCACTTCTGAAAACATTGATCTGATTTCTCTAGAATATAGTTCAGTAGCAAATCCTGGCCATAGGGTAGACATAGGAAACAAAAAGCTAACTGTGACCACCTAAATTTTTAAGACAAAATATTGTGGCTGTCTGAGCAAGGAGAGGGGAGAGGGAGGATGGGATGGGATGGGTTGGGATGGGGAAGGAAACACATGAGATGCAAAGTACTCATGACAGTCATCCAAGCTGGGCAGTGGCTTCATGGGTATCCATTTTATTATGTTCATTATTTAAACATATTATTTTTCAAATACCAAAAATTAGATAAAAAGAAAAGTAAAGCAAAAAACATAGCACTGTTTGGTCATTTACTTAGAAAAATTATGTAATGGAGGGAAACACTGGCTTCAGTTTGTGCATGCACATTTTAAAAAGAAATTGTTTTTTCTAAGATAAAATTCCACCTGTTAATATTAGATTGTATTGAGTTGGTCAAAAAGTCCATTTAGTTTTTTCCATAAAATAAGACATATTTTTCATTTTCACAAATAACTTTATTGATTTGGATATTTTGAGTATGTTGGCCATCTCCCGTGTGGTATAATGTTGATTGTTCTCAATGTCTCAATTTGATGACCATCAACTTCAACTGGTCTACTTGACTGTGGAGCATCTTCCAGCGAGAAACCTCCAGCACAAACCTTTGCAAACCACTTTTGACACATTCGATCAGTCACAGTACCTCCTCCATACACTGCACAAATCCTTTTTTTTTTTTTTGCATTTCAGTTGCATTTTTATCCCTCTTGAAATAATAAAGCATAATATGCCAAAAATATTGGCATATTTTCTTCCATCTTCAATACTAAAATGGCTACACAAAAATTTGCCAATTTTTATGTTTTTTTTTTAAAAAATGCACACTGATATGACAGCTATCACAATACAATCTAGCAAAATTGTTTCAAATGAAGTTAAGGACAACTAAATGCTATTAGAGCCATTTTAGGGGGAAAACCATGGAAATTTTTTTGATAACCCAATATTTTAACAAACAAAACAATGAGTTCCACTTCCCACATTAAGAATAAATGTGAAGCATTATTTTTTTTTGCACTGAATCCAAATGAGTCCAACCAAGTCCACAACAAAGTTCACAGTGGGCAAATGTGATACCTTAATTAAAAGCAAATGAAATGTTGCCCTAGCTGGTGTGGCTCAGTGGATTAAGTGCCGGCCTGCAAATCAAAGGGTTGCTGGTTCAATTCCCAGTCTAGGGCACATGCCTGGGTTGCAGGCCAGGTCAGTAGCAGGGGTGCATAAGAGGCAACCACACATTGATGTTTCTCTCCCTCTCTTTCTCACTCCCTTCCCCTCTCTAAAAATAAACAAATAAAATCTTTAAAAAATAAAAATATTATTAAAAAATAAATAAAATGTGAATACAGGGTTCTGATGGAGAAATCCCCACTCTCCTGAAGCTAGCAGAACTTAAGCGTAATCAGAGAGAGAATCAGACAGCCAGCATTCCCTAGGCGCCTACTATGTATCTCAGCACTTACTATGTGTCTTTCCTGTCCTGGTTGCTCTGGCTACTTAAACACCATTCCTGCGACCAAAGAGCTCACAGACTAGGAGGAAGAAGGCCACAAAAAGCAGTACATACACAATGTGGTAAGTGCACTGGAGCCAGAGAAAGACCCCCTGTGGTGTGGGAGCAGACACAGTCATCTTTGTAAATATTGCTAAAAGCCCGAATGAGGTCACTAGTTTACCTTCCCCTTCCCAGAGGAAAACACACCTTCCATCCATTAGGTGAAAGTCTCACTAAGATATCATTAAACCAAAAAAACAGGAAGAATATAGGAAAAAGTTTTTGGCCACCTTGCTCACCAAAAGTCAAACCTGACAGGGAGAGAAAGGTGGTAACTGACTCCCTTCTGGAGAAGATGCTTCCATAACGGGGTAGAGGCAGCAGTTCCATAATTCTGCTTCTAGCCATGGACAAACCGCCAGCTCTTGGGGCCCAAGTTTCCTCATCTGCCAAAGAAGGCACTTTTAATACCTCACACACTGTTGTCTGATCAAAACTGCCCCATAGGATGTCATCAGGGGTACCTTGAAAAACCTGGCCACGTCAAGTATATCTGAGAAATGCTGGGTTTGACCAAGTTGGGGAAGGGGAACCTGATAAAGATTATCAGTGAGGTTTGCCCATACTAAATTTTCAAACAAAAGACAAAGTGCAACCTGAAGTTTTGATTCTGCTGGTTTCTGGAGCCATGCCACCCTGCCTCTCGGAGCCAGAAGAGAAGAGGCAGAGGCATCCGGTGAGCACATCCACGCCCTCACTTCCAGGGTGCCTCAGTGTTGCCTTCACTCAAACCACACTTCCTGCCACTCCACATGACCCTGGGTTTCTTGCCAGTTTAAAATTTTAACTATTTAGAGGTGGGAAAACAAGCTTTTCAGAGTTCCATCAAATAAACCTTAGGCAATGTTGCTGAGGCTATAAGCAAGCAAAATTTTATCACAGAAGAGGTAACATTCCATGTTTAATATTGATTAATTTCCCTTATGCAAAGTAAATCAGAATGTTTCTGTACACAGGATCAGCCATGAAACCAACCTTTGGGATTTCTTCTTCAAAAACTACCATTTATGCTGGTTACCTGTACAGGACATAAGGTTTTTCACTTGCCTTTAGCCACCCTCACAGTGGTGTGAGGCAGAGTATTGTACAGGTCATAAGGGTGGGGAAATGGAAGGGCAGAAGCTGCTGTGCCCAGGGATGCCCAGGTAATGAGAGAGGTGGCGTGTGAACACAGGTGCATGTGACTCCCAAATCTCTAACTCACCCAATACATCACACCACACCTGGTGAAGGGCCCCTCCTCCTCAAGGGCCCCCTGAATATGGAGAGCCCACAATGGCTGTGCTGCCCTCCCTATGTCTCTTAGAACCCCTCTATTCCTAGCCGTGGCTTGTCCCTAACCTCAGTAAACTCCTCTGTAAACAGAAAATATATCCTTACCTCACTGAATTATTATGAAGATTAAATGGGATAATATATATTTAAAACCCTTATAAGTTACAAAACACTATGTAAGGTAAGGTATGATTAATTATCCCTTTTTTTGTGTGTTATAAGCTTTAAAAAACATTCATCAGATTAACAGCATAACAATGGTTACCACTCAGTGCTCACCTATGACAGGCACTGTTACCTCAGCCAGTCCTCAAATGAAGCCTATGGGGGAGGTCACTCAGCTGGTACAACTCAGCCCTGCCACTAGCTCATTTTCGTGACCAGGAGCAGTTCCTCTGTGGCTCAGTTTCCCATCTCCAAAATGCTGCATCATGGTGTTGCTGTGGGGATTTGTAAATACCTAAGTGTTTACTGCTTTATTTCTTGCTCCTACCTGGCTAAACCATAACTGAACTCAGATCCAGCTGACTTTGCTGTCTCCACTAGCTGTGGCACTTACTGTGGTCAGTAATCTGGGAAGAGTTTACATATCTCTTTGTGTTATCTGATTTAAAATGTCTTCAGGGCATTGTAATTCAGGTGACACATTTTCTCCCTCTTTATATGAACAGCAGTGCCTGGCACACAATGGGAATGACCAACACTTGTTGAATTAAATTAGAAAACTTTGTGGCTCTTTTTTGTGATAACTGGTTTCACCAGACTTGGTCTAGCTGCAGGGATGTTGGTTCTCATGGCAGTGAGGCAGGAAAAGGGTGAGAAGGGCCCCCAGGAAAATGCTGAGAGATGACCAAGCTACCATGAAGAAAAGGGAATTGGGAGGTAGAGCTGAACCATCATTTTCCCTGGGGGTACAGACATCTGAGCATTAGGGGTTGAGCCCTTTTGGTGGAAGGGGCTGAAGGAATTAGAAACTGGATGGACACATGTTAAGCTGAGGGCTTTTTTAGACCTTTGTTCTGGAGAACTAAAGGGTCAAGTGTGGAGCTGGAGAGGAGGAAACAGGAACACGATGCTCAAAAGGCTAAGTGACTATAAAAAACTCCAATTCCCTCTTAGGCTAATGAGGCACTTTAAGTGACATGCCAGTTACTAAGCTCCTGCCTCGCAGCTCCACACCCACCTCCACGCACTCTGCTGTGTGAGGCTGAGCTGGCCTCTGCAAACCACATCTCTGCCCTGCCAGATCTCTCCCCTGGAGGGAGACTGCAGGTAGGAGAGCAGAAAAGAAATGGCTCCTCCCTGCTGGCTTCCTGCAGTGAGGGCCTCAGCAACACTGCTTCTGTACCCAGAAATGCCAGTTTGACCAGCAGCGGCTGAATCCACAGTGCAGTTTTTCTAATACCTGCAGAACCAGCCTTGATGTACCCTCCCCAGATGCCCTGGCCCCTAGAGTGCCTCTTCTGAGCTCAGGGACACCTGCCCTTCCTCCTCTTCAGAGGTCCTGGTCTTAGCTTTGAGGGAACTCTCCACCAAGCTTTTAAGTTTCATGAAATCCAACTTCTTCCTCTGTTTCCTCAGAAACTTTAGAGGAAGTTAGAGCGGTAGCTTTAGAGGGGTAGCTGCATCCTGCAGTGATTCTATCCATGAAACCTTAGTGTTTTCCTTTTCATTCCTCAGTTGCCTCCCTCAAAAAATAACATTTCTTAGATCAGATTCTTCTTACTTACTTACAGACAAACAAAAACCTGGTGTAGTTTCTGTATCCTGTGTGGATCCTGACTGATATATACATACCTAGGAAGGACAGGAGGAAGAGATTTACCAAGAGTCAGGTGGTCCCTACCCCTGACATCATGCCAGAGTCTCATACACCACAGGAATAAGATCCAGAATAACCAATTCACAACATAAATCTAAACAAAGCAATGAAAAAAAAAGGTGTTGATGAGTTGCTCAGAGAAAACCAAATTTTTTTAAAGTACAGATCCTCTGATAATTTGGGGAAATTTCCAAAGATCCCACCCAATAAAGTAACACTCCAAGTATTGCACCGTAAAGTACCTCTATCCCTGCAAAGATATCAGACCTATGATCCTTCAAGTTTCTTTCCTTTCCTTTATCAAATAAAATCCAGTGGTATCAGAAGGTGAGACCCAAGCAAGGTGAGGGTTGGGGGAATGAGCATCAGGGGGTGGAGCATGCTTCTAGGTTGATGGAACAAGGCTGGAGGGGGACATGCCACTGAAGCCAGCTACACAGCAATGACTCCGTTCCTGGGTCCTTAGCCAGGGATTCAGTCTCTGTGTGTCCACCCACCTGCTACCCTGAGGGGCTGTCATTAATTGTGTTCAATAAATAGCAATGAGTCAGAAAACAGCCCCGTACTCTCATCAGCACAGATTCTTCCACTGTCCTCCTGTCCACAGTGCTCTCTTCTGCCCTGCAGTGTCATAGGAAATTCTGCCTGAGGCTGAATGAAATGGAATCAAACATATTCCTATAGGCTGTTTTTCAGTGACGTCATTCCCTAAAAACCTGAGGATTCAAATGGTTTGTATGCAATGCTTCCCTGTTATCCTCACTTCACAAGTGATACAGAGACCATTTTTGTTCCTATGGAAGGTGTAAAGAACCTGAATTTGACAAACCAGATAGGAGGTAGTTTCATCTTGGCAGAGGTTTCCAAGGTTCTGAATTTCACTTATTGAACTGTTTATTTTTTGGAAAGGGAGGCTGAAAAAGGTGGGGATAAGGGAAGAAGACTGGCTCCTCATTTCAGTTGGAGGATTGTGTTTCTTCGTTGCATCTATTCTGTTACCTGTATCACCTAGTCCCTGAATTATGCTGATAACTATGTTGCTGGGCATCAGTCCATGGGTTTGGAAAGGTGTTGGCAGAGGCTGAGGAGGGGAGGAGGAGCAGTTTCTGCATGGAGGTGCTATAGTGGTGAACCTTCAAGAGAAATGACAGAAGAGTGAGCTGTAACACCTTGAATTTCCCTCGAGCTGATGCAGTTGTTATGGGCTCACTGTGAGGCAGGATTCTGCCTGTGCTGTCTGTCCCTCCTCGCTTGTTCTGTGTGCTGCTAATGAACCAGAGCCATGTCAGTGCTCAAGAAAGCTTTGGTTGGCTCACCCCTTCTCAGACTGTTTTAAGGAGATAAAGCAGGAAGCAGAGAGGAGAGGAGGGAAAGGGCTAGATGGAGGATTTGACTGCTGAGGCAGAATAGAGAAGAGCCCACAATTGCCTTAAGAGGCTGTGAGCAGTAGCTCAGCGCTGGGCCAGTCTCAAGGATGGTCTCTCATACCATCATTACCTTTACAATGCCCATGTACCTGAAATGTCTGCCTTTCTAGGCTTCTCCCACCGTGGAGGCTGGTGCAGCAGGCAGGGAGTACTGTTGGTGATGAAGAGGGAAACGGGGGAGGGGGGAGACGCAATGCACGATATGTCAGCATCAGAGACACTCTTATCACCTATTGGTTGTGGATAGGTGAAATATGGGATCCCTTTGGGTGACTGGCAAATACCCTCTCAGCTCTAAAGCAAAGGCACTAGATAAATCCAATCAACAGAGAGTCTGTGTGGCAGCTGAGTCTATTTTAGGGCTGGCAGGTTGGTGAATTTTCCACTGTTAGCTCTCACTACTGTTTTCAACTGTCTTAAAAAATATATTACAAGTGATAGTAGAGGTCGGATCTCTTAAAGACTGGAGCCAATCAAAGCAAAAATGGCACATTTTACAAAGGCTAGAGAAGTGATATAAAAATACAAATGTCTACAAAACATATTGCCTGCAAACACTTTGGAATCAATGAACCCAACTTTGTCAGTGTTTCTTTTTTCTTCATTCTTTCAACAAATAGTTTTGAACACTATGTGCAAAGAAACACAAAAGGTAAACGAGACACCATGATTAGTAAAATATTCTTTTCCCTAAGAGATTTATAAGCTGATAGGGAGATAAGTATGGGCTAATTTAAATATGTAATTTAGAGACTTCTAGTCAAGATGGAGGTATAAGTAACCATGGCTCACTTCCTTGCAAAACCACAGCAAAATTACAACTAGACTACACAACAAATATCATCCAAAATCATCAGAAAATCAAGTTGTACAGAAGTCCCAAAACCAAGGAATTAAAGAAGTCACATTCATCCAGATGGGTAGGAGGGGTGGAGTCATGGAGATGCATATATAAGCATGGAGACTCAGGACCAGAGGTCCCACTACCACATGTGGTAGATAAAAATTGGGAGAAATACTTCAGGCACAAGGGATCCCAGCCCCACACTTCCAGTGCCAGTTAAGTCCCCATAACTTCTGGCTGTAAAAACTGGTGGAGGTTGGGGCAGTGGAAGAAACTGAGTTCTCAGGAGTCTCCTCTTAAAGGGCCTGCAATGGACTTATGACTTACACCGACTCACTCCCTCTGGGCTTCAGCAATGGGGCAGCAGCTGGAAGGGTACCAATGGCATATGGGGAGAAATTAAAGTGTCTAGCTCCAGGGCGAGAGCAGAGGGACAGCCTCCTCCTGGGCAAAACTCCAGAGGCCAGGCAGTAGCACTGTCCCCTTCCTGCGCCCTCCCCCACACAGAGCCACAGAACATGGGTTGCCCTGCTCTAGTGATTACATAGGGCTCCACCCTATTCAGCTTACAGGTATGTATTTCCACAATAGGCCACGATACTAAGACAGGGAGTCAAAGCAGCTCTACCTAATAAAAAGAAGCAAACACAGAGAGGCTGCCAAAATGAAGAGGCAAAGAAATATGGCCTAAATGAAAGAACAGAACAAAATCCCAGAAAAAGAACGAAACAAAATGTACATAAGTAATCTATCAGATTTAGAGTTTAAAACACTAGTTATTAGGACGTTCAAGGAATTCACTAGGTACTTCAACAGTATAAAGACAGACCCAGGCAGAAATAAATGTTACACTGAGTGAAATAAAAAAAATACAGGGAACCAACAGTGGAGCCGATGAAACTGAGAATCAAATCAATGATTTGGAACATAAGGAAGAAAAAAATATTCAATCAGAACAGCAAGAACAAAAAAGAACTAAAAAAACAAAACAAAACAAAAAAACAAGGAGAAGCTAAGGAGTCTCTGGGAAAACTTCAAGTGTCCAAATATTTGAATCATAGGGGTGCCAGAAGAAGAAGAGAAAGAGCAAGAAATTGAAAACTTATTTGAAGAAATGATAAAAGCAAATTCCCCTAATTTGGTGAAGGAAATAGACATATAAGTCCAGGAAGCATAGAGAGTCCCAAACAAGATGGACCCAAGGAGGAGCACACCAAGACACATCATAATTAAAATGCCAAAGGTTAACTATAAAGAGAGAATCTTACAAGCAGCAAGGGAAAAGAAGATAGTTACCTAAAAAGGAGTTCCCATAAGACTGTCAGCTGATTTCTCAAAAGAAACTTTGCAGGCTAGAAGGGACTAGCAAGAAGTATTCAAAGTGACAAAAAGCAAGGACCTACAACCCTAGATTACTCTGTCCAGCAAAGCTATCTTTTAGAATTGAAGGGCAGATAATGTGCTTCCCAGACAAGGTAAAGCTAAAGGAGTTCATCGTCACCAAGCCATTATTATATGAAATGTTAAAGGGACTTATTTAAGAAAAAGATCAAAACTATGAACATTAAAATGGCAATAAATTCACAACTATCAATAACTGAATCTAAAAAACAAACTAAGCAAACAAGCAGAACAGAAACAGAATCACAGATATAGAGATATTTGGAGGGTTATCATTTGGGAGGGGGAAGAGGGAGAATGGGGGAAAAGGTACAGGGAATAAGAAGTACAAATTGGTAGGTAGAGAATAGACAGAGGGAGGTTAAGAACAGTATAGGAAATGGAGAAGTCAAAGAACTTAAATGCATGACACATGGACATGTACTAAGAGGGGGACTATCAGAGGGAATGGGGGGGTACCAGATGGAGGGTGGCAAAGGGGTAAAATTGGGACAACCATAATACCATAATCAATAAGATATATTAAAATGCATAAATATTTAATCTAAATATTGATTAAATTAGTTCAATGAATGAAGGGAGGGATTACCTTAGTGTAATGATTATACAATGTCATGAATGGGATGGAGGAGGTCCTGGGGCAAGAAAGTTGTCTTCAGCAAAGACACTGTATCAGCAAAGTCTAAGAGATAATAGCTGAGGTTCCTTTAAGTTCCAAATGCTAAGAATAGATGAACTATGTTTTTAGTATGCTGAATTTGAAACACAATCAGCACATCCAACTGGACATTGCTACTAGGCAACTGGACTGCCTGTCAGGAGAAGAAGGAGTGCTCATGAGAGCAGAAGGCAGGCCTCGTGTTTCTGTGGTCTTCCCCACAGTATCTAACAGAGTGACTACTCAGAGAAGTTCATGTAACTTGTATAGACAACATAAGATTTCTTGTCATATTCAGTCAACTCTCTAATATAAGAAATTGATCACCTAGTCTAGGATCACTTGGTTCCTGGGTTAGCCCCCTGCCTATTGCTATTTGGCCTTAAGTCTTAGTGTGACTTTGAGATAACTAAATTTGATTTAAAGATGGTATTCTCCCCAACTTCCAGGAAATTAATTTGTATTTGTGTTTAAAAGGACAAAGGGTCGAGTTTTTCTTTATCTGGGTTTCAATGGCATTAATACCAGAGTGTTGCCTCATACATTCCCAAACTTTAATAAATAAATGTAAGTGCGGATTTATCTTGAAAGTATAATGTTTCATTTGTACTTGTTCTCTCAGATCTACGTATTTTTTTATACATGGCTGATCTGGATAATTTAATGACCCCAGAATAAATTTTCAAAGCTGATCGTGATGACTGGTTACTACTTTCTCATGGCTAATCCAATTCTCCAGGAATTTCACTCTGCTTACAATGTGTGAGGCAGTTGGTAAGAAATTTAAAATGAACAAGATATAGACTCTTTAAAAGGAGCTTAAAATTTGGTGAAAGAAAAAGGACTAGAAATGCTTATAACATGAGACATTCTAGGCTATGTGCAAAAGTGAAGCAAATCTTTTTTTTTCCCCTTAAAAAAATCAAATGCTGACCAGTCTGGTCCAATTTACAAAGCTATACTTCCACTGACTAATATAAAATCCAAAGGGACAGGTACTACGTACATGGGGTTTAGTGGTAAAAGAGGAATGTGTCTGCTGAGTTAGTCCCCTCTCCTACCTAAATCCCTATCAGGGGATTTTATGCTGGGAGTATTTTCTCAGAGGTGGGGATAGAGCTGAATGAATACTAGTACTCCCACCCTGTTCTTCATCAACCAACGCACATCTCCATGCTAGGTGATGTCAAGGTGCAATCTTTAGTAAGGACTACTCAGGTGGACGCTGGCCATGACCACATTATCCGTGGAGCATGGATTCTGGCCCGAGGGTTCTCAGTCCAGCTGGCTGGATGCCCCAGCCCATAACCAATGGAATGTACACTGCTGAAAGTAGGGCCTGACATGGGTCCCTTCTGAGGGCTCCCAAGGGGACTAGGATGCATATAGATCATTAGGAACCACTGCTCTGGTTTAATGCACTCTTCTCTTGCTCTGTAAAAGGACTCTGGTCACACACACATCACTATTCACTCTTGTGTTTGCACACACTGAGACCCAATTTCAGTAGGTCTGTCAATTTTAAATATATTATCCAACATTTACTGAGCATTTATTATGTGCCAGCACTTACTAGGTACTAAGCTGAAGACCTTTCACACATTGGGACTTTTAATCTTCAAAAACAACCTTAGGAGGTACATACCATTGGCTTCCTAGTTTATAGATGAAAAAACTGCAACTTACAGACATTAAGTGACTTACTCAAAGTCACACAGCTATTCAGAGTAGAGACAAGATGTGCACTCTGTGCTTGACATCAAAATTTGTGCTTTTAACCACTAAGGTACACCAGCTTATTTATATGTATCATATAGTCAGTTTTTAAAATGTGTTCTGCATCTTTGTACAAAAGACTATTTGATACCTATTTATTCATAAAAACAGAGAAAAACAAAATATACACTTGGAAATGATTTTCCAAAAAGATATATTAAGCATCTATGTTCCTAAACATTTTACTGTTTATGTGTCTGGAATCTTAACAGGATGCCATTACCGCTCCCAGAGACGGCATGTTCAGTGCTTCACCTGACACTCTGGGAGTCACTGAAGTGCAACTGCTGCAGTCCAGCCCATCTGCAGAGGTGACCTCATTCAGCCTGTGTACGAATCAAGCAGGCTCTGAAAAACACCACACTGCCGAGCAAAGCTGCAGGGTTCTCACTGTTTTTGGAATAAAAGAGGGTTCTCATATTGTTCTAGGGAAGACCACTGCCAAAGAAACTAGCATTCTGAGCTCATTCCTCTGATCAGCACATATTACCCTACAGCCACGTGAACATTAACCCTACTACTAATGAGAGCCAATATTTATGGAACTTCACGTGCCAGATACTGCCCTCCGGCTCTCAGTTGGTCCTCACACTAACCCCTTGGTAGAGAGGAGAAGCCTCAGGCACAGAGAGGCTAAGAAACTTGCCCAGGATTATAGTTCTACACTATATAGAACTATATCATTTTAGTCAGTGAGCAGCACAGTTGGGGTAGGAACCAAGAAGCTGACTCCAGTTCCTGGGCTTGTTACCACCCTCCTCCCACCACTTTCCAAGTATCAGTTACTGTGACAGGCACACAGATTATAAAAATGAATAAGATACAGCTCCTCAGGAAGTGGAGAAACACCCCAATGACAACAGAAATAGGAGGGACAGTTTTCCATGTAAGTTTAAAGGGGCAACATGGTAAACACTAACCTAAAACTGTCAAAGAAACTACCAAGAAAGGTTCAATCAGTACTAATTTCTGGAAATGGGTCCCCTAAGGCAGTGGTCAGCCATGGCGATGGTGTGAATATAGAGAAAGGCAGAAAGAAAGAGGCAGGTGTGGACTTAAAATGCAGCCATGACTCAAGACTTGTGAGGGCCTTATCAGGCTGCCGCAGGGATCACAGTGTAGACAGCTGGGTTCCCACTAGGAATTACCTGTAAATGGACCTACAGAGCCTGGCATCTAGTGGGCAATCTGTGAATAAATGGTGATTACTGGGTATGAAACTGTCAGAGGAAACTGTCCTACAAAGAGAACAGAGAACCTGTAGGTAGAACCAAGGGAACCCATTAGCTTAAAAAATGGATTTCCTTCCTCAGCATCCACAATCTCATAAGCAGAGATGCCCACAAGCTTCCTTTTAATGCAGAGATTGTGGAACTAACAACTCGTAAGTCAAATGTTATGTTGTTTTGTATGTGTATATTTAAAAATCAGAAAATTTAACACCATTTGGATTTCTAAGTTATCCTATAAAAAGGAGATGTGGCCACACAGGACTTAGACTTCCATAAGACCACTACTGTGGCCCCTAAAGAGGCAGGCAATGCCCCATTGCCCACAAGCCAGACCACTTCCCCAAGACCTTTCCACTGGGCCTCTTCTTAACTGCATTACGTCTCCAGGGGGACACATTTGAATTGGTGACCTAAAGTTCAGACACCAAGAACAGGAGGTTAATAAGACTGCTGTGGGGAAAAATTCAAGGCCATGCTTCATACAGTAAAAAGAAACTTTATAAAGAGACCAGGCTGTGGTCTTAATTGGGGAATACAAGGCCAGAGCGGACCACCAGCCATGAAGTGCTTCCAGCCTAATCTCTGCTCCCACCACCTCCAATATCATAGTTTTACATGTCTATAAACCTTTTATCTCATAATCAAAATATAATACCTCATTTAACAATATGTACTAAAGATATACATGATCTTATTTAATAATACTACAATATTAATATTATTGTCCCCCTTTCAAAAATGAGAATATGAAGCTCAGAGAAATAAGTAAACTCAAGGTCACATAACTGAAATTTGAACATGGGCAGTCTGCCTCCAGAGCTCATGAACTTGAGGTAGGATGGGGCATTAGACCTAAAGAATGTTAGTAGATGCTCCCTGTAACAGGGTTCCATGGTCAAATGAGTTTGGGAAATGCCAGCTTCAGGTTTCTTACTCAGAACCTTTAAAACACTAGAAGGTTTTGTGGATCTCCAATTGAGGAAAACCATGTCCCCAAATTTAGTTATAAAATCTTCTTTTTCAAGGAACACAGTATGGAATAGGCTGTGGTGGGAAGGATAGGTTCTGGAGCCACATAAATGAAATATCATAATTATGGGTTAAGTGATCCAGATTTTCTAAAACAAGCCAAACCTTATTTTTTAAAATAATGTTTTATTTATATAAATCTCTTAGCTTATGATCTCGCCTTTCCCTCATTAACCTGAAATCTCAATTAAAATAAATCTTGTTGTAGTGTTGGAGAGGGTGTGGAGAAAAAGGGACCCTAGTGCATTGTTGGTGGGATTGTAGACTGGTACGACCACTATGGAAAACAGTATGGAACTTCCTCAGAA
>CM052542.1:79212596-79252892 GCA_028533065.1 Trachops cirrhosus | reverse complement strand
GGAGGGAATTTCAGGGGAGAAGGGAAGGGTTTACAGGAACAAATATAGAGGACACATGGACAAAACTAGGGGTGTTGGAAAGGGGAGGGAGGAGGGGAGGAATGGGTGGGTGGGCTGGAATGGGAATAAAGGATAGAAACTGTACTGAATAAACTAAAATAAAAATTAAAAAAAAAAAAAGAACTTACATGTATACACATGGGCATGAAATAAAGGGGGAGTGTGGGTGGGAGGGGGTGTGCAGGGTAGAGGGGAGTGAAGGGGGGAAAATGGGACAACTGTAATAGCATAATCAATAAAATATATTTAAAAAACAAAACAAAAAAACCTTTCACAAATTATAAAAAAATTGAATCCAACAATACATGAGAGGACACTTTATCATGACTGGGTAAATCCCAGGAATGCAAGGTTAGCTGCACATGTGAGAAATCAATCAATTTCATTCATTATATAAGTAGGTTATCAAAGAAAACACATAACCATCTCAATAGATACAAAAAAAAAACAAGTGACGAAATTCAACATCCATGCATTATGAAAACTCAGGAAATGAGCAACGTAAAGAATTTCTCCAATCTAATAAAAGACAAAATAAAAAACCAACGGCTAATGTCATAATGAATGCTGAAAGACTGTTGCTTTGCCCTCAGGGTCAGGTGGAAGACAAGGATGTCCACTCTCATTATCTATTTCTATTTCTATTTCTATTTCTATTTCTATTTCTATTTCTATTTCTATTTCTAGTAACCTGAATTCCAAGCCTTTGAAAAAAGGTAAAGCAAAAGCAAAAACAAAAACAGATTAACAACAGATTGGTAAGGAAAAAGTGAAAATGTCTTTGTAGATGGCATGGTTGTTAATATAAAAATGCTTAATGGATACATTTCAAAGGTAATTAATACGTGAGTTTAGAAAATCACAATATACAAAAATCCATTATATACTTGACTCAGGGGCCTCAGCCCTACCTGGCTGTCAGGAGAGACAGGCCCAACCAGGAGACTGGTTCTACTTAAGAAACCAATGCTAAGGTCAGTGAGGGGGTCATTCCATCAAGCACCTGAAATCTTAGCCATCTGTACAACAAAGCTCAAGAACTAGCCTGTGATTAGGAACAGGGAGCAGCTGGACTCCAGCTTCCTGCCAGTTTACAATCTTTGATTGTCAAAATCGTTCAAAAAGTCTTCCTGTGACAATCAATTGCCATGGAGGGTTGCAAGAAAGAATGTTGCATCTATTTGCTGAACTGTACCAAATTTTACCTTTGAAACACTTTGACTTCATCTCATCTAAAATTGCTTCTTTTGAATTGCACCCCTGCATTGTGCAGGGTCCTCCTTGTCAAGGGTGCCGATCACTGTATGACATAATTTTCCTTATAAGGCTTTGGGAAATAAATCGAAATCAGATCTAAGAAAATGCCTAAGAAAGTGGGAACACCAAAAGTTCATCTCTCCCAAGCAAATGGATTTCTTTTTAATTTTAAGGATACCCTGAGTCACATCATTGATCATAATTCACTCCTTACTTTGAGCCCATGGAAGCTTACAGCCAACCATGCAGGTCACCTCTACAACTGTACAAGTGTCCTGGGTACATTTCTCTGTGTGACTCCTGTCCCAGTTCTATTTCACCCTTATTTCCTCTTTGTCCTGATTACCTCAACTACTTATTTTATCCTCTGGTACATACTTTTATATCACACTTCAAATTCTTTATGAAAGAAAGTGAGCCATAAATAACTAGACGCTTAAAGATAGTGTCAGCCAAAGCAGGTCTAATTTTCAGGTCTTGGGCACTACTCAGCTGTAATTTGTTGCTAGGTGCTCAAGAGCTGACAGGGCTTTTGGCCATATTTTTTCCCCATTCCAATACTAGAGAGTTCCAGTAAACTAGAGACCACAGAGGACAAAACTGACTATAGAAAAATATCCTAAATTAAACAGAATATTCAAGATGGATAGCGACTATATATTCTTATCAATGTAATTTTGTACTAAGGGGACCATCCCATGTAGGAAAAGCTTTTGATGTTTCTTGTTGTTGCTAAAAAATCTAAGATTAGCCTATGTAAAAAGGAAAACAAATGTGAGATAAGAGTCCAGGGATGGCAAAGCTTAAAATTAAGAGGAGAGGGATATGGTGGTGGTGGCAATAAAAAAGTGCACAGTAAGAAGTCATCAGTTTGAAAGTGGAGAAATTAAGTTGATTTTAGAACCTAAAACCATCTAATTTCATGAATTGTTTCTGCAGTAATCGGCCCTCCAACTCTGCCTTAACAGCTGCAGAAAGAGAAGCACTAACCATGCATATAGCCTCTGCTCCGCATCTCCAAAACAGAGACCCTCTGGGCATGGAGCATCTCCGAGTAAGAAGGCTAGACTGGGGGTGGGATATGGTGAGGAGCAAACAGCATTGGAGGAGAGACTGAAAATGGCTGCTACTGCTCAACACTATACCTTGGAAGACATAGGACACCTGTGCTGTCTCAGGAAAGTAATAGGGGTGGGTTGGAGCAGGGGTGGAGATACTTTTCAAACCTCCATCCCAGCAGTCCTTAGAAAAATCACTCTGCCATAAAGAAAAGGTCCCATCACCAAAGTGGAAAAGGGTTGAGAATAGGCGGTTGTTGTTATGAAACAGCTCTATACATAAGCAAATAACTATTCGAAGGCAAGTGAAGCCTGCATGTCTTCATATCAAGTGTGTTGACCCTGAGCTACAGAGAAAAGGTTATATTACACAATCATACTTTTGTCTGGCAATACAAGGTGAGAAATTTCAGGAAAATTTAAAAAATTTCACATGGTGTCATGTTTAAAAGTGATTATTCCTCAACTTACGAGAAAATGTAACTTCTCAGATGAACTTATCTGAAAGTTGGAAACCATGAGGTGTTTAAATGAAGTCAGACTTAGCTTCCTATCAATTTAAAGAACCTGCTACAGTGAGATCACTCCCAGTCTCCCACCTGAAGCCTGGAGAGTTATTTCCCTACCTACGATTTTTTCCCCCAAGCCCTCCTCACCTCCCTCCCAATTCCACCCCCCTCCTTGTTATTGTCCATGTGTCCTTTATACTTGTTCCTGCAAACCCTTCCCCTTTTCCCCTGAAATTCCCTCCTGTCTCCCCTCTGGTCACTGTCAGCCTGTTCTCCATTTCAGTGTCTTTAGTTATATTTTGCTTGTTTCTTTTGTTGAGTAGGTTCCTGTTGAAGGTGAGATCATATGGTATTTGTCTTTCAATGCCTGGCTTATTTAGCTTAGCATAATGCTTTCCAGTTCCATCTACGCTGTTGCAAAGGGTAGGAGCTCCTTCTTTCTTTCTGCTGCATAGAATTCCATTGTGTAAATGCACCATAGTTTTTTGATCCATTCATTTACTGATGGGCACCTAGGTTGCTTCCAATACTTGGTTATTGTAAATTGTGCTGCTATGAACATAGGGGTGCATAGGTTCTTTTGGATTGGTGTTACAGTGTTCTTAGGATATAATCTGAGTGGAATTGCTGGGTCAAAAGGCAGATCCATTTTCAGTTTTCTGAGAAAATTCCATGCTGTTTTCCATAGTGGTTATACCAGTCTGCAATCCCACGAACAGTGCACTAGGGTTCCCTTTTCTCCACAAACTCTCCAACACCTGTTGTTTGTTGCTTTATGATGCCATTCTTACTGGTGTAAAGTGGTATCTCATTGTTTTTAATTTGCATCTCTCTGATAGCTAGTGATACTGAGCATCTGTTCTTCTGTCTCTGGACCCCCTGTATGTCCTCCTTGGAGAAGTGTCTGTTCAAGTCCTTTGCCCATTTTTTAATTGGGTTGCTTGCCTTTGTAGAGTGGAGTCATGTGAGTTCTTTATATGTTTTGGAGATCAAACCCTTGTCCAATGTATCATTGGCAAATATGTTTTCTCATATGGTTGGTTCTCTTTTCATTTTAATATTGTTTTCTTTAGCCATGCAGAAACTTTTTATTTTGATGAGATACCATTTGTTTATTCTTTCCTTTATGTCCCTTGCTCTAGGGGACATATCAATGAAAATATTGCTGCGTGAAATACCTGAGATTTTCCTGCCTATTTTCTCCTCTAGGACTTTAATGGCATCATGATTTATGCCTGATTCTTTTCTCCACCTTGAATTTATTTTTGTATATGGTGTAAGCTGGTGCTCGAGTTTCATTTTTTTTTTGCATGTAGGTGTCCAGATCTTCCAACACCATTTGTTGAAGAAGCTGCTTTTATTCCATTTTATGCTTCTGCCCCCTTTGTCGAATATTAATTGACCATAGAGACTTGGGTTTATTTCTGGGCTATTTTTGAATGAGGTCTTTGCTTTTATTTATGTAATGAATTACATTTATTGATTTGCAAATATTGTATCATCCTTGCATTCCTGGGATGAATCCCACTTGGTCATGGAGTATGATCTTTTTAATATATTGTTGGATGCAGTTTGCCAATATTTTCTTGAGGATCTTAGCATCTATGTTCATCAGTGATATTGGCCTGAAGTTTTCTTTCTTTGTTGTATCTGTATCTGGTTTTAGGATTAGGATTATGCTGGCTTCATAAAAAAGGTTTGGGAGTCTTCCATCTTTTTGGATTTTTTGGAACAGTCTGTGAATGATGGGGGTTAGCTCTTCCTTAAATGCTTTGTAGAATTCTGTGAAACCATCCGGTCCAGGGGTTTTGTGTGTCAGGAGTTTTGTGAATATTGCTTCAATTTTGTCTGCTGTAATTGGTCTGTTCAGGCTTTCTGCTTCTTCATCATTCAGTTTTGGAAGATTACATTTTTCTAGAAATTTGTCCATTTCACCTAGCTTTTCAAATTTCTTGGCATACAGTTCTTTGTTGTAATTTCTTAACAATCCTTTGTATTTCTGTGGTATCTGTTGTAATCTCTCCTCTTTCATTTCTGATTGTGTTTATTTGGGTCTTCTCTCTTTTTTTCTTGATGAGTCTGGTTAAAGGTTTGTTAATTTTGTTTACCTTTTCAAAGAACCAGCTCCTGGATTTGTTGATCCTTAGAATTGTGCTTTTAGTCTCTACATCATTTAATTCTGTTCTGATCTTGGTAATTTCTTTCCTTCTACTTGCTCTGGGCTGTCTTCATTGTTGTTCCTCAAGTTCTTGTAGGTGTAGGGTTAGGTTGTTTATTTGAAATGTTTCTATCCTTTTCAGGCAGGCTTTTATCACTATGAACTTTCTTCTCAGGACTGCCTTCACTGTGTCCCATAAGTTTTGGGTTGTTGTGAGTTCATTTTCATTTGTTTCCAGAAACTTTTTGATTTCTTCCCCAATTTCATTCTTGACCCACTCACTGTTTAATAGCATGCTATTCAATTTCCATGATTTTGAGTGTTTTGGGTTTTTTTCCTTGGGGTTGGTCTCTAGTTTCAATCCCTTGTGGTCAGGGAAAATGCTTGATATGATCTCAATTTTCTTGAATTTGTTGAGGCTTGTTTTGTGTCCTATCATGTGGTCTATCTTGGAAAAAGTTCCATGTGCATTTGAGAAGACTGTGTACTTAGCTTCTTTGGGATGGAGGGCTCTAATATATATTAGTTAAGTCCATTTCGTCTAGGGCATTGTTCAATGCCACAATATCTTTGTTGATATTTTGTTTGGAAGATCTGTCCATTTTTGACAGTGGGGTGTTAAAATCCCCCACTATAATTGTGTTGCTGTCAATATCTTTCTTGAAGTCCTCTAAGATTTTCTTTATGTATTTGGTTGCTCCTATGTTGGGTGCATATATATTTCAAATGTTTATGTCTTCTTGGTGGATTCTTCCCTTGAGTATTATGAAGTGACCTTCTGGGTCTCTCTTTATGGCCCTTTTCTAGAAGTCTATTTTGTCTGATATGAGTATTGCTACCCCGGCTTTTTTTTCCTGTCCATTTGCTTGGAAAACTTGTTTCCAGCCCTTCACTTTCAGTCTGTGTAAGTCCTACCAAACAATTTTTGTTTGGTAATCAAATAGGTCATCACCTATTTAACCTTTTGGAGACTATGAGTAAAATCCTTGCTTCAAAATGTAATTTTAAGCTGATGACATATAGAAGTTTAGACACATCAATTTTTCAGAAGTAAAATATAATGTTTAATTTGATTTTTCCTGTGATTAAAACTATGGATGAGATTGTAAAGGTGTTAGAATATCAACAAATTGATGTTCTGCTTTCCTAGCCCTCTTAGAGCACCACTTTCTAACATGCACTAAACTAATAAAAGATAGAATACATTCTTGGTTCATTTACACAAAGGTAAGGAATTCCCTACAAACACTCCTATTTGCTTAGAGGTGATAACATGAGTTTGGAAAAAGAGAAATTAAAACTAAGGACAATTAAAATGAAATGTAATTTCAGAGGGGCTCACTAAAAGAAAACAACAGACCAATACCCCTTATTAATGCAGATATAAAAATTCTCAACTAATTGTTAACAAATCAAATCCAGTAGCACATTTAAAATATTATACCCTATGACCAAGTAGGATTTATCTCAGGAATGCACGGATGATTGAAAATACAAAAAGCAATCAAAGTACTACACCACCATAAATGAATGAAAAACAAAACCAACCCTTGTCACCATCCAAATTGATGCCGTGAAAGTATGTGACAAAATGCAAAAGTGTTTCATGATAAAAATATTTAGAAAAGTAGAAATATAAGGGTATTTCCTAAATATACTGAAGGCTATATAGGAAAAACGCACAGTTAACATTACACTCAGTGGTAAAAGACTGGAAAGTTTTTTCCCTAAGATCAGGAGTAAGATCTATTTTTACCACTTCTATTTAACATAGCATGTGAAGTTCTGGCCAGAGAAATTATGCAAGAAAAATAAATAAAAGATATCCAAGCCAGAAAGAAGTAAAATTACCGCCATTGCAGATGACATGATCTTCTATGTAGAAAACATTAAAGTAGCCACAAACAATGTTTTAACTACTAGAAAAATTAAGCAATATTGTATGATACAAATAAACAAGCAAAAATCAGCTGCATTTCTACACTAACAATAAAAAATGTTAAAAAATATAAGAAAACAATTCCACTTACAATAGAATCAGAAAGAATAAATTCCTTAGGAATTAATGTAACAAGAAGGCAAAAGACCTGTACACTGAAAACTATAAAACATTACTAAAAAAACTAAAAATGACACCAATATATAGAACGTATCCATGTTAACAGATTAGAAGACAGTGGTAAGATGACCATGGTACCCAAAGGGACATAAAGATTCAATGGAATCCCTATCATAATCCCAACTGCATTTTTTGTTGACATAGGAAAATCCATCCTAAAATTAGTATCAAATTTCAAGGGACCCTAAAATAACCAAAACTATATTGAAAGTTGGAGGACTCACACTGCCCAATTTTAAAACTTACTACAAAGCCACAGTAATCAAAACTGTAGTATTAGCATAAGTATAGACACATATAAAAATGGAATAGAATAGAAAACCCAGAAGTAAACTCGTACATCAATGATCAACTGTTTTCAGATAAAGGTGTGCCAAGACAATTCACAGGAAAAAGAACAGTCTCTCCCACAAATGGTGCTGGGAAAACAGGATGTCCACATGCAAAAAAAAAATAAAGTTGGACAGTTATCTCGAAGCATGTCCAAAATGATTCAAAGTAGATCAGAGGCCTAAATTTATGAGTTAATACTATAAAACTCTTACAAGAAAACTTAGAAGACTATCTTCATGACACCCAAACCACAGTCAACAAAAGAAAAAATAGATAAATTTGACTTAATCAAAATGTAAAACTTTTGTACATCAAAGGCACTATCAAGACAGTGAAAAGATAAAACACCAAGTGCTGGTGAGGATGTGGAAAAAGAGAAACTCTCATTCATTGCTGATGGGAATGCCAAATGGTACAGCCACTTTGGAAGCCAGTTCAGTAGTTTCATATGAAACTAAACCTACTGGCTTCTGGTCAAGATGACAGCACAGGCAGACATGGCTTGCCTCTTTGCACAACCACATCAAAATTACAACTAAAATACAGGACAACTATCACTCAGAAAGATCAGAAATCAAGCTGAATGGAAGTCTGACAACTGTGAAATCAAGTTAATGGAAGTCTGACAACTACGGAATTAAAGAAACCTTATCCATTCAGACTGATAAGAGGGGCGTGAATGCAGAACAGACAGATGCCACACCCACATGGATTAAAATTCAGGAGAGATATCTTGGGAGTGAGGACTCCCAGACCCACATCAGGCCCCCCAGCCCAGGATTCCAGTGCCAGAAAGGTAAGTCCCCACAACTTCTGGCTGCAAAAACCAGTGGGGATTGAGTCAGTGGAGGAGGCTGCTGGAACCCTAAACTGTTCTTCTTGGGGAAGCCACTGTAGGGAAGTGGAGGCAGTCTGGCTTCCTTACCCAGGTATCTGGGTAACTAAGGGAAGCAGTGTTCCCATAGCCTTGGAGGGGCCTGGTAACTAGTGTTCTCACAGCCTTGAGACTGGGTCCCATAAACTGTTCCCATAACATGAAGTGGGCTCGCATGCACACAATTATGTTATGTTACATAATGTCTGGCACCTTGCCAGCTTTGTTCCCCTCTAGTACTTAAACAGGTAGGGACTCCTTGCTGGGGCAATAATGATGAGGTGCCACGATAGGTGCCATAGTGGGGAGAAAGGGCCATGACATGAGACACGCAGATAGACAGGCAGCTTGTGGCATGCATGGCTCACCCACCCATGAATAAAGGCATGCCAGACATCCCAACAGCTCCATGAATATTTTTCCATCTGCTCAAATACCATGAACCTGCCTGGCCTTGAATGGTGGCAACATACTACACATGGACTGGCCTACTCAGACTCACCCCCTCGGAGCTCCAGAACCAGGATGGCACCTTGAAGGGCACCAGTAGCATACAGGGAAAAACTGAAGTGACTGGCATCGGGGTGAGCAGAGGCCATTGTCTCTTTGTTGAGCCCTCTCCCAACACAGCCATGGAGCTGGCAGGCTGGGGCCATATTTGAGACTCCATCAACCTGGCTAACACTGTTTGTTTTGACCCATCTTGGAGATCCACAGAGGCTCTATCCCACCCAAATTATGCACCCACCCAAGCTGCTTTTCCATAAGAACAGCTAGTCTTGGCTCCTAAATCCTATGAAACAAGCAACAGTTGGCTTCAGTGACCCCTGGGCAGCTGGATTACAGTCACAGTTTGGCTTCACCTGGGACTCTCCCAACCAAGCACAAATAGAGGTCATGGCAGGGTACGCTGAGCAAAACACAGGTGGGGGCTGACCTTGGTCTACACCACCCAGGAAACAACAGGGCCAAGGCACCCAGTGGACAGCCACAGACCACGTCAGAGCACCATTACCCTACCACTACACAGCTGATCCTCCATGGAGGGCAGTGGTTGGTGGTCAGTAGCAAATCCTTACAGCTGACTGGCCTGGATAAACCTCTCCCATTGATCTGCCAACAGCAATCAAGGCTCAACTACAAGAGGAGCATATACTGAGCCCACACAAAGGGCACACCTCAAGGATCCAGCTTCTGTGATAGGGGAGGCTGTGCCACTAGACCATACCAGACACTTACTATATTAGGTGACACTACCAACATACAGAGTCAAAGCAGCTCTATCTAATACATAGAAACAAACACAGGGGGAATGCCAAAACAAGGAGACAAAAAAAAATGGTCCAAATGAAAGAACAGATCAAAACTCCAGAAAAGGAGCTAAATGAAATGGAGATAAGCAACCTATCAGATGCAGAGTTCAAAACAGTGTTTATAACGATGCTCAAGGAACTTAGTGAAGACTTCAGCAGCATAAAAAAAGGCCCAGTCAGAAACAAAGGATACCATAATTGAAATAAAGAACAATTTATATGGAAACAACAGTAGAATGGATGAAGCCAAGAATCAAATCAATGATTTGCAACATAAGAATGCAAAAAATGACCAATCAGAACAACAGGAAGAAAAAAAGAATCCCCAAAAAATGAGGGTAGTATAAACAGTCTCTGGGACAACTTCAATGTGTCCAACATTCACATCATAGGGATGCAAGAAAGAGAAGAGAAAGAGCAAGAAATTGGAAATCTATCTGAAAAAATAGTGAAAGAAAACTTCCCTAATTTGGTGAAGGAAACAGACATACAACTCCAGGAAGTCTAGAGTATCCAAACTATGATGGATGCAAAGAGGTACACTCCAAGACACATCATAATTAAAAGGCCAAAGATTTAAGATAAAGAGAGAATCTTAAAAGCAGCAGGGAAAAGAAGTTAGTTACCAGATGGTTGTCAGATGGGAGTGGAAGGGGGAGAATGGCTGAGAGGTGAGGGGATAAAGAAGTACAAATATGTAGTTACAGACTAGCCATGTGGATATAACATACAGTGTAGGGAATAGAATAGCCAAAGAACTTACACACATGACCCATGGACTTGAACAATGGTGGAGGGATTGCCTGAGAGAGTGGGGGATGCTAGGTGGAGAGGAGCAAAGGGGGAAAAATCAGGACAACAGTAATAGCATAATCAATAAAATATAATTAAAAAATAAAAGTAGGAGACTTCCAGCTAAGATGGAGGCGTATATAGACACACTGTGCCTCCTCCCACAACCAAAATAAGGACAACAACAATTTAGAAGCAAAGTAACAACCAGAACTGACAGAAAATTGAGCTGTATGGAAATCGTACAACCAAGGAGTTAAAATAGACGCATTCATCCAGACCAGTGGGAAGGGCAGAGTTGGGCAGCCAAGCTGAGAGTGGTCATGGCACAAAAAGCAGTGACACCAGGCGCATAAGGCATCCCAGGCACACAAGACTCAGCAGGCGGACCCTGGTCGAGCAGGCAGCAGCAGGCAGCAGCTGGTAGACATTGGGCACAGGGTGGCAACAGGCAGACACAGCAAGGTGGCGATTATGAAGTGGAGAACTGCACACAAGGCTGACTGGGCCACCCCACATTTGCCAGCAGATAAACCAGATGGAATTGGGAGCAAGACAGACTGCTCAACCCAGGGTCCCAGCTCTGGGAAATAGAGCCTCGGGGCGCTGTTTGAAAACACCTGTGGGGGTTGAGGTGCCAGGAGAGACTCCCAGCCTCACAGGAGAGTTCGTTGGAGAGACCTACAGGGTCCTAGAATGTGCACAAGCCAACCCACATGGGAATTAGCACCAGAAAGGCCCAGTTTGCTTGGGGGAAGCGGTGGAAGGGACTGAAATCCAGAAGAGAGTGGAGCAAGTGCCTTTGTTCCCTCTTGGACCCCACCCCCATACACAATGTCAAAACCCCGCCACTGAGTTGCCCTGCCCTGGTGAATACATACAGCTCCACCCCTCGTATGTAACAAGCGCGTTAAGACAAAAAAAAAAAAAAAATTGGCCCAAACGAAAGAACAGATCAAAGCTCCAGAAATAATACAACTAAATGACAAAGAGACAGCCAACCTATCAGATGCATGGTTCAAAGCACTGGTGATCAGGATGCTCACAGAATTGGTTGAATTTGGTCGCAAATTAGATGAAAAAAATGAAGGCTATGCTAAGTGAAATGAAGGAAAATGCACAGGAAGGAAACTGGGACTCAAATCAATGGAGTGGACCAAAAGGAAGAAAAAAACAACCAAACAGAAAAGAATGAAGAAATAAGAATTCAAAAACTGAGGAGAGGTTTAGGAGCCTCCAGGACATCTTTAAACATTCCAACATCCGGATTATAGTGGTAACAGAAGGGGAAGAGGAAGAGCAACAAGTGGAAAGTTATTTGAACAAATAATAAAGAACTTCCCTAATCTGGCAAAGGGAATAGAATTCCAGGAAGTCCAGGAAGCTCAGAGAGTCCCAAAGAGGTCGGACCCAAGGAGAAACACAAGGCACATCATAATTACAATAGCCAAGGTAAAAATGAAGGAGAGAAACCTAGAAGCAGCAAGAGATAAGGAGACAGTAACCTACAAAGGAGTTCCCATCAGACTGTCAGCTGATTTCTCAAAAGAGACCTTGCAGCAAGAAGGGACTGGAAAGAAATATTACAAGTCACGAAAGGGAAGGACCTACAATGTAGATGACTATCCAGCAAAGCTTTCATTTAGAATGGGAGGGCAGATAAAGTGCTTCTAAGATAAGGTCAAGTTAAAGGAGATCATCATTACCAAGCCCTTATTATATGAAATGTTAAAAGGACTTATCTAAGAAAAATATAAAAAATACGTACAGTAAAATGACAGCAAACTCACAATCATTAACAACCACACCTAAAACAAAAACAAACTCAGCAAACAATTAGAACAGGAACAGAACACAGAAATGGAGATCACATGGAGGGCTATCAGCAAGGGAGTGGGAGGAGGAGAGAGGGGGAAAGGTACAGAGAGTAAGTAGCATAGATGGTAGGTAGAAAATAGACAGGGGAAGGTAAGAATAGTAGGGGAAATGTAGAAGCTAAAAAACTTGTAAGTATGACTAATGGACATGAACTAAAGGGGGAGGAATGTGGGTGGGAGAAGGTGTGCAGGGTAGAGGGGAGTGAAGGGGGTAAAATGGGACAACTGTAATAGCATAATCAATAAACTACATTAAAAAAAAAGAATGGGCAAATTCATGGACACAGACAAATCAGAGGTTACTAGGGGTGGAGAGAGAGGAGAATGGGGAGTTACTGCTTAAGGAATCACAGTTCTCTGTTAGAGGTGATGAATACATTTTGGAAATAGTGGTAACGGTGGCACAACACTGTGAATACAATTAATGCCCTGACTTGTATATTTAAGTGTGGTTAAAATGGCTTATTTTATATTACATATATTTTACCATATAAAAATAAAATTTCAGCGGGGCTAAATATTTACACAATTTGAAGGAAATTTCTGTGTTCTTCACTAAAACAATATCTTTGTTTTTATTACCAAATCCACCTCCAAAAACAGTGATTATCTACTAATTGATCCATTTTGCAGCCAATTGTCTCAGTGGGCCTCAGCTTTTTCCCCCATAAAATGAAAGAACAGCCATGATAGAGCATTTGAAGTTCCTTACAGCTTTTAACAACCTAGGATTTGGCTCAGTTTAGAATAGTTACCTAAGATTCCACCCTAAATAAACTGTGAATGAAATACAAACCACCACAAATAATTTTGTTTAATATTTAACAGCATAACAAGAGATGCCAACCTACTGCTCTCTCCTCTGGCCACCTGGTTCCCCTGAACCCTTCAGCTGTGCAGGAGGGACACTCAAGTTTGCACCCTCTGCTTGGACAGGAATGTGCACTGGGGATGGTCTTTGCTATACCTGTTTCAGGTCTACCTCATTCAGATGCCACCATCTCAATGAGGCCTCCTCCACCATCCACTTTACCAGGGTTAACCTCTCACCCATCTATGCTGCCAATTCCCTTACTCAACCCTGCCTTCATCAAAGAATATCATTTTCTAAGATAATACAAGTTTCCATATTTATTTTACTTATTATTTATATTGCCATACTCTGCTGCTAGCCTATAATTCATGAGGTTAGGTAATCTTTGGTGGTTTTCATCACTTGTATATTTCAAAAGGCTAAAACAGTGTCTGGCATATAAGCAAATGCTCAGATACAGTATTTTTGAGAAAAATGAGTGAATGGTATGAAAGGCAAGGTTTATAGATTTCTTCCACTTTTTAATTTATTTGCTTAATTTAAATGGGTAGTATTAGGAAGAATTTCATACTTAAAATGAAGTTTTTAATTTGGATAGTGACTCTTTAATTTTATATGTGTGAGAGACCTTATCTCTCACATTATGAGGTGGTACTTTAACTGGTGCTGTTAGAGATGGAAATTCTGAGAAGACATCTCAGAAAGGAGAGACCTGGAACACAACAAAGGAACAACAGGAAAGAATGATTACTCTATTCATTCATCCCTACCTTCATTACTGTTCAGTGAGCTTATTCTGTCCAGGACAACAGCAGGTACAGGGTGATGACCTCCTTGAGACCTAGGATCTTACTGTTTCTGCTTCCATATTCCATCTATTTCATTTTCTTCCCCGGCAACTGAACTCCTGAAATGTACACAGCCTTCTGCATCCTGAGGTTTCCCCTCACAGGTTGTTTTATAGCAAAGCCAAGGGTCAAATTAAAACTATTAAAGTTTTATTACATATAAATTTTTAAAAAAATTATATTATGCAAGTTTTTCCTTCCTTGTTAGTAGGGGCTGATTTCTAGGAATTCTTTAATTTAATGAAGTGACACTTTCCCAAAATAATTGCTACAAGTAATAGTGAAACAACAACTGAGCATTTAACATTCACATATTATAGAACTTTACTAATTACAAGGCATTTCATCTATATTATCTAGAGTTTGATTCTCACAATGATATTACAGGGAATGTCAGACTGGTATTTTTATCTGTTTAAAAAATAAACAACATTTAAGCAAGATCACACAGATACTGGGGTTCAAGTCTATGTTTTTCTTTTTCACTTCAAGCATATATCCAGGAAATGCTTCCCCAGATTCAGGTTCAAATATTAATTTAGAGGGGCTATGTTCAAAGTATTTCATAACATTACAAAGTTCCACTTATGCCTGTGAGCTTTCTACTTTGTAATTGCCAATTTCCTGATCAACTTTATCATTGGTCTATGAAAGCCAGTAAAATGGCTTGCATAAGCAGGTACTCAAATATATCAGCAGACTTTTCTGCATGTGGGGTTTTATCACTCCAAATACGCCTTTCAAACTGGAATTGATACAGAATGAACTGATGGGGCTTGTCTTTAGCAGTGGTACTGAACAAAAGCTTCTTATTTCCCTTGATCATTAGTTATGATTTCAGCCACACAGGAATGAAAGCCCCACAGTACCCCAGTGCAACAGTACCCATCCAGACACAAGCTGAGAAAGGTCAGCACACATACATAAATTGTGATTTCCTCTCTGTCCGTCACTGACTCAGTCCTTGATCCCTTGCTTTCCAGCTACAATTCTTGAACTGTTTCCTGAGAGACCTGCCACTAAATGATTGACTTTTCAAGCTGTGCCCAAAGATCGATCTCTCCTGCCTGAAAAATTTCTATTCTTATATATAATCTTGGCCCCACACACTTCTGTCAATAAGTCCTTCACATGATCCAAAGGCAGACCTTTTTTAAAAGAATCTTTCCATGATATGGAACAGACTGTGGATTACCGTATTTTTCGGATCATAAGACACACCTAGGTTTAGAGGAGGAAAATAGGAAAAAAAAATTTGAAGCAAAAAGTGTGGTAAAATATTTAATAACATAAATAACACAATATTTCACCAATGTAAATATAAACAGAACTCCACAGCAGCATTAACAACCATTACTCCTCCCAAATTTGGGGGGGGGCGGGAATAAGTGCATCTTATAGTCTGAAAAATACAGTCGATTCTACAAATCATGAAAACAGTGGTGCTTAACACAGTCTGATTCTAGTCAACTTAAATAACCACCACAATCTCTTTAACAGCTATCTTAAAAACCTTACCTTGGACCACCCCCTTTTCTTCTTGAGTCCTACATTTCAGTTTTCTGCAGTTTAATAAGGACACAGCAGTCTCTGGTGCACACACTAATCAACAGTACATGAAGCAATTCCCAATGGTCCTGTCCACTGAGACTCTCATAGATGTCTCCAGTTTCCCTTAGGGATCTATGCCCTCGGAATTTGCATCCTTCTGCTTCTTGAGCTTTAATCTAGGTGTTGTATACAGTGTTGGTTGCCTCTGCAGCAGTCATTCTGCCTTATTTGCAGTTTGGACAGCAGTGTACCTATTCTAAGTGGAGGGGTCCATCCCATTTTCCAATGACTGGTCTACGGGAAGGCATGGCCAATGAGATGCAAAAGGAAAATCTGCTAGGATGCTCAAGGGTGAGAGTTTCCTCTCAGATAAGGACGCTTGGGAACTCTCTCCATCTTCCTTTGTGCATTAAATACTACCACACAAGAATATAATGCCTAGAGCTGTAGCAGCCAACATGTGACCAGGAAGTAACAAGCTGGCAGAAGAAAGCCAATGTGTGAAGGAGAGAGTGGGTGAGTTTAAAGAGCCTGCCCTGCAACCTATACATTAGGACTTCTTCATTTTTTAAATGAACCAAAAAAGTCTGTACGACTCAAATCACTGCTATCTATGGCTTCTGCTTCTCACTGCCAGGTGCATAAATCCTGATATACTACAGAATAGGGATAATACATAGATCCAATTTAATGCATTAAAATTACTCTTATCTCCCTGGTCTTCTTAAAGCCTTCTCTCAGGACTCCAAACAAATAACACATTTAAGCTTTTATGTGGGTCTCAAATAGCCCTCTCTTCAGTCTAATAATCATGTATCATTGGGAGACGTGTATACCGAGGGTCTATGTCCTGATGGCACCAGACCTGGAAATTAGGCTCTTACTAAGATTATGAACACCCTAAAATAACCATGAAAGTGGATCAAGAATCATATGGGAAATTCCAGAAAAAGTAAATCAAAGGGTGCTGTAGAGATTCATCCCAAAAGCATAGAAAGAAGCATATTAAAAGGCACTACCAATAGACAAGTATGACTTCAACTCTCATCAGAGGAAGACAATGACCCTGAAAAGACAGCCATATAACACACTTCAATTATTTCTTCAATAGGTCTAACAAATAGGAGGTGCAGTCGTCAGATCTACATGCAATAATGTAGACGTCTCCACATGCAGAGATAATATTATGCCTGAGTCAAGAGAAAATATTAACACAGCTAGGCCTAGAAATAAACTTCCTTAAGGAGGGCAACTAATGAGCATATGTCTCAGTCCACATGCACAAGAAATCAATGATGTCAACAAGTTAGAGGCATATGATGGTCACCGCAGGTCACCAATCAACACTCAGAGTACAAGAACTCTAAAATTCCAATGGAAATCACCCTACAGGAGAGAACAGCAGCACCCAGTGTCAGTACCTTGATATCATGGGTTGAGAATTAGTGATGCTGATTTTGGATTCACTCTTATAAGCTCCAAGGGGCTCACTTTATCTGAGCACACCAAAAGGTACAAGTTATAGAAAAGAACACTCCATAAGAATAAACATATTATCTTATGTATTCATAACACAGTTATCAAATTCATTGAAGTTTCACATCAATGACAGCTTAGGGTGGGGCAAATTAGGGGATGGTGGGATTGAGCAAAAAAAAAAAAAGGACTCATGGACATGGATAACCATGTGGTAATTGCTAGGGGGACAGAGGTATAAGGGGACTAAATGGCAATGGAAAAAAAAACACAAAAAAGATTAAATAAAAAAAGATTAACAAAATAAATCACTATTATAAGGATGAAAACTAAACCAAGGTTTGTGGAAGAGAAAGAAAAAAAGACAAGGCTCCTTGATGCCATACTTGAGTGGCTATACTGAACATGGAAATGCCACCTGAAGAATCCTTGTTACAGAAATGAAATGTCTATTATTCAGGCCACTCTTAATAAGATTTTCCATAGCTTGTAGCCAAAGTTTTTCTGGATAGCTATATAATCTTGGAAAAATTAATTAAACTCTCTAAACTTTGGTTTTGTCATTTACAAAGTGGAGCTAATAATAATGATCTAACAGAGTTGATGTGAGGATTAAATGAGATAATATTTTCTGTTTCATGGTGAGCTGATAAGTGTTTCTTCCAGCTCCTTCTTCATCTAATATTATTTATTTGGAAGAGTATACTGGTTTTGCACAAATACAAGCCACAATGAATTATCAGTTGAGTGAATTAAATGATTATCAAAATAAAGTAGTCAAGCCGACCTTGCAAGATAAACTACTATAGTGGTTTTTCACGGACTTTTTAATAGCTGAGTAGACAGTGGAGAAGGAACTTAACTGATAATCAAGGTACAGCTAGGAGAGAAAAGTTTTTGGAAGGTAGCTCTGAGCAGTAAACTAAGTCTTCCAAGGTGGTGGTATGTTTAAAAATAGCCACAAAGTCTAACCTTACCATTAATTCTTTTTCTACTTCTTACACTTAACTTGCCCATATGACTTGTGTGCTTTGGCCAACAAGAATAATAGTAAATATGATGCAAGCAGAAGTTTGAAAACTTGGTACTTTGGAACTTGTCCTCCTAGTGCAATTAGATCCCTACAACCACAATGAACATGAGTCTGAGCTAGCTTTTTGATGACAGAGAACCAGTCTCCTAGCCAACAGGGAGTCAAGACCAGACAGGTGCATGACAGCTGACCACACATGCATAAGTAAATCCTACTGAGAACAGAAAAACTTTTTTCCAAAGCTCAAAGTGCCAACCAATATTGAGCTAAATGAGTATCTGCCTTAAATCACTGAGTTTTGTAGTGGTGTGTTATGCAGCCAGAAATTTCTGACATGAGGGTTGTCTTAGGAACTCCTGGTACAGGGTAGATGGATGCCACTTGGTCATGCCACTTTTCCATCTGGGTTCTAGAACCTGACCTAATCATGAAGAAACATTAGACAATGTCAAACTGAGGAACATTGTGTAAAGTAATCGGTCAGTATTCTACAAAATGTCAATGTCTTACAAGAGCAAAAATGTCTAAGGAGTTGCTTCAGATGAAAGGAAATGAAAGAGACATGGTGTCTAAATGCAATATGTAATCTCAACTGGATCCTATATTGGAGGGAAAAAATGATACAAGGGCATAACTGGGACAATGTGCAGCATTTAAATATTAACTACCGACTCAATACAAGTATTAATCCTCCTCTCCATCTATAAGTCTGTCCCCATTTTCCTTGTTAGTTCAGTTTGTTCATTAGATTCTACATATGAGTAAAATCATATGGCATTTGTCTTTCTCTGGCTGGCTTATTTCACTTAGCATAATATTCTCCAGGTCCATCCATATTGTTGCAAAGAGTAAAATAAGCAAAGGATCTGAACAAAAACTTCTCTAAAGAGGACATACAAATGGTCAATAGACATATGAAAAGATGCTCAATGTCACTAACCATCAGAGAAATGCAAATTAAAACAATGAGATACCATCTCACATCTGTCAGAATGGCTATCATTAATAAATCAAAATAAAGTAAGTGCTGGCAAGGATGCAGAGAAGGGGGAACTCTTTTAAACTGTTGGTGGGAATGCAGATTGGTTCAGCCACTGTGGAAAACAGTATGGAAATACCTCAAAAAATTAAAAATAGATCTGGGTTTTGACCCGGTAATCCCACTTCTGGAAATACATCCAAAGGAAGTGAAAAAACTAATTTGAAAGAACATAAGCATCTCTTTGTTCATTGCAATGTTATTTATAATCACCAAGATATGGAAGCAGCCCAAGTGTCCATCAATAGATGTGTGGATAAGACAACTATGGGACATTTACACAATGGAATACTACTCAGTTGTAAAAAAGAAGAAAATATAGTGATTTCATAACTGCAAAAGGACTTGTCTACCTTTAGTTATTATATCCCAGGCAAGAGGAAGGAAGGAGTGGTTCTAGTGAGCATACTTTTATGTCTGTTGCCTTTACAGGGAAACAAAAACTATCCCAAAAACCTTAAACTTCACCTTATGTTTTTGCCCAGAACTGTGTCGCCTGGCTGCTCCTGCATGCAAGGAAAAGGACTGCCTGCTGTCTGGGTTTCTTAACTGTAGAGTGTTACATGTCAAAAAAAAAAAAAAAAACAAAAAAAAAAAACCCAACAACAAAAAGAAAAAAATAGGGCTGGCAATGGCACTGGTTTAGTCTAACAACAACTAATAAACGCCAGATTTAAAACAGGAATCACATGTAGTTCCATAGCTCCCGTTCTCAAGGCATGTATGCTTTCAAAGTAGACGGAGAAATGTCCTATAAATACATAACGTGACAGGTTCTAAGAGTGATAGAAACTAGGTCCTACAGAACCACAGAGAAAGAGAGACCACGTTTAGGTAGGCCTAATGAGAATGTTTTGGAAGGGTCAGGTGAATATGGTCTACATGACATGTAGGGTTTAAAAAGGTAAAGATCTTCCAATAGGGGGAAAAGTAAAAGCAAACACATGGAGGTAGAAAAATGAGATGATGTCAACCAAAATGACAATACTACAGGGTAACTCAGACCTTTGAAAATATAAAAGGAATAGTCATGCCTACCTTAGCATTATTAAGAGATGAAAGCTACATATATATACACTTGAATATAATCAGACATGAAGTCACATTCCACCTATTATCTCCCTTCGACTAGCCCTTCAAAAACAGTATTTCTATCTTCCACCCCCTTACCTCACATTTCAATATAATATCCTAGACCTCAAGAAAATTAAGTACAATTATGCAGTACATTGAAAATAAAAGCTCTCATTCAGCAAAAGTCAGCCTTGCTGACAGTTTACTGGCTTTGAACACTTTCCATTTTTGAACTAGAAATTGCTTTTGTTTGATTATTTGTTACATTTTGTTTTCAATTGCTTAAATTGCATACAAAGTTTCAGTAACAATATATTCCCCAAATTTGCAAGTGAGACTTTAAAAAAAAATGAAATCTTATTTTAAGTGTACTAAAGATGGCCATGAACTCAATAATCACTTTCAACTAAATGTGGATTCTTAATACACCCATTTTCTTAAGGTAAGTTATGCCCACAATAGGTACGTAAGGAAACTGTCAAACGCTGTACAGAATTGTTAGTGCTGGAATGTTTTACAGTATTTACTTCAAATGTATCTAAGTTTCCTTATTAACAAGAATTATCAAAACAGGGCCACAGGCCAAAAACTAACTCAAATTGAGAAGTCTTTCAGGAGGAAAGGAGCAGAAATGGAAAGAGGGTCAGCAAATTCTCTGAGCCAAAATGAGAGGAGCACTGTGGCCCAAGTAGACAGCCTTTAGATGACAGGGTCAACGCAGTCCGTCTGACAGATACCACTGTCCCTCTGATTCCACAAACCATGAAACTAAGACTTAAAGGGTCAGCTCCAATTCCAGTGAGGCACTTGGGCCAGCCCCTGGCTGCCAGAGGGAAAGCACCATTGCTACAGGACTTGACTAAATAAGCACCTGAAAAGAATGCTTTCTTCCTTTCTGAGTGTGGACACCACCAAAAGCCACTGATGTACCTTTTAAACATGTTAACCCATAGCTAAAATTCCTGAAGTATTATATTTAGATAAACTTATTTGTTTCTTTGTTATGCAACTTGCCACTTTGTAGCCTGAAAAGGTAGGCTTTCATAACTCATTAGGAAAATTGCTTTCTGAAATAAAAGTTAATAGTGCTGTATTTCTTGTCACACTCTTAAATTTTTTTTAACCTTGAAAGGAACTTAATTTAGAGTAAGTAATGCCACTGTCACTTAAATATATGAATAATAAAAGAAACATCAGCTGGTCTAATGCCATAATTCCCACGTAATGACAATTAATGAAACACTCTTTACTAGTGGGAGTTGTTTTAACAGTAGAGGAGCAAGTGAGCCTTTCAAGATTTACTCGTAATTGCATTTCCCTTCATCCTTACCCAAAATATAACTTAAAGATGACATTTAAGACAAATAAAAAATCAAACTCCATCCCACTTCCAAAGGAGAAGCAGCAACTTTGTATCTCACCGAGAGCAGACAGACTCCAAATTCAAGGTTTTGTGCTCTATCTGCCGACCTGGAACGTCGATCTCACTGGTCAATACACCAAATGTGGATAATATTATCATTGAGTATTACTGGACAATAGCAATTGGCTTGTTTCACTGCTGTGGAAACATTTTTTGACTTTTCCAAAAAGAAGGCAAATCAATAGGAATACCTTGTAAAGACTTCTGTTTTCCTCCTTGGTTTGCTCCAATAGTCTAAAATTTGTTACATATTTGTGGTCTTTACTGTTTTAGACCATCTACTTTAGCAACTACATGCATCAAGAGAAAAGGCATCCTTTAGTGTTAGTCTAGACATACAATTCAGTGGCCTACATAACCTCTTGGCTGAAGCCAAGTTAATCATCAAGACAGTAAAAAAAAAAAAAAAAAAAAAGAGCAAAAGTTAAATAGCTTGATCTAATTTATTCCCACATATTTGAAGAACAAATTAAGTAAAACCTTCCTGACAGGACTTAGCCCCCACTAACAGAGTTATTTGCTACTAAAGGGCACAGCCCTCATGAAGCCAGAGTCTTCAGGGGTTTATCGGAAGCGTGGCGTCTGTGTTAACTGCATAATTCTTCAGAGCCTAAGCCTCTCTGTTGTGTACAGCTACTCATAACAAAACCTAAAAAGCATGGATTATAGTCCTAAACCCACTGTTTGCTCACTCTGTAAGGAAATGTATACACAGCCGGTAACATTACAAAACGTCACCTACTGGTTTCCCACAGTGGGAAAGCCAGGGATATAAACAGTTCAATTGTAACAACAATAAGCTTTTAATACAATAGCATGAAAAATACACTGGATGAATATTTTTTCTATAAACATGACATATACCAATCCAGAAGTTTATAGTGGTAATAAAATGAAATAAAGTCAAAACAACAACGAGCAGGCCAATCCATCTGTAACCCAAGAAGTCAAAGCAAGTCTGCCAGATGTCCTTCGACAGGTGAATGGCTGAATTAATTGTGGGACATCCATACCACGGGAATACTAACCCTAGCAATACACAGGAATGGACTACTGATAGATGCAACAATAGGAATGAATCTACGGTGTATTAAGTGCAGAAAAACACCAATTTCAAAATGTTATATACTGTATGATTCCCTTTCTATAACATGTTGAAATCCCAAAATTTTAGGAATGGAGAACAGATTAAAGATTACTAGGAGTTAGGGACACAGAGGGGTGAACAGTTCTAAAATGACAGCATGAAGGATTGTTGTAGTGTTGAACTATTTTATGTCTTGACTTTGGTGGTGAATACATAATAAAATTGTATAGAACTAAATGAATTAGAGTAAAACTGGGGAATCTGCATAAGATCAATGGATTGTGTCAATGTCAATAACCTGGTGTGACATGGCACCAGTTTGGCAAAATGACACTGTTGGGGATGCAGGATAAAGTACACACAAGACCTCTCTGTTCCTACAGCTGCATCTGAATCTAAAATTAGCCCAAAAAATTTCGATTCAAAACAAAAAAGCAATTGCAGCTCTACACATTTGTAAAGGGCGAAATCCTGTCCTCCACGTGGTAGACTGGTAAAACCCTTCCTAGCAAGATTGGCTAGACTTCTTAAAGTCAACAGACGGAGATTCTCCCCACAACCCAGGACACTCACCGGCAGGGTCACATGAGTGCACCATCCTTTAACTTCTTCGCCCTCTCAGTCTTTATCCAGTCTTCCCCTTCCCATTCAACCTATGTGGGTTGCATTCAACTAATACTTCTATACCAAAACACATTAATAAATAGGCACTTTTTAATTTGATAAATAGTATTGCTGGATCCCCAAATGAATATATTTTCATGCCCTTTCTTCCCAATGTAAATCTGAGCTCTCTTGGGGAATGTGCTCTTGACTCACTTCTTTCCTTTTTCTAAACATTTCAGAACTTGACAGAAAAGAGGGGACGGGCAGGGAACAGACCCACTTTTGGGTCAGGGCAGTTTCTATGTACAGAGAGTTCTCCTGTGGGGTGGGGGGAGGGTTCTGCTTGCTGAGAAGAATGTAGAAGCTGAGCAGAGATAGATCTCTCAGTAAGCAAAAGCCAGGTGTTCCTTTTCCAGAAATTCCCCAGGAGAACGTGCACGCAAAAGATGAAGAAGCCCTGGCTCTTGTTTATTCCACAAAGGCCTGTTCATTGGCCCTGCTCAGAGGCTCCCCACATACTATCCTGAAATACCTCCTGCTCTTTGTGCACTGAGATCTCACGCTAGTGTGAGAAAGCTGCTGCTGACTGACGGGGCTTGTTTTCTTCCTCAGAGGAAAACTGGGCTCTAAGTAAGTTGTAGCCTTTTCCTATACAGTTAGCTTAACCACCCACTAATCTAAAGAACAGACAGCTTGAGAGTGCTGACTCTGATTCAGACTGCCCTAGCAGGGTAACCTTCAGCAAGTTATTGAACCTCTCTCTGACTCAACTTCCCCAGTGTAAAGGGAGGACTATTAACGGTACCTACCTCATGGAGCCATTGTGAGGCTTAAATAAGTTGTTACAGGTAAAGGGCTCAGAAGAGGGCCTTGAACAAAGTAAAGGCTCCACAAAAGCTTGTAATGACCATTATATAGTTCTGGGGAGATACAGACAGAAGGGAGAAATGAATATGCTCCACTTTGAACTTGTGACTTGCCACTGAAGCTTTTCTGTGAACAAATAGTTTATATATTAATAAATCCTCACTTGTTTGCATAGGTATCATTATTACTTTAATAGAAGTGAATGTGAAATAGAGTATTTCCCTGCTGGTCAAGATGGTAGTGTAAGTGAACATGGTTCTCACCACCTTGCACAACCACATCAAAATTACAACTAAACTACAGAACAAGTGGCTTGCAGAGGTCCCCCAGAGGAGCAAGGGGTCCCAGCTCCACATCAGGCCCCCCAGCCCAGGGTTCCAGTGCCAAGGACTGAAGTTCCCATGACTTCTGCCTATAAAAAACAGCAGGAATTGAGGGTGAAAGAGATGGAAACTTCTGGGGGTTCCAAGCAGTTCTTCCTAAAGGGTCCACATACAGACTTACCCAGACTCACTCTCTCTGAGCCCCAGCATGAGGGCAACAGCTTGAAAGCCACCAGAAACATGAGGGGAGGACCTGAATTGTCTGGAATCAGGGAGAGGGCTGGCGGGTAGCTTTCTCTCATTGTTGCTTTGCTGAGCCTTCTCTTCACAGAGCCATCAGGTGAGCACCATATCTGAGACTCCATCAACCTGGTTCATACTGTTTACCACAGGCTGGTGATTACCCAAGATCCCACACTACCCAACTTTCAGGCCCAACCAACCTGTTGCTAGTGGCTTTTCCATACAAATGGCCTGGCTTGGTTTATGCTCAGATTTTCCAAAATGCTCTCAAATAAGCAGCTTCTGGCCTCAGCAAGTTCCATACCTCTTGCTAAGAGGCCCAAGGCCTGGCACTAGCAGCAGCTTGGCCTTCTTTGGGCACCTCCAAACCTAGCATAAGTAGTAGCCACCTGCAGATCACTTTGTAGCTCATGCAGGGAGTCCTCAGACAGAACACAGGCAGTGGCTGATCTTGGTCTACACCTCCCCAAAGGCCCCAGAGACAGCATACCCAGTGCGCAGCTTCAGACCACATTGGGGCACTGCCACCCAACCTGCTCCACAAGTGACACACCTAAGAGGTGGACTCAGCATGCAACAGAGCCCGGATAAAGTTAAGTCCTACTCTGTGGAGTGAGCCCCTGCACAGCTGATGCTCCACAGTATTCAGAGGTTGGTGATCAGTGGTCACAGCCAGTCCTTGCAGCTGACTGGTCTGTGTAAATCCCACCCACTGATGTGCCAACAGCAATTGAGGCTCAACTACAAGACAGAAGGTATATTCAGTCCACACAAAGGGTACATCTCGAGTACCCAGCTTGGGTGATAGGGGAGGCTGTGCCACTGGACCCTACAGAACACCCACTATACTAGGTCATTCTACCAAGCTTGGGAGATGTAGCAGCTCTACCTACTACATAGAAACAAACACAGGGAGGCTGCCAAAATGAGAAGACAAAGAAACATGGCCCAAATGAAAGAACAGAACAAAACTCCAAAGAACTTAACAAAATGGAGACAAACAATGTACTAAATGCAGAGTTCAAGACATTGGTTAAAAGATACTCAATGAACTTAGTGAGAACTTCGACAACATAAAAAAGAGCCAGTCAGAAATGAAAGATATACTAATTGAAGTAAAGAATAACTTAGAGAATCAACAGTAGAGTGGATGAAGCCGAGAATCAAAACAGCAATTTGCAATATAAGGAAGCAAAAAACACCCAATCAGAACAATAAGAAGAGCCCTAGCTTGTGTGGCTTAGTGGAATGCGTGCTGGCCTATGAACCAAAGAGTCGTCAGTTCCCAGTCAGGCCACATGCCTGGGTTGTGGGCCAGGTCCCCAGTTGGGGGTGTATGAGTGACAAACCACACATTGATGTTTCTCTCCCTTTCTCCCTTACTTCTCTGTCTGAAAATAAATAAATAAAATATTTTTTAAAAAAGAACAGCAAGAAGAAAAAAGAGTCCAAAAAACATGAGGACAGTGTAAGGAGCCTCTGGAACAACTTTAAGCATGCCAACATTTGCATCATGGGGTTACCCAAATGAGGAGAAAGAGCAAGAAACTGAAAACCTATTTGAAAAAAATGACAGAAAACTTCCCTAACTTGGTGAAGGAAATAGACATGTAAGTCTAAGAATCACAGAGATTCCCAAACAAGAGGCCTAAACCAAGACAGATCATAATTAAAATGCCACCAGTTAAAGACAAAGATAGAATCTCAAAAGCATCAAGAGAAAAGCAGTTAGTTTCCTAAAGGAGCTCCCATAAGACTGTTAGATAATTTCTCATAAGAAACTTTGCAGGCCAGAAGGGATTGGCAGGAAATAGTAGAAGTGATGAAAAGCAGGGCCAAGATTACTGTACTCAACAAAGCTGTCATTTAGAATCAAAGGACAGAGAAAGAGTTTCCCAGGCAAGAAAAAGTTAAAGTTCATCACCACCAAACCAGTATTACATGAAATGTTAGAATCTTCTTTAAGATCAAAAATATAAACAGTAAAACGGCAATAAATACATATCTATCAACAATTCAATCTCAAAAACAAAATAAACTAATAAGCAGAACAGAAACAGAATCAGATATAGAGAATGTTTTGATGGTTGCCAAATGGCAGGGGAATCACTGGGGTGTACACCTGAAACTAACATAATAATATATGTCAACTGTAATTGAACATAAAAAATAATTTAAAAAATGAATAAATAGAATATTCCCCATTGTCAGTAATAAAAGCTAAGGAAGACAGATGATAGATATGCTATGAGACAGTGAGATGAATTTGTTTATCAACTCCCTCCATGGTATATTAGGAAAAGCTAAGAATTCACCCTGTTCTTGGAGAAATAATCTCTTTGGAGAGTTATATTAGATGGCTGCCTTTTCCTCCAACCTAGTGAAGACAGGGTGTAACTCCTCCACCAAGGAAGTGGGGGGATTTAGACAAGTTGGCCTGTGTCTTCTTGGATTTGAGGGACCTGGGGACTATCCCTCCTCACTCAGACTTAAAAAATTCTAAAGGCTGAATACTAAATGGAAAAGGCTATAGTAGTGGGGCAGAAAAACAGGTCATGCTGAATAACAGAAGGAGAATTGTGAGTTTTCTGCAGCCTGGATGGGTACTCATCAGAAAGCAGTTGGCTGTGAGCCACCTTAAGAAGCTCCCACCCACAGGTATTCCATAGTGGATAAGCTGGCCTCACAGAAAGAACCTGTAAGTAACATCACTGAATACAGAGACCCTGGGGTAAGACCCAACCATGAGATATGACATCACCCATTCCTGGGGCCTTCAGTCAAACGTCATTAGTGAGACCTAAGGAAACCACAAAAGTACTCCATGAGAAAAAAGTTAGCATCTGGATATTGGTCACACCTAGAAGTCACCAATGCCACATTCCAACTCCATCAGTGAAAGAAATCCTTTGCTGCCCCTTGCCTCATTTCTCTCCTCCCTACCCAACCCTCTGTACCCCTTGCTCCCTGCTCCACCATCATCACACTTTGGGCTTCCAAGACTGTTCCCCTTTCTCAGAGGAGGTGATGCTTTGCCTCTAGATTGGACTGCACTTGAAAATGACCTGGAAAGCTATGGGATATGCTTGAAATTTCACTCTGGATGAAGAATGATGAGACAGAATTTGCTGGAGGCAGTGGTGTGGAAAAAAAAACTGTTAGAAGTTTACCTCTACTGAGTCCTGTGCATAGAATGCATTGTTACAGATATGTTTTACTTTAACTCTTCCTCTCCCTACCCTTATCCCAAATGGCCTCACTCAGTTCTCCCTTTGTGCTTCCCACTGTCCCATACCTACTCTTGCCTCCTCCTTATGCCTCTGTATAACAAATACATACTTGAAATATTTACATATTTTACTCCTGACCCAAATTAGAGTAGCATATAATATTAAACCAAATAGAAATAATGGGGAATAGACAAAGTCAATAGAAGAATAGATTAAATGTGATCAATTTCTCCATTCTTACTCTCTTTTTTCCCCACTGTTAAATCTTGCACAAAATTCATTTATTTAGTCAAGAAAACAGCTCACTCTTCCAAGGAAATCCAATGCATTTTTTTAGCTATGGCTATGGAATAAAAGAGATAAAACAGATGGAGAGGAACTTAAAAGGACATTGGAATAGAGTTGGATAAAAATAAGATATTGGTTGGCAAAGCTAAAAACACAACTCCACAGGTCTAAGCACATGAAACTTCTATAACATAATGTGTTAATCAGATGGACCAAATTGGTAGAGTTTATCTTGGAACAATGAAACAGATTGTCACTTTCATCAACAAACTCTGTCAGTGCACATCTAGGCCAGTAAGAATAATCTATGTGGGAGAAAATTCTATGTGAGAACCAAACCCTGCTTCATTCTCATCCTCCTGGTAACAAAGGCAAGTATGTGTCCCTACCTTCAATGCAGAGAGACTGGGGACCATGTGACTGTGCTCTCGTTAACAGAATCTAAGCAGATGGAATGTGAACCCCTCCCAGGTCTGACTCTTAGAGACCCTCCAGCTCCTCTTCTTCACCAGTGGCAGGGACCTTGTCAGCCACATGTTCCAGATGGAAGACTCCACACTGGTCTCTGTCCAACTGAGAAATAAACTTTCAACTGATTAAGCCACTGAGCTTGCAGGGAATTTCTCTGTTAGCACAGCATGACCTTGCCTCTCCTGAATATTAACCAGCCCCAATATTTTGATTTGCTAGGGGAATCTGGACTTGTTTTAGACAAGAGTTACATAACCTCTGACTGGTACCAAACTCTTAGGATCAATACCATTTCTCCTATAGAAAATAATTTTGCTAACTCATTATAAACATTTCATATAAGCTTTGGGGGAGAAGATCTATAGAGAGTAGGCCACTTATAAATTATTATTAAGAAAATGATGTTCCTCAAACTGTCCAAAGTTTTAATAAGCAAGAATTTGGCTAAAATATATTTATAAAAAACCTTGAATATCTAAGGGATTAAGCACTAAAACACAATGCCCAGAGAGGCCGTGCAATCATGAGTTTCGGAAGTCTCTACAATTAAGACTAACAATCACCAATCTCGCCTATACTAGACTTGTAGTCAGTTCTTTGCCTTGCTAGCAAGTCAGGTCTTGGTCAGAATACTCAGAAAGCTTTTCCAGCTTTATAATTCTTTGCTCAGGGAGGCTTTCATTACATGAAAAAAATACAGGAAACTCTGGGGTGCATTCATACAAGAGCTACTGAGTGAGGACTACCCATGTGCATATCATCATAACACTAACGATGGCAGAATGAGCACTGGAAGAGATCCTGCCTATACCTTCATAGATTCATAACCAAGTGGCTTTATAAAATATCCCCACATATTTCTGGTAGGACAAGATTAAAATCACACGTTGAACACTGCTTCTCAACTTTAGTGTCAACTGTTTTCCGAATATCAAATGTTATTAAATGTCAATGCAAAAAAATTTTTTTTCCCATTGCCTGTCATCACCAAAACCTTAGATAAAAGCTGAAAAGTTATCAGGATCTTCTTCAAGCCTCCAGGAGCTGATGAATTTGAAAATGTTTATTTTAAAAGTAAAAGAAGAAAGAGAGAGAAAAGCAAACAAAATGGAAAACTAATCACGAAGGGAAAGAAAGGATTTCTAAGAACTCCTAGGAGTACGAAAACAAAACAAAACAAATACTTTCTAAGAACCAGAGCTCACCTTCCTGTGATTTTATCAGGAATGAAGCAGTTCTGTGGCTATCACTCTTGTTAAATAATATCTGTCAACAGAAAGCCTACCCCGACTCCCTTGGGGGTAGTAGCCAAATCCATCTTTCTAACCAACCAAAATCCAAAAGGACATTCAAAATATTTTGATTAACTAACATACATATATGTCCATATTTTCTCATTTTCAATTTTAATAATTTTATCATAATTTTTAATCAATATTTTACTTGCTTTTGGGGCTATATTTCTCTGAGAACTTATCTTCCATGTGTTATCTATTCTTAGGAACGCCAAGGATAATTTGAAAAATTTGGCTTTATCATTTTTCACTCATCAAAATGGCAAATAGTTTCAGTCCGGCAATAAAAAATGTTGGCAAGAAGGTGGACAAACAGGACATTCATACACTGCTGCCAGTAGACTTCAGTTATATCTGTGATGTCTTCTTTCATAAGCCAGTGATTTGAACAAGGCATCTATCATATATTGTTCTCAATACTTTGTGGAATGCTTGAATATTCCTTAATAATTTTAAAAATGTGTCCTGCAAGGGCAGGGACAGAACACGTCACTTTCTTCACACACGGCCAAATACAAAGAAATAACTGTGTAAGTTTTAGTCTAAGAAAGTAAGAGATACAAGTACTTTTCAAACTGGCAGCTTTGAACTGGAAGCAGTTATTCCCAGCAAGATCCAGAACCAAGACAGGAAATCTGGGTATGTGATCAACAACTGTAGTTACAGTCTCTTCTTAAATGCCTGCATTCAGGCCTGACAAATCTAGAAATAAAAACAGTCTTCAAAAAAAAAAAAAATGAACTGCTGGCCAAGATGGAGGTGTGGGTAGACACACTGTGCCTCCTTGGACAATCAAAAGAAGGACGACAAATTTTAAGAATAAAAAACAACCAGAACTGACAGAAAATTGAACTGTATGGAAGTCCGACAACTGAGGAGTTAAAGAAGACTGGTACATACAGACTGGTAGGAGGGGCGGAGACAGGCAGCTGGGTGGAGAGAACTCACGGCAAGGTTGTGGCTGGAGGATGGGGGTGGGCAGTGCCTCAGCTGGCAGACCCAGTGAGGCGGCGGACTGTGGACTAGGCGGTCCTACTTCTACATGCAGACAAACTGGGAGGAACAACTTGGGAACGAGATAGACAGACCGTGCAACCCAGGGTTCCAGCGCAGGGAAATAAATTCTCAAACCTCCAATTAAAAACACCTAGGAGGGTTAAGAAACTCCCAGCCTCACAGGAGAGTTTGTTGGAGAGACCCACAGGGTCCTAGAATGTACACAAACCCACCCACCTGGGAATCAGCACCAGAAGGACCCAGTATAATTGTGGGTAGCAGGGGAGGTGACTAAAAACCTGAAGAGAGCCGAGCAAGTACTATTGTTCACTCTTGGACCCTTCCCCCACATACAGCATCACAAAGCAGCAACGTGGGTTGCCCTGCCCTGGTGAATATCCAAGTTTCCGCCCCTTACTATGTAACAGGCACACCCAGGCAAAAAAAAGACCCAAGTGAAAGAAGAGATCAAAGCTCCAGAGAAAATACAACTAAGCAACTAAGAGATAGCCAACCTAACAGATGCATAGTTCAAAACACTGGTAATCAGGATGCTCACAGAAATGGTTGAATATAGTTGCAAATTAGAGGAAACAATGAAGGCTATGAAAAATGAAATAAAGGAAAATGTACAGGGAACCGTCAGCAAAGGGATGGAAATCGGGACTCAAATCAACAGTGTGGACCAGAAGGAAGAAGGAAACATTCAACCAGAAAAGAATGAACAAACAAGAAACCAAAGCTTTAGGAACCTCCAGGACAACCTTCAACATTCCAACATCCAAATCATAGGGGTACCAGAAGGAGAAGAGGAAGAGCAACAAATGGAAAAGTTATCTGAACAAATAATGAAGGAGAGCTTTCCCAATCTGCCAAAGGAAATAGACTTCCAGGAAGTCCAGGAAGCTCAGAGAGTCCCAAAAAAGATGGACCCAAGGAAGTACACACCAAGGCACATCATAACTAAATTACCCAAGATTAAAGATTAGGAGAGAATCTTAAAAAAGCAGCAATACACAAGAAGACAGTTATCTATAAAGGAGTTCCCATAAAACTATCAGGTGATTTCTCAAAAGAAACCTTGCAGGCAAGAAGGGGCTGGTCAGAAGTATTCAAAGTAATGAAAGGCAAGGACCTACAATGTAGATGACTCTATCCAGCCAACCTATCATTTAGAATGGGAGGGCAGATAAAGTGCTTCTCAGGTAAGGTCAAGTTAAAGGTGTTCATCATCACCAAGCCCTTATTATACGAAATGTTAAAAGGACTTATCTAAGAAAAAGAAGAAGATCAAAAATACGAAGAGTAAAACGACAACAAACTCACAGTTATTGACAACCACACCTAAAACAAAACAAACTACGCAACAACTAGAACAGGAACAGAGTCACAGAAATAGAGATCACATGGAGGGTTACCAGCGGCGGGAGTGGGTGGGGAGAGAGGGGGAAAAGGTACAGAGAGTAAGTAGCAGAAATGGTAGATAGAAGACAGACAGGGGGAGGTTAAGAATAGTATAGGAAATGTAGAAGCCAAAGAATTTATATATATGACCCACGGACATGAACTAAAGAGGGGGAATGCAGGAGGGAGGGGGAACGCAGGGCAGAGGGGAACAAAGGGGGGAAATGGGACAACTGTAATAGCATAGTCAATAAAATATGTATTTTTAAAAAACCCAACAACCACTCTTACACGATGTATCATCTTTGAGATAAATTTATGATTCTCAGATTTTGCTCACCATAGGGTTGTGCAGGTCCTCTAACACATCTGTTTTTGGTCAAGTACTGCTGTCCACCTCCTCTGAAAACTGCTAATAGCCTGATATTGCGGGGAATCAGCTATGACTCTTCCACAGAGAGACCCCAATCTTAGTCATGCTATTTGATAGAAAGCAAAACTGAACTTTAAGGAAGTCACCTAAAGTTATGCTAACCTGCATATTTTTGGGCTTGAATTATCTCTTCGGATCTTATTTACCTATTAAAAACAACACAAAGTTGTAAACAGACAAATCATCTACTTTTTCAACACAGCTCAACATTAAGACCACACCTGGATCCATGCAGTGAGACATAATGGAATAAACACTTGTGAGAGTACCAACAACCAGAGGACTAAATTGATAGCACAATAGGACCCTTATTTTATTTCATTATTTTTAAAAATTACATAGAAGACTGGGATCAGAAATTCAACTTTTCTTTAGGAGTAGATTGAAACATAAAAAAGTACACTTGAAATACAGAGAGGCTCTTTTACTGGATATTTCTCTGTCCTTGAACTTGTGGGAAGTTTTAGATTGATGGAGAAATTAACAGTATTAGAGTAGTTCTCCCTCATCCATGGGGCATACATTCCAACACCCCCAGTGGATGCCTGAAACTGTGGATTGTACCAAACCATATATACACTATGTTTTTGTCCTATACCTACATACCTATGATAAAGAGTAATTGATAAGTTTGGCACAGTAAAAGGTTAACAACTAATAATAAAATACAATTATCACCATATACTGTATAAGGTTATGGAAATATGGTCTCTCACAACATGTTGTTATACTGTGCTCACCTTGTGATAATGCAAAACAATAAAATGCTTATGTGATGAGATGAAGTGAGGTGAATGAGATATTATTAAGTACAGTAAGACTTACTTGAACACAAGCACTGTGATTGTGACAGTCCATTTGATAACTGAGACAGCTACTAAGTGACTAAGGGGTGGGGAGCATATACACAGTGGAAACACTAGACAAAGGGAAGATTCTTGTGCTGGGTAGGATGGAGCAAGATGGCGAGAGGTTTCATCACACTACTCAGAAGGGTTCTCCATTTAAAACTTATGAATTACTTTTGGAATTTTTCATGTAATATTTTTGAACCATAGTTCACTGAGCATAACTGAAACCATGGAAAGTGAAATCACAGCGAAGGAGAGTACTATGGTATTTTTGTTCTACACCCAAGCCTTGCCCAGCAAATAGTCTCTAAAATCATGACTCCTCTCTTCAGCCAGTGAACATGTTTAAAGCTCTTCCATTTAACCCTGTTTGGCCTGCTTCTAGCTTAGTTTACTTTTTCCTTTATCTCATTTCTTGCATTCTGGGCAAGCTTCTTAAAAGGGTAGTCTCCACTATTTCCACTTCCTCAACTCCTATTTATTCCTCAGTACAATTAAGTTTAACTGTAATCTGGCTTCTACCACACCATTCCGTTAAGATTTCTTTCACAAACATTGATAAGAGGCCCCATCTACCAAATTCCAAGCTGTCTCCTACAGCCAATTGTCTTAGTTCAGGCTGATATAACAAATATCATAAATTAGGTGGTTTATAAACAACACAACTTATTTCTCACAGTTCTGGATGCTGCGAAGTCCAAGGTCAAGGCACTGGTAAATTCAGTGCCTGGTGAAGGCTTGCTTCCTGCTTCGCAGATTATCTTTTTATTTATTTTTTTAATGTATCCGCACATAACAGAGCAGCAGGAGATTCTCTGAGCCACTTTCATTAGAGCACTAATGCCATTCACAAAGGCAGAGCCTAATCACTTCCCAAAGGCCATACCTCCTAATACTATCACATTGGGAATTAGGATTTCAACATATACTTTTGGGGGACTATAAGCATTCAGTCTCCCTCTTACAGCAAAAATCTTATAGCAAACTTGCTACTTCTGACACTGAGGATAACATCCTTCTTTTTGAAGTGCTATATATTCATCCCTTGCAGTGGGTACTTTCTGAGATTTTGCTTACACAAGTTATAGACCCAATGTGAATTCATACACCCAATGTGAATGTGCTAGCAAACTTCTTGCTTATTTACAGCCTGGTCACCATGCAGTCTTATCTTTTGGAAAAATGTTGCCATGATGCTTTTCATTTGATACAGAATTCTGTGTGTTATACACTATATCATCTGTTACATCAACATTTTATAAGTAAAGTTTAACCTTAAAATAATCATTCTTATTGTTTAAAATGGTTTCTTAATAAATTGCAAGTATTGTATCAGTTCACATTAATCTGAAAGCCTTCTAAACATCCAGTAAAATTAAAAGCACTGATATTACAACTGTTACAAATTCTCAGATTTTATTAGGAATTAGTTTTGTTACTAATAATAACAGAATTGAAACTTCAATAGGAATTATTTATATAATTAAAATTATAAAATAATTATAAAAAAAATATATTTCCTACATGATACCACACTGATGCTATTCTTAATATATTTTTAATGTTAATTATAATAAATATTAGAGATATACTATAGAGTTAATTATGGTCATACAGTTGGTCTTCAAATAATGTCATCTCATATAATATTGAGAAAGAAAATTAATTCCCAGCCAGCGCCACTGTCTGTGGAGGGCTCATGTTCTCCCCATGTCTGCATGGGTTTTCTCTAGATGCTGGGATCTCCTCCCGGAGCCAGAGATGTGTGCATCAGGCGAACTGGCACGTCTGAACTGTCCCAGTCTGAGTGAGGGTGGCTGGGGGTGTGGTGCACACTATGACAGGTGTCCTGTGCAGGGTGGGCCTGCTTGCACCTGAGCTACTGGGATAGGTTCCAGTCACCTGCAACCCTGAACTGGAATAAGCAGGTTGAAAAATAATGACCTTACTTATTTTGGTTAATCTTTCTTAAATGTATGTGTAGCAAACATTTATTTCAATGTTTAATGTTAGAAGTGTTTTGAGTCTTTATTTAGAAGTTTGGTGATGTGTTGTGACAGAAATATGCTGTAGGAACTTAACTCTTGTTTATATCAATGAACCTACTGTAAAACTGGTTTCATTGTATGTTGTTTCATTTATAACAGGAATAACTGGTTATATAATTATGAAAAAATTATCAAATAATTATCAAAATATATATTCCTGCATAATGCCAACACTGATATTACTATTAATAGAAACACACTTTTACTATTAATTATAATAAAATTAGTGATTTTAATGAAATCTAACATAGCCATACAGCCAGTCTTTGAATGTCATTTTATATAATGTTGATAAGAAAAAAAATAATCCATTTCTAGTCATAGTTTCCTAGAACCTAATAATGATGGACTGTGTATTTTTATACAGTATGAAATTAATTGCAGTCATATCTATTCATATGTTTCCCTCTGGCCTATCTTCAAATGTTGATGCTACTCAGGCAACCATTTTTGCTGTCTATGCTTGTCACTCTATATTCTCTGTAAGTAATTACATTGAATCCCATAGTTTTATCCACCACCACATACTCCCAAATCTATTTCTCTAGCCCTGATCTTTTTCCAGAGCTTCAGATTCATATACCCAAACATCTTTTGAATGTACCAGGACAAAGTCACATTAACATTTCCAAAACTGAACTCACTGTTACCCTCCCCAATGTATAGCCTACTTCTCCAAAACTCAAAATCAGTCTGTGAGACAACCACCCACTACCAGTCAGACAACCAAGACAGAAACCAGAATCATCCTTGACCATTTGTTCCAAGACTCCAACTCCCAGTCTCCATAGTTACTGCCACTGCTCTTATGCAACCCTCATATTTGACCACCTAGATACCGAAACAGCCTCCATTCCAGAGTCAAGCACACCATCAGCCACATTGCCCACAGCTAACTAGAAATGTAATCATGACCTGTGACTCCACTATTTAAAGCACTCCAGTTTAAAAAGTTAAAAAAGACAAAGCTGCTTCGAGAACAGCGCCTAAGGCTCGTCACATTCTGGTTTCCGCCACACTCTCCAGCATCATCTGCCATATCTCTTTTTACAAGCTATGTCCTAGAACAGCCCCATCCAACAGACATATTACACAAGCCACATGTGATTTTAATTTTTCTAGTAGCCATACTAAAAAAAGGAAAAAAAAAAAACCCATGCCCTGGCTAGTGTTGCTCAGTGGACTGAGCACTGGCCTGTGAACCAAAGGGTTGCTGGTTCGATTTCCAGTCAGGGCACATGCCTGGGTTTCAAGCCAGGTCCCCAGTAGGGGGCGTGAGAGAGGCAACCACACATTGATGTTTCTCCCCTCTTTTTCTTCCCTCTCCCTAAAAATAAATAAAATCTTAAAAAATTAAAACGGGAAAAAATCAGGTGAAGTAAATTATGTTAACGTATTTTACTTAAGCTAATACATCTAAAGTACTCATTTTGCCATGCAAGCAATATTTTAAAAGTATTAATGATATGGTTTATACTCCTATTTTGAACTAAGTCTTTGAAAAACTTGGAATATATTTAACACGTAAAACAAATCTCAATTGGAACTAGCTACATTTTGAGAGTGGAATAGCTATGTGTGAATGGTGGCTAACATCTTGGACAGTATAGCTCTGGCACTACCAAGATGCTTGATATAGCTCCCTATATACCATGCTCTTTTATGCCTTGAAACTTTTTTCCAAACTTATTTATATTTTGAGATTCATATCAGACAGCCCTTCCTACCTCCCAAGCTGTGACAAGTATAGGCTCATATTCCATGAACTGCTTGTGTATTCCACCATCACAGTACTTCCCGAAGCACACTGAACTCTTCTCTCTACATGTCTGTTTCCAGTGCCAGAACACTAGTTCCTCCAAAGAAAAGTTCTACCAGATCTACTCATTTTTCTATCTCAAGCACCTTGCAAAATACTTGTATGTTGTAGCAGACAAATCTTCGTTGAATTAAAAAAGAATCAGAATAGCACGTGCACCACTGAAATCAGAGTTGTAAGTTTAAATTCTGGGTTCCTGAGTAAACATCTTTTATATTCTTAGTTAACAACAAAAGCAAAGATATATTGCAAACATACACAATCCTAGTTTTGGTTTTCTTTCACTGCAGTGCTTACTTATGAAAACATTATACCTATGTTATAGCTTGAGTAAAGAAATTTTCATTTTGAAATTATAAGAGATCTTAGATTTGTTCGAGTTATTTTACATATGAAGACAAAAATAGGTGAAAGAGTTTAAATTATGAATACAAATTTACACAACTAGCTGATGCAGAACTACCACCATAACCACGTACCCAGGTCCCTGTATTTTTCCATTATACCACTCTGTTTGTGTGGTATGTTAATTTTCCACAGTAATCAAATAAGATTTGTCATTAAAATGCATTTAAAATTAGAGAAAACTTGTACAAGTGAAAATTTAGTTGTTTGTTATTCTTGATGTCAATTCCTTTCAAGATGGCATGTCAGAGAATATACTACTCAACAAATACTCCTTGTGCTTCTCCTTCTGGTCATGCTATGGTTCCACAGGGCCATGTGACTAGTTCCAGCCAATAAAACGTGTGGAAGGGGCACATGTCACCGCTGGGGTACGCCACCTCCACACCTCTCTCCCTGGAATCTAGAACCAGTGTCGAGACGGCACCTTTGCAGATTGGAAAGGGCCTGCTCTGCTGAGTTGCCAAATGGTGAGGGTGGCCCCCGCAAGAACAAGAAACAAACTGGTTGTGCTAAGTCACAGAGATTTTTAGGTTGTTTTCCAGTGGCAGCAGCTCATGCTAAATTACCCTAAATAATAACCAACAGAAAACGAAAGTACATATCTAAGGAAATATATTTTGAAATTGAGTACTGTGGTAAATGTAATTAATATTACTCTAAATTACTAAATACAAATCTACTTTAAAATATTTTCTGTTTTCATTTTAAAATGATGTAATAAGCTATACATTAAATTGCAGATGTTATCAGGTATAAAATCTTGTTAAAGACATAAAATCATCACTGTAGAAAACACAGAGAAAATCAAATGCTGAATCAGAGTTTGAGTACCGATTTCTTTTCTAAAACTGGCAATATACTCATGAAATGGCTTTACCAGTCCATGTCACTGAGCCTAGGACCTAGAGTTTTCCTTTTGCATGGGACATCACTCCATAAGAAATGAGTAGAAACTGTCAACAGAAATTGACAAAATTATCATGGAACTTCAAGTGCGCTTCATTCATCTCCCATGATCGGTATTACTACATCGCCTATTTCTGAAACTAAAAAAAAAGTTTTTACTATGACTGTGAGAAGTTACTTCTTTAAATTCTACGGGTTGTGGACTTCCGGCCAAGATGGAGGCATAGGTACATACACTGTGCCCCTGTGCACAACCAAGATAGGGACAACAACAATATAGAAACAAAATAACAGCCAGAACTGACAGAAAATTGAAGTGCATGGAAGTCCGACAACCAGGGAGTTAAAAATAGACACGTTCATCCAGACCGGTAGGAGGGGCGGAGTTGGGCCTGGCAAGGGACGCAGAGCAGAGAGCTAAGCAACCAGGGCGGCCGCACAAGCCGGCAGCAGGCAGACCCTGGCCACACAAGTGGCGGTGGCTGGCAGGCCAGGCTGGGGGGTGGCGACCGGCAGACCCAGCGAGGCAGCCATTGTGAAGCAAGGCACTGTGCCCAACTCAGGGTCCCAGCACCGGGAAGTGGAGCTTTGGGGCACTGACTGAAGAGGAGGGTCTTGCAGGGTGCACGGGCCCACCCACACCAGAATTGGTGCCAGAGGGGCCCAGTTGGCTTGTGGAAAGCGGCGGAGGGATCTGGGGTCCTACATAGAGCAGAGCAAGCGCCATTGTTCCTTCCCTGACCCCGCCCCCACATACAGCTTCACTACCTAGCGACTAGGGTGCCCCGCCCTGGTGAAAACCTTAGGCCCCACCCCTCACTACAGGAGCTCAACAAGACCAAAAAAAAAAAAAAAAACCCAGCAAAAAGATGGCTCAAACAGATGAAGATTTGAAAGCCCCAAGTCCCATCCTTTTAAGCAACCAAGAAATAGCCAACCTATCAGATGAACAGATCAAAGCACTGGTGATCAGGATACTCACAGAATTGGTTGATTTTGGTTGCAAATTAGATGAAAAAATGCAGGCTACAATAAGTTTAATGAAGAAAAATGCACAGGGAACCAATAGTGATGGAATGAAAGATGAATATCACATCACTGGAGTGGACCAGAAGGAAGAAAAAAATATACAACCAGAAAAGAATGAACAAATAAGAATTCAAAAAAATGAGGAGAAGCTTAGGAACCTCTAGGACATCTTTATACATTCCAACATCCGAATTATAGGGGTACCAGAAGGGGAAGAGGAAGAGCAACAAGTAGAAAAGTTATTTGAACAAATAATGAAGGAGAACTTCCCCAATCTGGCAAAGGAAATAGACTTCCAGGAAGCTCAGGAAGCTCAGAAAGTCCCAAAGAAGTTGGACCCAAGGAGGAACACACCAAGGCACATCAGAATTACATTAGCCAAGG
>CM052542.1:79186629-79212096 GCA_028533065.1 Trachops cirrhosus | reverse complement strand
ACCAAGTTCTTCCCTAGCTAACTCTGATTTATTCTTCAACCTCAGGCTAAATATTTCTTCAGAAGGCCTTCTAAGGCCTTCTGGGATTAAGATGAATTCCCTTCCCAATACTTCCACAAAGCTTTGTATTATCCTTGTTATATTCAGCCATTCACTCAAAAATTATTTACTGAGCCCTTCCTATGTGCCAGGAACTACTCTAGGTAATATGAACACAACAAGAACATAACTCTACTGCTTTTCTTAGAGTTCCAATCTCAGTTAATGATCTCACCATTCACCCAGATGCCCGGAATCTGTATTGACTCTGTTCCCTCTCCCCATCCTCACATTAAACGAGTCACTAAGTCTTGCTAATGGTGACCTCCAGATTCTCTTTGAATCCAGCTTCTCTCCATCCCAACAACCATGGCGTACCTAGCACAGCTATCTGTCTTCTCCTCTGGTAACTATTCCCACAACCTCCAGTCCCCACCCTCTCCAACCCAACCTATACACCTACAGCTGGAGCTCCTGGAACGAAAACCAGATCACGATGTTCTCGTGTCAAATATGTCCAGGGTTTCCCCAATGTGTCTGGTGATTTCCCTTGGTTCCCATATTTTCCCACATGTACCTTGAATTTCTGCTATACTAAACTATTTGCGGTTCTCCACATATGTTCTACTCTTTAATGCCTACCAATGATACCTAACATGGTTCCTGGCACCTACTACATGGTTAATATATTATGTGTTGATTAAAAGAGTGAACAAATGAAGATATTCATATTTATATGCTTACTAGGCCTTCTGCTTAAGCTGTCCTTTGTCTCCATTTCTCAATGTCTTCATCACATTTGCATCCCAAATGCCTAGCAGAGCATCTGTAACCTAGAAAATGCTAAATAATATTTGCGGAATAAATAAAGGGACAAATGATTGCTAGAAAAATCATCTACCTTAGCTTAGTGGAATACAAGCAAGTAGCAAGCAATGGTTTTTTGTTTCATGAGTAATCCCAAAAGCCTTTGCTGATTTCCTTCAGGAACATGAACTATGCAGGTCTTGAGAGGTAAAATCAGAATAACCTATTAGAGCAACGCTGGGAGGAGACATGCCCTTCTTTTTTCATTTTGCTTTTAATTCAGCAGATATTGATTGAGGTACTATAAAGGTAGCACCACATAATGGAAACAGAATTGCCCTAGGAGTCGGAGGATCTGAAGTAAATTCTAGTACCGACTCTACCTCTAATTAGCTGTGTGACCTGGATCCAACTGCATCAGAAGCCAGTCCACCCCATGGACCTCCTATTTATATAAGCAACTGAAATCCCTTTTTCTGCTTTAGTTGGTTTTCTGATGCTTGAAATGAGAAGTGCTAATATCCCATTCGTATTGTCCCTTGTGGTTGCATTACTGTGTGGGTAAGCCAAAAAAAAATGCCATAGGTAAAGCGTATTTAGATTATAGCAAAGCATTTGGCCCAAGTCTCTTAAGATATCCTCATAGAGGCTTCAATTGTTCACTTAGGTGGATTTGAAATTTGTTGAACCAATATATGTAAAAACGTTCTGATTAACAAATATGCACCCATGGAGAGAGGTCTCTCATGTCATTTTACAAGCCCTGAACTGCCCCTGTTCTATTTAAGGTTCTTAGCCCGCACTTGGAGGAATGAGAGGCATCCTTATCAGACTTCTAGGTCTCCCACAGCTGGAAGAAACAGTTAATCTAATAGATGTATGAGTCAAGATTCAATGGCCTGAAGAGGCCCAAGAGGATGAGTTTAATAAGGAGGACAGAGAAAAGGACCACTTAGGGCCACAGGCCTCTGAAATGACCCTTTCTACAGTTTTTCCCCAAATACATTTGGAAATATTACCTAGTCTAGGAAATGATACTCTTCTGTTTTTCTTTTTGATTTTTAATGCTTGTAATTAAGTTTCTTGTATATTTCAGCACTTCCATTCTACTTTGTAGATAGGGTATTATTTCTTAATTGTACTGTTGCTACAGTTATTTTAGAAAGTTGCCCATTTTTGATTCATTAGTTTATATTTTAAGAACCTTAAGGCCTTTGGGCATGTGTTCCTAAAAATCAAAATTTATTAACCTTAACATAATAAAATCAAAATGATTTTATGTAACTTCATGATTTATATTTATTTGGCAAGTTACTTAAATATAATTTACAGGTTATTTCTCACCAGCGCAACTGCTCATTTTCACCTATAAAAAAATCTCAAAATTTCTTAAATCCTGCTCATGTAAAGCATCCTCATCTTGTCATCTATTATTCTTTCTTGTTATTGCTAGCCATGAATGAATAGCAGCTCTTTTTCACCTAGATATTATTTTTTTGAGTTCAGTGAATTTCTAAAAGAACTTGAGGATGGTGGTAGGATTCAAGTACAAATCTCAGAACCCACTCTGCTACAATGGAGTCAAGCTCATTGCTTTGTTTCACTATCCACGTATTCATTCACTCATTCAGCAAACACTGATTAATGTGCTAGATGCTCTATAAGGCACAGGGATTACAGAGATAGGTGAGACATAGGCTCTGCATTCAAACAGCTCAAATTCCTCCCATTCATACTGCCAGGCCCCGTATACACTGCTCTGGGGGACTTTAGGAGGTTAAAGACTAGGAGGAAAGACAGGCTATGCTGTGCCAATAGAAAGGTTCAAAGAAAGTGCTCTTTGAAGTCTGAACAAGAAGAACCTGCTTTAGCTGCATGGCTCTGAGAAGGGCTCGTGGAAAGAGCTGGACAGGATGGAACCATGCAGGGAGAAGGCAAAGAAACCAACTAAAACCACCCAGAAGTGATTACATATCACACCTGCCATGCCTGAAAACAGAATAATAATATGTCCCTCTTTAGAGAACCAGAGAATCACTGAATTAAAAAAAATCAGATGAGACACAATCTTTATTTAAAAAAGAAAGGCAGGGCAAAAACAAACCAGCCTATCCTTTGCCTCCCGGTTAATGCTCCTCCTTGCTTCTATCTAGATGATAATCCCTGTGATCCCCCAAACCAACACCCAGCAGGCCTCACAAAAAGCTAAAATTACTATTAACAACACCAGACAGAGTTCCACATTAAATAAGAAAACAAAGCTGGGAGACTGTATTTTGAGTAAAAGGAAAATAAACCAGAAACTATGTGCTTATATAAACACAAGGAGGAATATATATGTGTTATGTTCATATATATAGACATTGCATTGTGGATAATGTTCTTCCCAGTAACCTGTTTAAAAAAAAACAAAAACAAAACAGTACTGCAGCAGGTATCCACATAAAGAAACCACCCACTTTCTGAGAACAGTCCTGATGCTCTGCCTACCCTCCTTATGTCCCACTACTTTACAGCTTCAGCATCACGCTTGATATATTACCCTCCTGACATCCTTTCCTCACTCATCATCTATTCCCTGGGAAAGTAAGTCACTTAGATGTTTTAAGAATCCACTGTCCTATCCTTAAGAACCTACCTTCCATGTACCTATGTCCTCTGAGTCTTTCCCTCATTTTCTGAGCTCCATCTAAATTGTAAAACCCTGGGCCAATTTTGTTCTGTCACAATCAGTTCATTTTGCCAATATGCTCACTGATATTTCTTTGTGACATTTTCATCAGCTACATAATGTAAGCTAGAAAGTTTATGAGATAAGAGAGGTCCAGCTGAAACTGTGGGTTATCCTGGAATTCCATGTTAAGCAAGGCTTAAGTAGGTGGAACTGGACAATGCTGGATATGTGGTATCTCAGAAAGAAAGTATTGATAACAATGTGGTTGGGTGAAATGAAGTCTTGGTTATAGGGTTACCAGTCCATACCCAACGTCCATTTCTATTCCATAGGGCTACAATGGTTTTTGTTTGTTTGTTTGGGTTTTTTTGGTTTGTTTTTTACCCCTTCTATCAGGGATTGGTATCTATGGCCGTTGGGCCAAATCTAGCCATACCCATTCACCTATGTATGGTCTGTGGTTGCTTTCACACTACGATGGCCAACTTGAGTAGTGGCAAAGACCAGAGGGAAACAAGCCCACGAAGATGAAAATATTTACTCTCTGGACCTTTACAGAAAATGTGTACTGATTCCTAGCTTATATTATGACTAAATACTGTCACTTGTTCCTCCAAATTACTTCTTAATATAATAATGCCCCCTCATTTCCAATGATAGCACTATGATTCAAGTTCTCTTTGCTTCTTGGTTTGGGATGCCTTGCCTTTCCCAGTCATTCTGCACATAGCTGCTTGGCTGATCCTCTGATCACTTACTGCGTCTTCTCAAACCCTCCCAAGGACCTCTCTGCTCTTAACTGCCACCAAAGCCAATTTTCTAAGTTTTCCTCTCAGGGCTCCCAGTGGGATGTATGTCTCACTTCTGCCTCTGCCCCATTCAGTGCTGCTCACACGCCCTGCACTCTCCTCCCCTGCATCACAGGCTTCCCTTCCCAGCTCTGCTCCCATTTCCTCCATGGGACCTTCTCGTGGTTCAGATTCCCGCTGGGCGCTGCACATTCTGCCCTTTGTTCAATTTATACTTCCAAAAAGTCACTCACGCCCAGTTCACTTCTTGCTGAATTATCTGCTCACCTTATAGATTCCAATGGTGATAAAAATAAATTAGGACAAAGACTACAAGAGAGATTCTGCTGAGAGGAATTCATTTGGGGGATGATCCTCTCTTAAATGTGATTTCCAAAATGATACCATATCTCAACATGTGGACCATCTAAACTCAAGGCAAAAAGCTCCTGTCCCTGTGTACACAGCCCTTATAGTTGATGTCACATACTTATGTGTTATCAAGTATTTCACATTTTTGCCTTTTATCTCTTCAAATAGTCTATTAAGTCTCCACTGTGATATGAAATATATATTGTAGTGTTAGATAATAAGTAGAGGAAATAAAAAATTACTGACTGTCAAATATGGAAGTGTACCCTGCTTTAATAAAACCTATTGATTCCTTTACTTCCCATATCGACATATGGAAAACCAGAACTCTTGATTACTTGCTTACTAGATAGTGTGAATTTGGGAGGAAAGAGGCTACTCCACCACTGGGCATAGTCTGGGCATGTCTGTCTAGTCTCAGACACCCATTTGGATGGTGAGGTCTCTAACAGGCTGAATGTTTATAAATATACTATTCTGAGAACTACTGCACTTTCAACAAAATAACAAATCTTGTTGTAAAATCCCGAAGAAAGAAGGGTTAAAAAATTTTCTCCCCTCTTTTGTGCTTCTTTGTTCTGCTGCTGTTTGGTCTCCTCTCCCTGTGCCATCATCATGGGGGAGCAGAACCCTCATAACCTGACCTATTACCACAGACATCACTGATGGCCAGGCTGGGCCACCGGAGAATGAACATAATTTTAAGAGTAAGCTCCAATTATGATCTCTGCCTTTCTTGAAAGCTATTGTCATATTCTATTAAAACCACAGACAGGCCCCATCTTCCATTCCAGCCCACCAATTACTCTCCTTTGTCTGGGACCTTTCACTTCTAACTGCTTTTCAAACGTAAAGTTCTAGAAATTAATAGCTGAAAGAAGAGATGAAAAGAAATATGCTACAAACTCATTTTTGGCCATTATACAAGTTAAAAGGAGCACAACATAAGCCTTAAAAAGTTTCTTGTTCATGAATTGGTACAGCATATGTAGGAAATGATCCCTCAAACCTCAAAAGGGTTTTGAACATAAACATTTTAGTTGTGTGTCCAGTTTCTAAGTCAGTGTTGTCAGCGTGACCACACACCACAGGAAAGCTAGTAAGGCATAGCACAGGTAAGTTACTGCTATTGCCAACCACAATGCTAATGTGTTAGGTGCCATCAATTTTTGACTGCCAAGTTCTGAAACCACTGTCTTTGAAAGTCTGTGAGCACTGCATTCACAGAGAAAGTAGGTGGCAGAAAAAGGTTGGAGAGGTTAGGTGTCTGCGTAGATAAGTTTTTGAAAGATCTGAAACTCCAAACAGCAATGCATGTGCACTCAGATGTGCAAAACTGAATAAAAATAATCCTAAATTGAAAAATCAAAGCCATTTATAGTTAGATACACATGCAGAAAAGAGGGGCAGTCTTTAAATATATAGTTAGCTTCTTCACCTCTCTCTGTGGAAAGCTCTGAACTGCCAAGAGCAGCACCGAAGATTTATTGTTGTAGTCATACTTCTCCTGCTATCTTTTTGTTCACAAACTTCCAGAGGAATTTTTCATCTAGCAGTTCTCACAAGTGCCTAAATGATTAACCACTGCAACAGAAGGCTTTTCTCACCTGTTGCCACATTTACTAGCTAAATCTGCTCTGAACCCCCCAAAGCAGATTATTTCCCAGGTCCAAAGCATCATTAGTAATGTTATCAATAAGTATTAGTAATTCTATCTGCCTATTTGGAAATGCTAGTTGTAGAATGACACATTAGAAATCTTCAGGCAGTGGTGGGAGGTGCTAGACACAAACATATTAGGGGAGTGCTCAGAGAACTGTAAAGAGAAAATAGCTGTTAGGACAGGTGGCACATTAAGGATTGGCTGGATTGGCTGGATTAGCTGGTCTTCAGCCATACCCCAGGCCCATGCTCTTTACCTGACCATCTGCTTGCTGGCATTCATTAATCTTCAGTGTCTGGGTTCCGGTGTCAGTTCAGACTTGTGGTATGGTGCCCTCCTTTCTGCCAGCCTTGCATTTCCATCCACAGAGAAATTTCCAGTAGAGCAACTTCTAATTTCTAACTCTGCCCATTATTGAACCTTTGTAGAAGGAATGAGTCACCCCATTGGTCCATATTTCTGGATGGGGTGGAGCTAACCTATTAAAGGACCTCAAACAGTATGCCTTTTTCCTATGTTTTCACCTCAATCAGATGAGAGACTGGGCCTGTTCTGCCAACCCCATCATTCCCTTAGGTGGACTGGAGAGGAGGTGCAGAGGTGGTAGAAAGGAAGTGATAAAACCAGGTTGTCCAATCAGCTTAGAAAAAAGCAAGTTGGCATTCTGTTTCCTCCATCTGCTTTGGCGTCTTATTCTTAATTTGCTTTAAACTCAGGAGATGAAGAAATGATTCTTCTGGTTGCAATTGATAGCAATTAAACTTGAATTCACAAAAGCAAAAGGTTAATTTACTACAAAACCTTTCATATTACTGGTGCAAGCTAAGGAGAACCTCAGAAAAAACTCCACCCAGGAAACTAAACATTATCCTCCCTGTCATTCTGCATCTGCTTTCTTCTTCTCTCTGTGTGCTGACTCTCAAGTCCAAAGAACAAAACACATGGCCACCAAATGCTTCCTGGTTTCACATATTATACCTTCAAGCACTGAAAAGAGACTGTAAAATCTGTTGTCTCAAATCTAAAATTCCTGGGCAAAAGGTGTTACTGCCCCAGCATGGGCAGGGGCGCAATCCTGTCAACTATCTAGGATGGAGTGGAGCCGATCAATTATGGAAGAGGGTGGGGTGAAGCAAACTGTCTAAGCCACAGCTAGACTGAGTGTCAAGCTGGGCTGGTGAAGGGACCCCTGATGGAACAAGTTTCTGTGACAGCAAACCCTTTACAGCTTCTTCTAAACATTATGAATTCTGCCATGTTTCAATACTAAAGATCCACCAAAGCTATTTAATAAATAAAATATCCATATTTTTTATCATTCAAGCCAAGACAATTTTGAGAGTGAAAATAGCTGTAATAGTTAAGCTTATTTTTGAAATAATTACTTATTGACAAACTAGTTTTCTTATATTAATAAATCTATAGAATCAATTTATTCAGAAACTAGTTCCAAACACCAAATTCTTTCTAGAATTAAACCAAAAAAAGACCTGTGCATATTAAAGCAAAACAGAAAAACTTCTTTCTGTTAATTTTATGAAACTTTAAAAGTAATATAATCAATGATTGATCTTGGAATATATTTATAAACTTTGATCAGTGTCATAATTGTACCTTTTTATCTCTAGTATTTTTCTAAAAGTGTATGCTTTCAATATGACCTCAGTGTTTTATTTTTTGGTCACGAAACTGTCTGCAATTTTCTTTGAAGTTAAATTTTGTGCAAGTTGAGATTGTTGGCACCTTCAATAGACATTTTTGAAAACCACCCCAATTTTGATTTTTGCGAAGACCCTCTGAGAATGTGTAGTATGCTCAGAGCATGTCCCACCAAATGGAAAATTGTCTCAGTTCTACTGTTAAATGGAGCATAAACCTTTCAGCCTTAAATCTTTCAGAAGAACTGTCTTTCTGCTTCGATTCAGAGTATATAGGTCTTTAACAACTATGTTAACAAGACCAGGTTCTTCATATCAATTGTCTATGATTTTTTGAATGTTTTGCTAAATTTAAATAATGCAATATCATAAACCATCTAAATGTCATTCCATGGTGCTACAACATAAAAATGTTTCCATTTAAATAGAGAAGTTACATCAAAAAATTCTTTCCATAGTAGAAGCATTCAAAATCAGAAATACAGTATTTCAAAATTAAATTTTATGTACCATGGGGCCCTCATCACATGAACTTTTCAGTCTCTGTTTGCTTTTGTGAGACTATATTACAGTATCTTCTCATTTACAGGACTTATTTTTAATAATTATAATTCTCTAAAAGCTTCAAATGCTGATGCTTTTGGTGTACAATAATTGAATGGTTTGATTAAATATTTCCAACTGATTTTGGAAAAAAAATGCAGACAAATATAAAGGAATCATACTTTCAATAAGATTGTGGGATTCTTCCGGCCAAGATGGATGCGTAGGCTGATATACTTTGCCTTCTCACACAAGCAAAATAAGGACAACAATATAAAAACAAAAAGATAACCCAAACTGCCAGAAAACTGAACTCCATAGAGTCCAACAACCAAGGAGTTAAAGAAGAAACATTCATCCGGACCGGTAGGAGGGGCAGAGACAGGCAGACCAGGCCAGGCAGTGGCTGGCAGAGTAGGCAGTCCACATTTGCATGCAGACAAACTGGGAGGAACAACTGGGGAGCAAGACATACCAGGCATCCCAGGGTTCCAGTGTGGGGAAATAAAGCCTCAAAACCTTTGACTGAAAAAAACCTGTGGGGGTTGAGGCGGCAGGAGAATATACTCTCTCCCAAAATCACAGGCGAGTACACTGGAGAGACCCACAGGGTTCTAGAATGTATACAAAACCACCTACACATGAATCACCACCAGAAGGGCCCAATTTGCTTGTGGGTAGGGGGGGAAGGGAATGAAAGCTGGCTGAGAGCTAAGCAAGGGCCATTGTTCCCTCTTAAACCCCTCTCCCACATACAGTATCACAACACAGTGACATGGATTGCCCCACCCTGGTGAACACTAAAGGATCTGCCCCTTACTACAAAACAGGCACATCAAGACAAAAAAAAACATGGCCCAAATGAAAGAACAGATCAAAGCTCCAGAAAAAATACAACTAAGCAACTAAGAGATAGCCAACCTATCAGATGCACAGTTCAAAACACTGGTAATCAGGATGCTCACAGAATTGGCTGATTACGGTCACAAAATAGAGGAAAAATGAAGGCTATGAAAACTGAAATAAAAGAAAATGTACAGGGAACCATCAGCAAAAGGAAGGAAACCGGGACTCAAATCAATGGTTTGGAGCAAAAGGAAGAAACAAACATTCAACCAGAAAAGAATGAAGAAACAAGAATTCAAAAAAAATGAGGAGAGGCTTAGGAGCCTCCAGGAAAACCTTAAACATTCCAACATCCAAAACATAGGGGTACCAGAAGGAGAAGAAGAGTAAGAAATGGAAAACGTATTTGAAAACATAATGAAGGAGAACTTTCCCAATCTGCCAAAGGAAATAGACTTCCAGGAAGTCCAGGAAGCTCAGAAAGTCCCAAAGAAGTTGGTCCCAAGGAAGCACACACCAAGGCACATCATAATTACATTACCCAAGATTAAAGATAAGGAGAGAATCTTTAAAAAGCAGCAATACACAAGAAGACAGTTACCTACAAAGGAGTTCCCATACGACTATCAGCTGATTTCTCACTTGCAGGCAAGAAGGGGCTGGAAAGAAGTATTCCAAGTCATGAAAGGCAAGGACCTACAATGTAAGATGACTCTATCCAGCAAAGCTATCATTTAGAATGGAAGGGCAGATAAAGTCCTTCCCAGATAAGGTCAAGTTAAAAGAATTCATCATCACCAAGCCCTTGTTGTATGAAATGTTAAAGGGACTTACCTAAGAAAATGAAGATTAAAAAATACGAAGAGTAAAATGACAGCAAACTCACAACTACCAACAACCCAACCGAAAAAAACAAAAACAAACTAAGCAAACAACTAGAACAGGAACAGAATCACAAAAATGGAGAGCACATGGAGGGTTATCAGCAGAGAGAGGGAGAGGGGAGAATGATGGAAAAGGTACAGGGAATAAGAAGCAAAAATGGTGGGTACAAAATAGACAAAGGGAGGTTAAGAATAATAGTAGGGGAAATGGAGAAGCCAAAGAACTTGTATGTATGACCCATGGACATGAACGAAGGTGGGGGAATGATGGTGGGGCGGGGGGTACAGGGTAGAGGGGTATAAAGGGGAGAAAAATGGGACAATTCTAACAGCATAATCAATAAAATATATTTTTTAAAAAAGACTGTAAGATAGTTAGGAGAGATACAAATTAGTTTTCCAATGTCTGATACATTGCCAAAATTCAGTTCGTGAGAGGCATCAAACAGAGCAAGTATGTTCTTGCCAAACTGAGGTATCTTTTTTGTACTTCTGTTTTTTTTGAAAAATGTTATAGTGAGATATGCGTATATGTCTATATTTTTCATAATCAATTCCAAGTATATTTCTGCTTCACTTTTCTAAATTTAGTAATAAGAGTATTGTTTTTATTAGAACACTGTACTCCACAAAAATTTTAAGATATCATCATTGCAAAACTAAATAATTTGTCTAAAAGTGTTAAACTTTTGGAGTAGATTTACAATCACAAGTACAATAACACCAAATGTATTTCCTTCAACAGAATGAATGAGGGATGTCCAATCTTTTGGCGTCTCTAGGCCACAATGGAAGAAGAAGAGTTGTCTTGGGCCACACATTAAATATACTGTGACACATAATCACAAAAAAACTCGTAACATTTTAAATAAATTTACGATTTTGTGTTGGGCCGCATTCATAGCTATCCTGTGCCACAGGCAGACCACAAGCTATAGGCTGGACACTCCTATGACCTACAGCAGGGGTGTCAAACTCATTTTCACTGGGGGCCACATTAGCCTTGTGGTTGCCTTCAAAAGACCGAATGTAATTTCAACTCCTTAACAGTTAAAGAGTAGTTACATTTATACAGTCCTAAAATTATTTTGGCCCTTTGACGGCAACCGCAAGGCTGATGTGGCCTCCAGTGAAAATGAATTTGGCACCCCTGCCCTAAAGCTTTCCTTTGATCTCATCAATTGGATGAGAAAAAAAACCCTGAAAAGTTATTGGAATTAATTTAATTTTCTACTTGCAGTATCTGAGGTTACACTGATACAAAACTGGCATGATCACAACTGTTTATAAAGTTCTCTCGCAAATGGAGCTAAGATATTAACAGCTGCAAATACAGTTTTTATGTGTGTTCAACAAAACCCGAACTCCAAAATGAGTAAAATTAACTTAGACCAACAGTTATTTGATCTAAATGAAAAGCCATTCTTCACAAAACAATATGTAAAAATGCTTCAAGTGTTAAACTCCCATCTTTGGAATTTTTTAAATAGATTCCAGTGCTTCTGCAACAGATTTATTTATTTTTGGTTTTCTTTCATTCAGTGATATTGCTATGGCCCTCATGTGAATGGTCAATATTGACAGGTGATACATTCAATATCAACTTTCTTGAAAAATGGAAATCTGCTAATTAATTCTTTTCTTAAAAAGGGCAGTTTCTTTTGGGGAGAGACAAAAATTCTACTAAAGGATTTATTAAAATTTTTTAAAAAACATCCCTGGCCAGGTCTAAGTTGGTTGATCCTATACACCAAGAAAAGGTTGCAGGTTCAATTCCTAGTCAGGGCACATATAGGTTGCAGGTTTGATCTCCAGTCAGGGCGCATACAGGAGGCAACTCATCAATGTTTCTCTTCCATTGACATTTCTCTCTCTCTCTCTAATATCAATAAACTTACCTTTGGGTGAGGATTAAAAAGATTAAAAAATAAAAAAGTAATTTAAATAAATGAACAGGTTTAGATTTATTACCTATACAGTGTGCCAAACTCCTATAGCAAGTACTACTCTCTATATCTACAGGTTTGACTGCAGAGCTACTTGCCACTTTCCTTCACATATTTCACCCTATGATTTGTTATAGTTCTCACTGTCCAAGCTGACTAAAGGTCAGTGGCACAGATGCCCTGGAAGCTATGGAATAGGCCCTGGCACAGCTGGCTGGTAGACCTCTGGGCTGGCAAAGGTAGCAGTATCTAATACTTCTCTACCACCATTCTGGACTGGGAGGAGGTACCTGACCCAGTCAGCAGTAGCTCAGTGCACACTCTTCCGTTGAGAGTACCCTGCATGCCATCCTTAAAGGGTACTGTTGGATAGTTGGATACACTGCAGCTGGAAAGGCTAGGGAAAAGACAGGAAGGTTATTGTTGGTCCAATTCAGATTTCACTGAGAACACTGTTCACTGCACACGTATCTCATACACTACTAGAGGCCACCATGGTAGCCAGAGCTGGAAGTACAAAGCAGAGGTTTATCAGGCCCATTCTGGCTTATATTTATGCAACCAGGAATAATGATACTTTATTTTTAAAATGAGAAATCCATGACCATGTTAATTTGAAAGATATAAAGGCATAAACTGGGACTGTCCTGAACAAAATATGTGTGTAGGTCACCCCATCAGTTAACAACTCTCCTAAGAAAATGTAGTTAACATAGCTAAAAATCACTGAGTGAGCACTTGCTATAAGGCATGTGCTAGGAGCTTTAGAGGAATCACCGTTTCTAATATCTCCAGTGAGCACAGCTATGAAATGGGTCTTATTTGTTCAGCAGACTGACCTCCTTCAGTTTTCTTAGTACAAAGCTAAGGTACAAGGCATTACCCAAGTCTTTGAGGTGTTACCCAAGATTCAGATAACTAACCTGCTGAGTGGCAGGATTCATTGACATCAAATACATGTGTTGGTTTGGTCTGCCTAACAACCCAAAACCCTTCTTTTGTTGAGAGTAGCAGTTTTCTTTGGGTGAAATAACTTTGTATATGTTAATCACTATGACCCTCCCTAGCACCCCCCAAAAAGAAAATGTGCAAGGCAAAACCAATCACATCCCTCTAAGGGATTTAGAGCTGAATGAAATATCACAATAAGAAAAGGTGCTTTCTTTTAAGTCACTCCAGTGGCACCACCTTGGAGAGGCTGTCCTGGATCCCAGTACCATGCTGTTTCCTATCCTTGATGGTTCACTGTTTGAGCCCTCATTAATTCTATGAATAAATTGCAGCCCTGGTCAGTGTCCCTTTAATACATTCTAACCACCTGTTTTCAATTTAAGTTAGCCAGAATTCCTTTCTGTGGCTTACAACCAAAGCACCCTGACTCCTTCAGAAGTGAAATCTGACTCCAGAGTCTGTGTTCTTAACTATAGTTGCCTGGTATCTTCCTTAGCCACCACCTGGAGCCAGACAGGCCTGCACTTGGCTCTGCTATGATGGCAATACAGTGTAATGAAACAGCACAGAGCTCTCCTTAGAAAGCCTCCACCCGAAGTACCCTGCTTTGCTCCATTCTTGGCTGGTGTGGCTAGATTCGATTTCCCCTAGGTTGTCTGGGATAGATACTTTTTAATGTGTTATTTTCTTCCTCAAATCTTATTTAGTCTGCAGTCTCCTTCAACAAAATCACAGGCAGCTATAAGCAGCCTTAAGAAAAGCAGTATTTCTATGAATACTTTCTTAGCCTCTACATCAGCATCTTTCTCAAAGATGTAGAAAATGCAGTACTCAAGTGGCTGGAATTTCTCACTATACCACATACACTTTCCAAAGTTAGAGAACATAAAGTTTCCTGGAGGAGAGAGGAGTGGGAAGGGGCAGCACAGTTGAATAACAGAGAATTGGACCACACATCCAATAGGCTTTTTAAAGGATATCAAGTGGCCCTGGCTGGTGTGGCTCAGTGGATTGAGTGCCAGCCTGTGAACCAAAGAGTCACTGGTTTGATTCCCAGTCAGGGCACATGCCTGGTTGCAGGCCAGGCTGCCATAGAGGGCACATGAGAGGCAACCACGCATTGATGTTTCCCTCCCTCTCTTTCTCCTTCCCTTCCCCTCTCTAAAAATAAATACATAAAATCTAAAACTAAACAAAACATGATGTCAAGTGGCAACTGATACAAAGAATCATGTAAAAATTATATCTTCATAAAACAACACATTTGTAAAGGATACTGCCCCTAGAACTGCTACCTCAGCTTGGTACAACTAGCATGTCCTTCTGCCAAAAATTTCAGCTGCCCCTTATAATCATTTATGCAGAGGGAGGGGAGAAAGCACTGAGAAGGAAACAATCACACCAAGAAAGCTGAAAACTCACAGAAAAAAAACAAGAAATATAGATCATTGCTATACCCAAAGTTTAAGTAGTTAGTGGCTACTGTTTGAATCAGACAATTTTTAAAAGTAAAACAGCAACATACAATCTCATGAAACATATTCAGGCACACAGAACCAGATAAATGGTTTTGTACCAGTTTGCTTGCACACAATATCACCAGGCCAAAGGGAACCAAATTGGGAGGAAATGATCCTGAAGTTTCAACTATAGCTAACACTGAAAACTCTATGGGAACCTTAGGGAAACTGTGGATTTTGTACATGCAAATTTTTTAAATGCACAGACTTTAAGAGCTGCAACCACTAGTTATCAATCCATTTAACTCACTCATTTTATGTATGAGTGTGTTGAGGCCAAGAGAGATTAAATGCTTGCTCCAAGGTCACAGACCCAATTAGTGGTAGATCTGAGATTAAAAATAGAGCCTTCTAATTCCATTCTCAGCCACTCTTTTTTACCACTTTGCCCTAGTCTCCAGTCAGGTCTGAAGAACTCTCATGTGTGGTCTTCACGGCATGAAGATGTGACTGTACCTCCCTGACAACACCACCAAGGACGTACCATACTGTCTGACTTGTTTCACCTTTTTCTAACCCAAGATACTTCATTTTGAAGACAGGTGTTTGCTCCAGCCTCTCAGGTTCCTTGGGGTTCACTATGGCCAGAACCTGTTTAGAGAACCGACAGTGGAAAGTTGGATGCAGCCATAATGCATACATCACCCGAAACTTTTTTTTAAAATCCTCACCTGAGGATATATTTATTGATTTTTAGAGAGAAAGGAAGAGAGGGGAGAGAGAAAGAGGGACACAGAGATGAACAGATACCTCCCTTAAGCAATCTCAAGTCTAAAGAAACACAAAAGTCAAAAGATCTCAATGCTTTTAGCTTTATCAGAAGTAAAATTCCATCAGACTTGTCAACAGTTAACTTGGCTGATCTGATTTTCACCTTGGCACTTCTTTTCCCCTGCTGGCACTCATGAGTAATGACTGAAAAATAAAATAGTCAAAAGGCTGATGACAAGGACAAAAGGAAAAAAATAAAGAGCCTAAAAACTCTACTACTGAAATAAACATGTCTTGTAAGATAATCTAGAACAACTCTTTTCTTTTCAGAGAAGGTTGTATTCACAATTTAGTAATCTAAAATATGAAAAAAAATTAATCACTTCTTATCCTTTAAGATTTGTCCTAAATCCCATTCAGTGAAACTACAAGTAGTGAGTGTCAAATTGCCTAACTCAACCAATATTTAAGTCCTAAACACCTCCAGAGAGACCCCATACCCCCTGAAGTCCCCAGCAGAGAAGCTAAAGCAGATGTGTTTGACAGAGATTTCATCCCTCTTAAAACTGGCTCTAGAGCTGTATAATTAGCAACACAATTCTTAAATTATAACAGTTTGAGGAAAGGGGACTGAAAACTATTTGTTTGTTCTCAATGAACTATGATGTAAAACACTTAATTGTTTCAGATGCTGTAGCTCCTATTACAATGAAAGGTTAATTAATGAATTGTTTACTTGGGGTAAAAAAAATTAAGGAGTTACATCTTTAAAGCAGACATATTCTAAAACTCTACTTAGAATGAAACTAAGAGTAATACAATTACCCACATTTATAGCTGTCAATCAAAATAACTTTGTGGAAAACATTTAAAATATATTGAGGAAACTGTAAGCAGTTTGAATGACATTATTGGCATTCATTTTCAATGTTAACATCTTATATACAATAATAATAATTGATATAGGCTTCTTACTGAAGTTGTGAAACAATGCTTGGCAAAACATTTTGATTTCTATTATTATGAAAAGAATACAAAGTTCCTTTTACTCATTTTTCTGACATTTAATCCATGACAGTCAATCATTTAAGACACTGTTTGGTCTGTTCTTCATCTCGCACTGGGAATTTCACTCTCAATAGGGTTGGCAAAAAGATCCACTCCTTTAGACCTTCTCAAAGCTCAGCAGAGCTGCAATGATGCTGACTGCTTGCACCTGTCCCAACATTTTGATTTCCTCCTTGGCAAGCACTAGTTTCTCTAGAATTCTGGGAAAAAGTATTGTAAGTTCAAACTCTTTCATCTCTAACACAAATCTGGACATTTCAAATAACATTATCATTCTTATATTATGATAACTTATGTTATATAATAGTGATAATGACACTATCATTCTTATTAGTAGGAATTCGGAGCTTTTAAAATCTTCATATACAAGACTTCATTTAATTCTTGTATATGGGAGGTACCATCGTATAAGGGAGTTATTCTTAATTTCATATTTCCATTAAACTCTATTCACTCATGAAATTAGTTAGAGTTTACTTGCCTCTTGTTATAGGCTGAATTGTACGCTCCCATTCATATACCGAAGTCCTAACCTTCAGCACCTCAAATCTGGCTGTATATGGAGGTGGGGTCTTTAAAGAGATAATTAGGTATACTGAGGTCACTGAAGCAGACCCAACTCCAATAGGACCGGTGTCCTGATAGGAAAGATGCAGACTCAGACAGGCACAGAGAGAACACTGTAAAGATGCAGGGCGAAGGTGACTAACTCTATATGCCAAGGGGAGAGGCCTCAGAGAAAACCAACACTGCACTTGGATCCCAGAACTCTGAGGAAATAAATTTGTTTTTTTTAGCCACCCAGTCTGTGGGACTTAGTTATGGCAGCCCTAGCAAACTAATACATCCCCTTATCTCCTGTAAGCTATACACAGATCTCTAGCTTTTAGGTAGAGCAAATTCACTAGCTTCCCCAAACTCTTCCTACTTTGCTGAAAAAATATTCTGAATGCTAAACATCTCATAAGGTCTCACTTTTAACAAACTTAGACTTCTATAATGCTGACACTCAAGTCATCTAAGTGACAAATGATCCATTTGAGTAATATGCTGTGCTACAGAGCAACCAGAAAAACATACATATATTAAAAATTGAATATTGAGTGGAATTAACAACTCCCCCTCAAAAATAATAAGAAAAGAAATACATAGTTTTATGTAGAGTAGCCAAAGGAAAAAATTCAGCAGAGGAATCAGCTGCTAGAGGAGAGGGATCACAGTGGAAAATCAGGTCATAGAGTTTGGGGGAGGGGAAAGTTCACTGATGATTTTAATGAAATTAGTTTTCTCCCCTATGTAGAAAGGAGTGTTATGAACTTAAATCAGGACAAGAAATGTTTTGCAAATTTAAGAACAAAACCTTTATTCTGGCAGGATGGTCATGATCTTGAGAGAAACACAGAGTCTTGGTGTTCTATATCACTGTACTAAATTAAGCAAGCAAACTAGTAAATAAAGAATATATTGTCAATGAAGAAAGCTAACTATTCTGGTAGCTTCTGAATATGCCAGGGGAAGTCCAGGGAATCAACTTTTTCTTTACACGTATTTTCCTATGGTTCCAGTTGATATTTCATTAAACAAGACAACTCTTTTCTCTTTCTTTTCTCCCTTGCTGTATTTTTAAGGCTATTTTGCTACCATATAGTATCTACTTAAAAGTAGACAGAAAATGAAAACGTGAAATTATAGATAAAAGATGAAAATGAGAAGAGACTTTAGAGGTCATCTCTGCCAACTGTTTATCTAAAAATCTACTAGTAATTCCTATGAATTACTACAGAATAAGCATGAGACTGTTGGTTACAGATCTATCATGTATTCATGCTAGCCCTGGTTACTCCTCCTATAAGTGGCCAGTGGTTTTAGTACTGGATCAATCCTATGCCCAGCCTATCTCAATATCAAGGTAAAACAAGTACCTAATTTTAGAACTCACTGATTAAAGTCAAAAGAATAAAACCTGAGTGTTTAAAAGGTTCTCATTTCATTCATTCATTCATCAAACACCTACTGAGTGTTTAAAATGTACTAGGCACAGATCTAGGTGCCAAAGATGCAATAGTTAAAAGAAAGACATGTTCCTTGCCCTTGTAGAGCTTAAAGTCTAATTTGTATAACACAATAGTGTAAGAGTTTAAGTAAAAGTACTATCAAAATTAAGGGCTGGTTAGCTGCTCAGATAGGGTCTAGCAATTCTGCAATATGTTAATAGGATCGCAAGTCTAGTCTGTGTAATCCTTCTCAGCGCTGTACTCTGAGCAACCAGTCAATTATTAGGGCTCGTTCATGAGTTGTAATATATTTAATGTGCATGCTTAGGCATGAGAATTTAAATGAAATCTCTCTCAGATTCCAAACCTATGTAGGTTTCTGCTCTTGATTACTTCACCTGGGAAGATAATTAGTGTGGATCAGGCAGACCATTAGCAACATAAACTACCACCTCAGTATTGCTGGCTTGATTCTGAATAAAACTTAACAGATGATCTTCTGACCCAAGTAAAACAACAAATTTGGAACAGACAACCCAAAGGCCTAAGGGTTTAGTTACATTAGGAACCCTTTACCCTGAATAGCATGCTTCCATTTCCTTTTCCTTCCTCCACTTTGTTTTTTTGCACCGTTTTGTGTTTCTATTAGACTAGGCCCCGGAAACATCAACAGAACAGAGGCAGTGTTCACATTTCCAATTCACTTTTAATTACAGAAAACATCCAAACCCCATGTACAATTTATTCTGGTTCCACTAGGAGCACAAAGACTTACCGAGAGAGCATAACAGAAAAATAATAAAGTTAGAGAATTATGACAACGCAGAAAAGGAAAGAAAAGATGAAACAGGCAGAAAATGATGACAAATTTACATCTTCCAGCTGGCATACTGCCTTGGATCAAAAACTAAAAATGTGCCTTCTAATTTAAGGTGACTACAATTTTTACTGTGCTTAACCCGAGTCACATTTTTAACCTCTCCAGTTTCTATAGTTGAAAAAAGATTTTATTATTTGGGAGGGTAGGAAATGAAGGTGATAAAAAATAGGGAGGGAAAACAAGGTTCTCCACTCCTGCCATCCTTTGTCACCAGAATGCATAACCTCCCACAGGTAGTTATTTTAAGAAGTATGTTCTACAGAGAAGAGCAATTACTTCTTAAATGGGCCAACATGTTCATCTGTTTAAAAGGGTCAAAAAGAAGGAAAAGATTAATCTGAACTATATTGGAAGCATGTAATACAGTTATTCTCCATTGCTGTTTCCTCACTTAGTTTTCTTTTTGACATTTTAGACCATTAGAATAGCTTGAACATTTTAGCTTTAAAGGAAAAGGGGGGAAGGTGAGAGAAAAAGAAAAATAATTTAACCTGTTAGTATAGACCACGTTTGAAATTTCATTCATCAAATGTGTGAACTTTGGCAGAACTTCAATTTTACAATGAAAAGTAAGAGAGAATAAAATGTAAAAGGTACAATGGAGGGGGACACTTTAAGTTGAAAGGACTGTAGTGGAGAGAAAAGGATTAGCAGGCATGAACCAATTAATGGTTGCGAAATGGTTACAGCAGCAGTCTCCAACCCTTTTGGCACCAGTTCTTCCATGGGAGGCAGGGAGGGGGGCCAGGAGGAGAAGCCCAGGCAAGCTTCAGTTGCCCCCCCCCGCCCCCCCCCCCGCCACTCACCTCCTGCTGTGGAGAGGGGATGGGGTGCAGGAGTTGGAGCTCAGGCAAGCTTCCCTGCAGCCCAGTTCCTAACAGGCCATGGATCAGTCTGGGGGTTGGGGACCCCTGCACTAGAGGACCATCCTCCCAAACATGAAATAAGTCTCTACAAAGCAAACCACAGTACCTTGCTCATACTAGTAAAGGGACTACACAAAGCGGGTGAGCACATGCCAGGGGCGCAGAAATACAGCAGAGGTGTCAGTGCTCAACGCTGCTGAGGGGCAAAGCGGGCAGGGCAGTGTCCAGTGCCAGAAAACACCCACAGGAGTCCAGTCCTGGGGCCATGCAACCGCTGGCAGGCTTCCCGAACTTTCTGAGCCTTGTCTGTAAAATTAAGAATGGTTGGACTGAATGATCACCAAGGTTTCTTCTGTCTTTTAAAAAATCATGGTTCTAAAATCTATAATTTTACTTTTTAAAACCAAATCTGATGCAAACAGTGTTACTAACCACTGGAGCTTTGAGTATCCCCAAAGCCAAACTCACAAAGACAGCTTGATACCAGATAAAGAGTCAAGAAAAACAGAAAACAAGAACTAGAGATATCAATCAATTCAAGCGGGTATTGAAGTGCCACCAACAATGGCCCAAGATCAACTCCTCACACAACTTCCAATAATTACTGCCCATGCCTAGGCATTCCACTCTGTCATTGTCACAGACCGCACCACGCACTGTATCTTCAAATTAAAATAGTATTTTCATCATGTAGAGAGGTATGTCAGTAATACCACAAATTAAAAGCAAATAGCAAAATATTTGTATAACACTTCCTACTTTATAAAGTAATCCATCATTACATCTCTAGTGCTGCATAACAAAAATGTTAGTAATTTTTTGAAAGTGAGAGATACTCATCCTAAGAGTCTTCTGTTCATTATTTCTTTTAATCCTGAAAAACAACACCATGAATAAGTATATTGTTGCCCACATTTTATAGATGAGGAAACTGACTCTAAGAGATACTGAGTGACCTACCAAGTTTGTAGAGCTAGTTAGCAATGCAGACCCACAACTCCTGGCTTGAAGATTTGGTAGAGACATAAAGTCAACCACTGAGAATACGTATCCCCTTAACGGTCTATCTAACACAGGTGTCACACCTCTTACTTTGTTTAAAAAAGGAGCTCTTAAATTTGTTCTACACCCAGGACTTTACAAAGAGGTTTGATGACCCTTACTTTCAAGAATATTAAAATCTTACTAGACAGATGAGGAACAAATGAAACAAATTAGAATAAAAAGCAACTTATCTAATAGTTAAATAACAAGAGAGCAACGTGTAGCTCATTTCTACATGACAAATATTCAGAATACACTTCTGTAGAGGGAAAAAAAAAGGAATCTGTAGGTGGCTTTGTGAACCACTGAGACCACACTGATTGGAAGATTAGGGGAAGACATTGTTCCTATTCCACAAAAACACACTTTGAAAGTTGAAACCCTTCAAGTGGTGGGGCCAGGACAGGAGTGTGCTTTGCTGAATCTAATGCAATGCCTGCCACCTGGCTACAGTCACTAAGCAAATTATGTAAGTGAAAGGTTGTAGGAAGAAAAAAACAAATTGGTTTAGCAATACAAAATTTATTGAGTTAGAATAAAGTATCTCTTTAGGCTACATTAATTTAGGCTCCAATTATATAACACAGGCATTGAAATAATGAAATTACATAGCCCCAAATGCACTTAATAATCACCACAAAAGAAGCCACAGCAAAAGCACTAATAAAGTTAACATATATAACCTGGGTCAATGCTGACATAAAGAGTAGTAAGTCTCAAAAATAATATAGAACAAATTCATGAAGTACAGTCCTGTCCCTCTAAAATCTGTCAATTTTTTATTCCAACCACACCCTGACTTGCACAGTAAGGATGGAAAAGCATACAGAAACTTCCTGTACTTTAGTTTTCAAAGACACCTCTGTATACTGCCTTATCCTGCACACTCTAGAATGACCTTTCTTTACCCTTGCCATTGGGTAAACTCGCACTCGCCCAATGTCACTCCTCTGGAAGCTGTTTCTGGCCTGGTGCTCCTAGAAGGTGCCTCTGTGCTTTGCCTGTGCATTTCCTGCTGCACTCAACCTGCCACATGGGGACCACTAGCCCCTGTGTCTACCTCTCTAATTGGGAGCTCCTAAACTATAAGATTCTTGGCTTAGTCACTTTCATAGATCTACTGCCTAACATTGTGCCCACTGATAAATAGTTGAATAGAAAATAAATCATAATTCATAGAAAATATGCCAAGTGCCATTTGACATTTACAGAACTAGTACAATGTTTAACAGATAACAGATACTCAATAAATATTTGCTATCATCCTATTGCTCATAGAATTTAAAATCTGTGCTTAACACAAAGCTGTGAGGAAACACTCATTTAAACAAGATCAGCAGTAAATAGTAATACTGTATTAATGTTTGCATAATATATTTTACTTTTTCAGAGTCTATCCTTTGGCTCTTCTCTTCAACTAAGAAAGTCAAAATGTACTCTATCTTATCAAATCTTTACAACAACCTCATGAGAATTCTGCTGTTCTGACTGAAAACCACTATCCTACAATTCCCTTTACGAGTACTTAATTTTGAGGTGTTAAAAAAATAATATTATTCTCATGACATCTGGAAAGTACAAAAGCAGTGAGTGTTAAAGGGAGTAGTGAGAAAGAATGTACAATCATGGTGGAAACAAAAATTAGGGATGACTGTAAAATATGAATCAGGTAAGAAAATGATAAATGTTGCATGTTTGTGTGGAATGAGGCAGATGATAGAAGAAACTCTAAGGGCCAAGAAGGAATCAGGCAATGCAGGAAAAGCACTGTTTATGCAATTCTCAGTAACTGGCAAGAGACAAGAGAAGTGATCAATGACATGGAAAAGGTTCTGAGTGTTGGCTAGTGAATGAGCTTCAATGGTGCATGGTTATTAACTCAACGTCACTCCAAGAAAAGGAAGGAAGATTGAGAACTTAATGCCAAGTATGGTTCAAATGCTGCTAAAAAATATTACTGCAAGGCCTACTTAATTCTGCTCAGCAACAATTTCAGAAGCCTTGTAGGTAAGGATTGTCATGTCCTGTGGAGACAGTGTAACAGATTTTCAGAAGAAATTTTTTACAAAATGACAAGCCAATTTTTAAAACAGACAAAAATAAGAATATATAGCTCAGAAAAGAAGATAAAGCAAATGACAGTTAAAAACATAAATAGATGCTCAACATCACTACTTATCAGAATTATCAAAATTAAAAGCAATGCGACATCACTACACACCTACTAGAATCACTAAATTTAAAAGACTGACAATGTCAAACATTGCCAAAGACATGGGAGGCTAGAACTCTCATTGTATTAGTTATCTACTGCTGTCTAACTAATTATCTCAAAAACTTAGCAGCTTAAAATATCAAACATTAATTCCCTCACACAGTTTCTGGTGGCCAGGAATCCGAGCTGAGCTGTGTGGCTCTGACTGGATCTCCCATAAGGTTGCACTCAAGATGTCTCCCGGGGCCGCAGTCGTCTGGAGGTGTAACCAGCTGGAATAGGTGCCTCCAACCTCACTCACATAGCTGTTAGTAGGAGGTATTGCTTTCTCATCGGCTGTTGGCCAGAGGCCACAGTTCTTCATCATATGGGTCTCTGCATAGGGCTGCTCACAACATGGCAGCTGGTTTCCTCCGAAGCGGTGATTCAGGAGAGTAAGCAAACAATCAGGATGAAAGTTGCACTGTATTTTATACCCTAAGCTTGGAAGTAACATACCATCATTTCTGCTGTATTCAATTGATCATTTAAACTAACCCTGAAACATTGTAAGAGAACCTCTGAAAGCAGGAATCACCAGGGTTCATCCTGTAGGCTGGCTACCAAATCATACATTGTTGGAGGAAATACAAAACAGTAAATCACTTAGAAAAGAATACATATAACGTACAGTTACCAAATGATCCTTCTTTCACTTGCAGTCTTAATTTACTCAAGAGGAAGGAAGAAATATATCCACACAGTATATAAGGATTCACTGCAGCATTAGACATGACAGTCCCAAATTGGAAGCAAACCAAATGTTCACCAGCAGAAAAATGAACAAAAAAAATTGAGGCTTCCGGCCAAGATGGATGCATAGGTAGACACACTGTGCCTCTTCACACAAGCAAAAGAAGGACAACAATTTAAAAAACAAAAAAAGAACCAGAACTGACAGAAAATCAAACTGCATGGAAGTCCAACAACCAAGGAGTTAAACAAGAAACATTCATCCAAACCAGTAGGATCTGGATGACTGTAGGGCAGAGACGGGCAGCCAGGTGGAGAGGACTCGTGTCAAGGGGTTGGCTGGAGGACCAGAGTGGTCCCACATTTGCGTGCAAATAAACCGGGAGGAATAACTCAGGAGCAAGACAGACCGTGCAACACAGGATTCCAGCGCAGGGAAATAAAGCCTCAAGCCTCGGATTGAAAACACCTGTGGGGGTTGAGGCGGCAGCTGGAGAAACTTCCAGCCTCACACGAGAGTTTGTTGGAGAGAACTATAGGGTTCTAGAATGTACACAAAACCACCCATCCAGGAGTCAGCACCAGAAGGGCCCAACTTGATTGTGGGTAGCAGGGGAAGTAACTGAAAACTGGCAGAGAGTGGAGCAAGCACTATTGTTCCCTCTCGTACCCCGCCCTCACATACAGTGTCACAACACAGTGACGTGAGTTCCCCACCCCGGTGAACACCTAAGGCTCTGCCCCGTACTACAAAACTGGCAGCCAAGACCAAAAAAATGGCCCAAATTAGAGAACAGATCAAAGCTGCAGAAAAAATACAACTAAGCAACTAAGAGATAGCCAACCTATCAGATGTACAGTTCAAAGCACTGGTAATCAGGATGCTCACAGAAATGGTTGAATATGGTCACCAATTAGATGAAAAAATGAAGGCTATGCTAAGTGAAATGAAGGAAAATGTAAAGGGAACCAACAGTGATGGGAAGGAAACTAGGACTCAAATCAATAGTGTGGACCAGAAGGAAGAAAGAAGCATTCAACCAGAAAAGAAGGAAGAAACAAGAATTCAAAAAAATGAGGAGAGGCTTACGAACCTTCAGAACATCTTTAAACATTCGAATCATAGGGGTGCCAGAAGGAGAAGAGGAAGAGCAAGAAATTGAAAAGTTATTTGAAGAAATAATGAAGAACTTCCCCAATCTGGCAAAGGAAATAGACTTCCAGGAAGTCCAGGAAGCTCAGAAAGTCCCAAAGAAGTTGGTCCCA
>CM052542.1:79141159-79186529 GCA_028533065.1 Trachops cirrhosus | reverse complement strand
GATTTCTCAAAAGAGACCTTACAGGCAAGAAGGGGCTGGAAAGAAGTATTCCAAGTCATGAAAGGCAAGGACCTACAACGTAGATGACTCTATCCAGCAAAGCTTTCATTTAGAATGAAAGGGCAGATACAGTGCTTCTCAGATAAGGTCAAGTTAAAGGAGTTCATCATCACCAAGCCCTTATTATATGAAACGTTAAAGGGACTTATCTAAGAAAAAGAAGATCAAAAACATGTATAGTAAAATGCAGCAAATTCACAATTATTAACAACCACACCTAAAACAAAACAAACTAAGCAAACAACTAGAACAGGAACAGAACCACAGAAATGGAGAACACATGGAGAGTTATCAGGAGGGGAGTGGGAGGGGGAGAGGGGGGAAAAGGTACAGAGAATAAGTAGCATAGATGGTAGGTAGAAAATAGAGGGAAGGTAAGAATAGTATAGGAAATACAGAAACCAAAGAACTTATATGTATGACACATGGACATGAACTAAAGGGGGGGAATGTGGTTGGGGGAGGGTGGAGGGGAGTGAAGGGGGAAAATGGGACAACTGTAATAGCATAATCAATAAAATATATTACAAAATAAAAATAAAAAAATTTTTAGAAATTGACATATATCCACTTTGTGGAATACTACTCAGCAATTACAAAGCATAAAATAATAAATTCAACACAATTGAATCTCAAATACTTTGTAAGTGAGAGAAAGCACAGCATATGAGTCTATTTATATGAGATTCTAGGAAAAGCAAGCTATTAGTGACAGAAAGCATATTGGTAATTGCTTCAGGCTGGAGTGGGGAGAGAGGACAATGGCAAAGGGTAATGAGGAAACTTTTTAGTGTGAGGGAACTTCATATATCCTCACTGTGGTAGTTACATGAGTGTATGTACTTACCAAAATTGACAAGACTGCACACTTAAAATGGTTAACTTTTATTTTATGCAAATAATACCTTAATAAAAATACTATAATTATGTAGATGACATTACTGTATGCTTCTCAACTCCAAAGAAAACAACACAAATTCATTAAGTGTACAAAACTTTTATAACCTATTTTTCTCAGCTGTTAAGTTCAGTATACATAAAATGCAAAAACACTTTCACATGTTATTAAGAAATAACCAGAAAATCTAATTTAAAAGAGACTAGTGAATGTTAGGTTTATCTGGAAATGAATGTAACTTACAAGAGGGAATGATAAAGTCCTTAACCAGAAGTAACAGCACCATGAATAGCGAGAAGGAAATAGATGGAAGACATATTACACAGGCTGAACTGACTGAATTTGTCAACTGCTTGGAGGTGAAGAAGAATCACAGGAGACAGTCAAATATGACCATTGGGAGGATTATGATACCATTAAAATATCAAATGCCACCTTCCTAGTGAGGCATCTGCTGACTGTGCTATTTTAAACTGAAATACCCTCACCTACCCCTCTAATCAGAACTCCTATGCTCTCCTGTTTATTTTTTACTATATCATTTATGATCTTATGACACTGCACATTAGTAAATTATATTTAATCTACTCATTCCCTTTGTTGACTGTCTGCTCCCACCAGACCATGAGCTCCATGAGGTATTGTTCTGTTTTACTCACTGCTGTACATTGCCTAGAAAATTATCTGCTACATAATAAGAGCCCAATAACTATTTACTAAATGCACTGAATGAAAATATTAAAAGAAATAAGAACACCAAGTAAATAAACAAGTATGTACATATGTGTGTTTGAGGAAAGCAGGAAGAAATGATGGGTTTGATTTAGATAAAGTAGAATATGAGTTGTCTGACAGCTAAAGAAGAACTGCACTAAAAGTGTTAGTGATTTTCCCAAAAACAATAGCTAAAGCTCTACAAAAACATACATTCTCCAGAAGGCACCTCAAATTCCACAACTAAATTCTCATGCTCCATCAAACTTGCTCTCTTTCAACCAAGGGATCTATGGGAAACAAAAATCTAAAACATTTTCTTCAGCACTGTATTTCACTGTGTTGGAAAAGTCTTCATCTCTCTGAATATGGACTGTGTATTGTCAGATATTATTACAAAGTAAATAATTTTGACAATGGAATCAATTTCACCACAGGAGGTCAGTAGAAATATTTAGGCAGTGTACCGGTAGCCTTTAAACCTCCTAACTCTTTACGCCCTGATAGACAGGTAAAAAGCCTGGTACTTAATATACACAGAACCAGTGAAAAGGTTCTCCAAAAGGAAGTGAAACACAGACTGACTAATGACAGCCTTTTGAATATCATCACAAATGTATTGTTCTTGAAGATCAAGCATTTCAACCAGTGTTGTTTCAGGGAAGGTTGGGTGTAGGTGCGGACCGTATTCAAAGGGAGAGTTAAAGAAAGGTCTGAGCCTACCACAAAAGCTAACAATTAATTCCAGGGCATAGGAAAACAATACATTTTTCCCAGGACAGCTGACACAGACATCTACTTCTTAGTGAAGAAGAAAGTCCTAAAGAAATTGTCCTCAAGCATGATAAACAGTGCCTGGAGGAGAGACTATTCTCCAAAATAAGCACTACCCTGGGAAGCATGATTCCATGCCCCACAAACATGGAACAACATGGAGTTTAATTTACTAATTCAGTATTTATTGGGTCTTCTCAAGTGCCAGACAGAGCATGTGCCCTCACAAAGCTCAACTGATGTAAACCAGTAAAGGTGCTAAAGGGGAGACTGATGATTCTAGGACTTAAAAAAAATCATAACTTGTCAATGACCAAAGGAACTTTACAACAGTCTAATAAAACCACTCCTGGGTTTGAAAGTTTGTGTTTCTTTAAAAAAATTAACTTTACTGAAGCAACACTCATTAAATAACATTGTGTACATTCCAGGTGCACAACTTTATAATATGATACCCGTATGTGTGCTCACCACCCAAAGTCTACTCTCCCTCCATCACCATAAATTTGACCCCCTTTACCCTCTTCATCCTCTCCACACCCAGGGGTGTAAATATTAAAGGAGATAACTGAAGTATATTCTTACCTGGGTACCTGGCACAGAGCTGCTGAGTGCTCAACACATGTTAGCAACTACTGTGCCAGTTAGTGCCATTACTATGCTGACTTTCTTTTATCCAGTGGGTATTAGAGACTGATTCTCACAAACTCTGCTCCAGGACATAGGGCCACTGAGTCACTGTGTTTACCTCATTTCATGAGCCAGCCTGTCAGTCTAGATTCTAGAAACCATACTTCCTAAAATTTGGCACCGCTTAAATGCCAGTCCCTAACTGCTCAAGTACCCTGCATCTGTTGATTTAAATAAAGAGGTAAACTGAGGCAATCCCAAATGAATGAGTTTCTTTGGGAATAGCAGAGAAATTGCCATTTGTGTCATGCAAACCATAGCAAGCTACAGGTGAGTGTCTGTTGAGGGTATGGAGTAGGCCGTATTTATGGACAGGAAATGTAATTTATGGACAGGAAAAGATGGGAGAGTTCATTGAGAGTCAGTTAAAATAATAAACAAAAGGAGAGCAGCCTTGAAAATATACTGAGCAGATGAAAGCAGTCCAGTCTGATCACATAAGCAAAGCTCAATTCAGCCCACTTTGCCAGAACTACCAGACCTGGGCTATCTCCTATTCATGCCTCTGGCAAAGTTTTCTAAGGCTGAAATTAAACAATCTTTGACCAACCACCTATCAACCAAGAAAATTCCAACACTATCAAAATTTCTGTAAACTACGCACTTACAAGAAACCAATCTATTAGTCTTTAAGTTTTATCTTCCTTGGGCATATTAGTGGGACTTTCCCCTTCACACACTCTGGTACTACTTTAGATTGAAACATTTTCTGGCTCTCACCCCTTCTCAGTCAGCACTGCTCCACCTCCCTGCCCCAGGGAGGGTATACCACGTGCCCCTGAGGCCAGGAATGGCTGATGGGGCCCTCAGTCCCACCAGCAGCCTGCTCACAACGGAAATGAGTCCATCTATACAGCAAACACAAAGGCTCTGGCACACAAACTGGACTGACCTCTCAGAGGTGGAACAACAAAACACCTTGAAGTGCAAATTGAAAAACAACCAAAATGTCTTCTCTGTGTAAGCACTGTTATTTCAGCTGAGTACTGCAGTGTCTTTTTATATACACCTCATTTTATAACTTCTTTGAAATAATCGATGGTATCCTTGGACAGAAATAAACAACATCCAACCACCTGCATTTCTGTCACTGGTGGGGACCCAAATCAGATTCTAACAGTAAGATGTATACAGCTTACACACACAAAACGCAGATGACTGAGTATGTAAATCATACAGTTCCACTGATCAACAGTTCATTTGTGATTACTAAAATATTACCATCATCAGCTGATAAAATTAGCATATGAAGACCATGATCTCTCTTCAGCAAAGACAAATCAGATCACACCACCTTTGAAAGGCAAAGGGTTGGCTCAGGGTGACCTGTCCACACATTCACATGATGTAAGTAGGGCTGACAGCTGCCCACGGAGAAATGAAAGAAAGGAATGCCAACCTTAAGAAGCCCATGACCCCACAAACTGGCCTCCTGACATAACATTTGGTTCATTACAATATATGAAAGAAGTATTGTTGCTCAGCAACAGATAATACACTAGCACTGACTGAGAAGCTAATCAATATAGTATTGGCTAGAACTCCTTCATAAGCAAAAGTAAAACAATAATTTACTCTGAAATTCTGATTGCAGAGTATGCCCCCCGTGAGCTAACCTTTATTTCTACCCCCACTAAGCTGAACAAATATTTATCATGGATTTTTCATGAAATTACCACAGGATGAGCACTAACCTACATCGAAATTTAAATTGAAAACAAGTCATAGAAATGACAGACAAGAATGCACCTGTTCTGAGTGGTAACACTGTTCCGGACTTAGAGGAGTACTTTTCTTTCACTAGGCAACTACTAAAACCAAAACCAAACATAATCTCATATTTTATGAATGTCATGCAAAAAAAGATAATAATCTTTTCCTCCAAATATAAATTTTAAAAAGTTAAGCTTTGTTAGAATTAATAGTAACAGCAATGTAGGTGCCTCTATCTTATTAGCACTAACATTTACTGAGCATGGCCAGGCCCTGTGCTAACTACTTTATATTCATTAAATCTTTACCACATCCTTGAGGGGTACTGCTATCATTTCCATTTTATAGTTTCATGATCAGAGGCTCAGAAAGAACAAATAACTAGTCTCAGTCCATCAGTCCATCAGACCAGGTAGTTGCCAAGTCAGGATTCCACCTCACTCCAGAGCAGGCTGCCTGACAGAACTTCCTGTGTGCTGGGAACACTCTGTATCTGTGCTGACCAGTTCAGTAGCCATCGGTACATGGAATATGACTATTGTGATTAATTATATTTTCAATTTAAATGAATTTAAATTTACCAAGCCACATGCAGCTGGTGGCTACCCTACTGGACTGGACAGAGCAGCTCTAGAGCAATGGTCATCAACCTACAGGCTGCAGGCAAAATCTGGTCAGGGCCTGTTCTCCTCTGACAAGAGGAGCTAAGAATGTGTTTTGTATTAATAAATGGTTTTTAGAAAAGCAGCAGCAAAAGAGATGGCATATGGTCCACAAAGCCTAAAATGTGGCCCTTTACAGAAAAAGCCCCAGAGCTATCCTCTTAACCTCTTAACCACCACAATCACTGCCCCTGGGAAGAGATTTCAAGCCCAGTCTCCCAGTTGAAATCTTAAGAGTGTGACGAGGACATTAAAATCATGTCATGGGAGCATTTTCCTATTTTTCATTATGGTATTTAAGTCTAAGCAAAGGCAAAAAATGCTGACCAAGATATGCCCTAATCAAGTTCGGTACAGTTAGCCACCAAAATAACATTCCACAGTTACAATCTGCTTTTGCATTCATTGTTTCATGTTCTATTTAAAACAGCCTCATGAGCAAGAATGCCCATTTTATAAAGGAGAAACCTGAAACAATGGGGCTCAATGCTATGTCAAAGAAGTAGGAAGTCCAAGTCCACTGATTTATTTATGAAATGAGATTTCTGCAGAAGCTGAAAAAAAATAAAATGAAGAAGAACCAAATGGTACAAGGATGAGCACCCCATAAATCTGACTGATTCAAGCAGAATAGCTAAGGCCATGGGTTTTCTGCGCCTGTGGGAGAAACAGCCTCTATTCTTCCACTAAGTTAAGTAGGTACAGAGGGAGCGGTGGGGACAGGACTCTTCCAGGGCTTCTACCAGTTTCTGGAACATGAGAGTGTCTGAAGGATAGGGTGGGTCCTAAAAATCAAGAAAACAGCTCCCAGGAGTCCAGGCCCCCTCAAAAGTATACCCAGTGTTGCCCCCTTCTACTTGCCCTCAGGTGGGTAAGCACATTAAGAAGGATACAACTCTCATGGCAACAACTGAGAGCCTTTGGAAATTCACTGTGCAGCTAGTATAAAATCTTCTCTGAACAGTCAGTATAGGTCTTCTCTCTGATAGCCTTCATTCTCTCTGGGATTCCTGGGACCTGTGGAGCCTCTAGGTTTTCTGCGCCTGTGGGAGACTACAGTGTGTGGCAAGCTAACTTTTTTTTTGTCCTGGGCCCAGTGAATGTCCCCACATTTTTCTGCAGGTGACATTTGAGCCTTAGGTATTTTTATCCTTTTCTTATGCTCTAGGCTTACTGCATTGTCCAATGAGGTAGCCAATGTGGCTATGTGTGGCTATTTCAATTTAAGCTAATTAAAACTAACTAATATTAAAAATCTAATTCCTCAGTTGCATTTATGTGCAACTCAAGCTCAGTAGACACATGTGGTTAGTGGCTTCCATAATGGGCAGCATATAGAACATTTCCGTCATCACCGAAAGTTTCATTAGACTGTGCTGCAGTCTAAAACCTGATACTTACATGATTTTAATTACTATGTACAAATACTATGTACAAATGAGGAAGATCTTATTTTTCTTCCAACTTCTGACTGGTAACACACCAATGCCATATAACCATGACCAAATTATTTCTATTAGCTACCAATAAAATTCAGTACCATAGGTTCAACTCACTCATGATTATTTTTTGAATACTTTCTCCTACATGTTCTTCCCCTTTGCCCATTTACTAATGTGTTTGCCTGAAAGTTTTACTTGGTGATTTAAACTTACAAATCTCCTTTCTCACCTGGGTTATTGTCATCTTCGTGGTTCGAATTAAACCTATTGAAATTGCTTATTACCACATAAACCATTAAAGGATTAGCAATGCATGTGTGTATTCACCTTCTATCTAGTTAGCTCTTGGCTGTTTTGTCTAACAGCCTTCCTTGACTTACTCATCCTCTTCTTCACCTCTTTGGGCCCACTTTGTTGGCCAGTTTTACAACACATTCTAAATGTTCTCAATACAAGCTTTAAGTAATTACTGTGAAAATCATCTCAGTAGTGAATTTATGGGGGTTGAGGTAAAAGCAGAGCTAAGACAAAGACTTTGTCGCAGGTAGGTTCAGGGGAAGTCGATCCCAGAAAGATGAGAGGACACATGGAGAGGGGTAAAAAAAGGGAAAACTAAAGTAAAGGTATCTTATAAGGTTACTACTGTGAGCACTGGAATCTCAAAAGCACCACACAGAAGACTTCTAAGAATTGTCAGCCTGGGGCATCTATCCACCAACTCCCACTCCCTTAGCTGAGGACTGCACTTCAAAAGCAGCTCTTGGACAGGGGACTTCAGAGCACCCGTAGCTCCGGAGAAGTCTATGGGTCAGAAGGTGGAAAGGTGGTGCCTGGCAGCAGGGGTGAGTCTAAGCTTGCATGATTCTTTCCACCCCAGCTATGGTTAAACCCAGAGCTGGGCAAGGAAGTGGTAAGGCAGAGATCCTTACCACAAGGTAAGGCAGCCTTCTTTGCAAATGAGAACTAGCACTATTTTCCCTACTGTAATTTCTTAAAAGTGCCAACTGTGAACTTCCCTTGCTGACCATCATCCTTTAGGACTCAGCCTGAGTGGTTTCTTTCTTGAAGCTTTTCCTGTTCTCCCCACCCCCAAATAAGCTGGGACTTTTTCTCTGTGCCCTTCCAGGATGCTGCAACGCTTCTCACAAGGACTTTTAAGTGCAAGTTTACTGGTATGTCTTTCTCCACTAGACTCTGAACTCCCTCAGGGCAAAAACTACCCTTCACCTCTAGGAATCCTGCTCCAAGCACGCTGCCAGCGGCACTGGGACTCAACACCTGTCTATCCAATGAAGAAAAGGAAGAAGAGGAAGAAATGAGCATACCCAGACATCAACTAGGAAGTAAAGAGTCCAAATCTCTATTCATGTTTATGCTGTCCACTAACGAAACACAAGATGAAGGGCCCAGTCCCAATAAAATGAAACAGGCATTTGTAGAGCTCAGCATTCCTCATGTTACTTAATTTAAGCCAGAATCAGCCCTGGTAAGTTAAACTATATTTCATCGCTGCTTAGAAGACGCTGCATTATTATTACTTATTTACTATTAGAAAAGAAAATAATACTGCCAAATAATTGAAGGATGGTAATGATTGTTAGGATAAATACTGACTTCAGATATACAAAAATGTGTGTGAGTGGGAGACTCTTCCTAGAATTTTTAAAATGTGGTATTTATTTCCCATCTAATTCCAAAAGAAAAATAAGTTGGCAATCCTATGAGATAAACATTATTATTCACATTTTACCAATTAAAAAATTGAGAATTCTAAGGAAGACAATCCGTGTTTCCTTGGCATTCCTCCCTCTCCATTTCATGAGGCTCAGTCCTCACTCTGGAAAGACCTTCACTGAAAAAAGCCTTTGATGAACTCACTGATGCCAAGAATGAATTTGCAAGGACAGTCTTCCAAGAATATGCATGGATACTTACACTTTTTACACTAGGAACAGAGAAGGAAGAAACCATGCTGAGGGCCACATCTCCAAGTGGGAAACAAACACCATGAAGCAGACGGGGAGGGCATATTTATAAGCAGCGCTGTGTTTTCAACAGAGCCTGCCCTTCCAGTCCAGCCTAGGCATCCCTGTCAGAATATGTACTAACATGGACACTCCACACTGCAAATTCCTAGGGAACAATGATTGCATAAGCTGAAATAACCAGCAAGAAATTTAAAAGGAACTTCTTGCAAAGCTGTGAGTGGCTAAAGCAGGCAATAAATAGGACTGTGATTCTGAAAAACAGTGGAACTGGTGGTAGGAAATTATGTCATAGTTTAATTTTCTTTTGAAGAGTCAACTTAATGGGTACAGATCCTGGGCTACAGATAACAAATGGTTAGTGACCTTCCCTACTCCCCAAGCCTAAGAACAATGAACTCAGGGGACCCAAAGAAGAGAAAGAGGAAAAGAAACTGTGGTAGCAATTAAAACTCCCACTCTGTGTCCAACTGACAGCTTGTAAAATGCTCCATGTCTTTTATTTTCCCTTCATAACACCATGGGCAGCCTTAACCAGCTAATACACAGGTGACTGCAGCTAAAGGCTCTGTGACACTTCAGCACTTGCCCTCCCCCATGTGGATTCTCCCCTTCTCCCCAGCCTATTAGCAAGTAATCCTGGCACAGTGTCCACATTAACATGTGGCATGCCTGGGCAGGAACGCACATAGCCCTCCCCTGGGCTTTGAAGGCAGGTGGTACCCATTCTAAACACAGACGATGAAAAGATGCTCGTGCCAGAATATTTTTTTTTCCAGAGTGAAGAGAAGGGAATTGAAAGGGAGGTAAGTGTAAGACATATACAAAGGACTGACTGCCTTTTCCTGCTGCCAGTAAACACTATGCTAACTGCAGGCTAACTGCAAAAGAGAATTTTAAAAGAATACTTTCATTTTTAATTTTGCAAAATGGATTCAACCAATAGACTAGCATGTGTGTGCCCACACACAATGCTATTTTCATTTTTCAAGTCTTCCTCAGAGCCTGCAGAAGCCTACTTTACAGAGAATACCATTAAAACACTTTAAATTCACAATACAGTTAAACCTGGAGAGTGGGATAGCAATAAAGAAATAAAGAAGACACCTTTGGGATATAGATACATATTTTTAAATAAAATATATGTATTTTATCCTGACCTGAGGACATTTTTTTTCATGGACAGAGAGAGAGAGACAGAGACAGAGAGAGAAAGAAACATTGATCATACATGCCCCAACCGAGGACTGAACCTGCAACCTGGCTATGTGCCCTGACCAGAAATCAAATCCACATCTTTTCTGTATATTGGATGACACTCCAATCAGTTGAGCTGCACTCACCAGGGTGAAGACAGCTTTGTTTGGTAACTTTGTTTTACCAGTAGTAGTGGTAACAAATGTTTTCCTTTCAGAGTTAGGATGGGGTGGCAAAGAGCCAGGAAGGAGATAGCAAAGGTCAGGAGTTTCTCTAGATTTTTAACAATTTCCGAAGATATGTTTTGAAATAGTCATTTCTCTGTATCAAATAGTTTATCCAAAAGTTATATATCTCACCTAAAAATTAAATATTTTCACTGAACTCATTCAACTAGACATACCACTTAGTTATCTATCTTTCAGGTCTAGATCACCCCAGGTAAGGGAGGGATTATTCGATACAGTGATCCAGATGTGGCCTGCTCAACTTAATGCTTCCCTTGAACTGCACACTGTGCTTCTAAAATAACATCTACATTTTCCAACTGCCTTATCGTAAGTTAACTCATATTGAATTTGTGACAAATTATATCCTCCACTTCTCCCTATCCTGAAGTTGTACAATTAATTTTTTAAACCTAATTTAAAGACTTTATATTTATCTTTACTATTTTTCACCCTATTATTTCTGGCACATAATTTCAGATTTTCAAGGTTTTCTTGACACAAGATCAAGTCACTAATCACATTAACTGTCCCTCCCAGGCTTAGGTCAACTGCCAATTTGATAAGTGTGTCTTCATCAAAGTCATTGATAAAAGTAAGATAAGTCTAAAGGCAGAGCTCTGCATAGCTCTTCTATAAATATTCCTGCAGGTTAACATTAAACTGACAATTCACACTCTGGAAAGATATGTCCAAGTAAATACAAATCTACAGTAAATGCATTATTCTACCCAGTCCACATTGCTCCATGGTATTTACAAGGACCTCTGGGGATATTTTATCAAATGCCTTGTGGATATCCAGATATACAATGTATTATGTGGTCTTCATCAGCTGTTAAGATACATTTAGGTATTAAGCTCAGTGGAAAGGGAGAAAGGACAAGAGGGAGGGAGGAGTTTTCAGCCAAGTCTTGGCAACACCATGGCCCTCACAACCAAGTCACAGCTGCCCAGGCACCCAGTCCCAAGGAAGTAGTTAATAACTATAACCTCCTTTTTACCCAGAACTTCAGCCTCTCTTCATCAACGAATGTTAATCTAATGGTTTACAACTCCATTTACCAGAGGTTTATGTATTGCTAGACTAAAAACCTAACATTTCATTATCAGAAACAACAGATTATATGCAAGACCTGAAATTAACTTTTAAAAAGATCTGCCTCAAACAGTGACAGCATAAAATACAAGCCCTTGGCAATGCCTTTTTCACCATGTGCTTGAGATGCTATACCAGAAGCAGTAGTAAACTGGGTCTCAGAAGATACATCCCTAGAGCTGTCAGTAGTGCTCTGTGTCCCTGGTCCTGTCATTTATCTTCTAGAATTGTAATCGCCTTATCTGTAGCTAAAGGGAGCTAGCTGCCCTAGGAGTCTCCCAGCTACAGGCCTTCTCAAACCATTATGGGCCCTTATTCAGCCTAGTCCCTTTAAGTTTAGGAGCTAAGGCCTCAGGGGTGTGCATGTGCAAGAATGTGGCATATGCAGGTCATGAGTCTGTGTCCCTGTGTGTCTTGGGTTGGTGTATGCTTGCTCACTGCTGTGGGGAGGTGGAGGAGCCACACACACAGATTTGAGAGAACAAGCTACTGGTCACTAATTCTCTCAATCGTCCCTCCCTTCTCCTGTTCCTCAGGAGCGGAGAGCTGTACTGCAACAGGGTACCTCAAGATGGCTAGGTGATGTCTTGACCTGGAACTGGTATACTCAGGTGTGGCTGTGTAGGTTCTGACTTAACTGCTTTAAAGTTGTCAGTTAGACTTTGAAATCAAGCTAAGCTGTAAGGTAGTCAATACTGTTAGTTCAAACCAGAATGCTTTTTAAAAAATATCTTGGGATTTTATATATACTATATCACCTGAACTGGGTCACTGCACAGGGCTTTGGCAATTATTTCATTATGCAGAGATTTGAGCTATCATAGCATTTGTTTTAACAGACTATAACTTTTATAGATATATTATAGAAAAGTAGAAGTTGGGAATCAGAAAGGTGAACAAATTTAAAAGATAAACAACTACATATCAGAAATGGTTTCCTCCTGCTGAGAAACAAAACTAGATGAGTACCTAGAGACCTTCCTGTTCATGGGTTTTCAAGAAGAGACTGCCCAGTGGTGGCACACAGCACACTAGAGGAAAGCAGAACGCAAGCCCTGGTTCAGACTCCTAAAGCCTATTCCATGCCATGCTGCCTCTCTCACTGTGTTATCCACTGGGACAGAATATAATAGATTTTGAATAGGATGAGTAGATAATATCAACAAAAAACAGCAGAAAAACCCAATAAAATTTGTAAGCAACAAACTAAATACAGTTGCCCCAATGAGGACTGCTGACAAATGGATCACAAGTGGAAAGATGTACATTCAGAGGAGCAAACATACCCCAGAAGCACAGACTTCCTTAGTGTGCATACAAGGCTTGTCCAAATAGGTCCAGGAAATGCAGATTCGCAGGTTAAGTATGACAGAATGCCAGAAAGCCACCATTTTACCATATAACAAATAACTTTAAGTACCTGAATATATTAAAATAAACATGAATATCCAATGGTATCAATAATTCATATATTTTATAGTAAAGACCAGAGACTTCTAAAAATATTTGCATGCGCAACCAGCATTTACTCACCCATGGTGAGTAAGCACCCTCTCTGTGGCTGAGAATGGGGGAATCCTGAGAAGCATGACCACATGGCCACCAACAGAAAATGATCAACCACTAGACATTCACAGTCGCTCGGAACAGGTCATGAGACAGACCAAACCAGCATAAATTCAGGTGAATAGGTGGAAAACCTACCCCAGATGAACCAATTTACTTACCAACAAAACCAGCCATTTTAGTGGTGATGGTTGTTGTTTTCTACTTGCAAGTTGGGAGTCCCCAGTCAACATGAGAGAACTATGGAGGTCTGAACACTTGCATTTGCCTAGGCTTCTGGGTATTTATTCTACTTGGCATTGGTAGCACAGGCTGGGATTAAGAGATAACAGGTTCAGCCAGGGGCTAGGAAACAGAAGGCTCAAGTTCTACTTATGCTTCAGTTATTAATTATCAGAACACTTATCCACTCTATCCCTAAGCTAGCTGTTTCTTAAAATAGAAATGATATTCCCTGCCTATTCCCAAAATAGGCCAGGATCAGAAAGTAAGAAAATAATTTGTAAAAGTACCATTCAAGTGAAAGATATATTATCATCTAGATAATTATTTCCATCTCTAACATCCTCAAATTTTATTTACAATAGGAAAAAGCTACCAGTGGACGGATAGGTTAAATGGAATCTGCTCAGAGTCTAATGAAATTATCTGAAGCCTCTGTTGCTGCCACAATGATCTTTGTTCTTGCAATTTGTTCCACACACATTTTTTCATGTTTTTCTTTTATTTTTTCTTTCCCTTTTCTTTAATATGGTATAATTGACAAATACAAATTGTACATATTTAAGGTGTACAGCATGTTTGATGCACATGCAAATCAAAAAATGGGCATCACAATTAAGCTGATTAACATCCATCATCTCACACAGTTACTATTTTCTTTTTGTGTACATGTGGTGAGAAGACTTAAGATTTACCTTCTTAGCCAATTTCAAGCATGCAGTACTGTATTTTAACTATAGGCGTCATGCTGTGCTGTAGATTCCCTAAACTTACACACTCATATCTGAAACTTTGTGCCCCTTGACGATCACCTTTCTGTTTTCCCCTCCCTTCAGCCCCTGGCAGCTATCATTCTACTCTCTGCTTCTATGAGTTTGAATATCTTAAATTCTACAAATAAGTGAAAATGGGAAGTATTTATTTTTCCGTGCCTGGCCTATTTTACTTAGCATGTCCTCAAGGTTCATTCATGTTGTTGCAAATGTCAGGATTTATTTCTTTTTAAGGCTGAATATCATCCCATTGTAGATATACATACCATGTTTTCTTTATCAATTCACTTGCTGATGGACATTTAGGTTTCCATATCTGAGCCATTGTGAATAATGCTACAGTGAACACAGGAGGACAGGGGGTCTCTCTGAGGTACTTCAGATATACACCCAGAAGTAAGGTTGCTAGATCATAAGGTACTTTTATTTTTAGTTGTTTGAGGAACCACCATACTGTTTTCCATTGTGGCTGAGCCAATTTACGTTCCCACCAACAATGTACACATACACGGCTTTCCGTTCCTTTGCATCCTTACCAAAACTTTTTCTTTAATAAAAGTCATTTCTGACAGGTATAACTGTGGTTTGATTTGCATTTCCCTGATGATTAGTGTTGTTGAGCTATACCTGATGGCCAAAAGAAGACATTGTGTGTCTTCTTTTAAGAAATGTCTATTCAGGTCCTTGGCCCATTTTAAAAATTGGGTTGTTTGTCTTCCTTGCCATTGAATTATGTGAGCTCCTTATGTGCTTTGGACATTAGCCCCTTACCAGGTATGTGACTTACAAACATTTTCTCCAACTCAGCGCGTTGCCTTTACATTTTACTGATTATTTCTCCTTTGCTGTGCAGAAGATTTGTATTTTGATATAGCCCCACTTGTCTATTTTTTCTTTTGTTGCCTGTGCTTTTGGTATCATATCCAAAAAAATCATTGCCAACACCAATGTCAACGAGCTTTTCCCCTATGTCTTCTTCTAATAGTTTTATGATTTTGGATCTTATGGTTAAGTCTGTAATCCATTTTGAGTTGATTTTTACATATGGTGGCTCAAGAAGTATGCTCTAGGCGGGTACTAGAAATATTGGGGGGAACACTTTGTAAAGTATATGGTTCCCTAACCACTATGCTATTCACCTGAAATCAATACAAAATAATATTGAATGTAAACTACAACTGAAAAAATAAAGTAAAAGAAGCATGCAGTTACTTTAGTTTGGTATGAAAGATATTTCATGAATGAAGTATTTTCCTAACATCATATCAATTCCTGGCAGACTGAAGACTTGGTTATTGGGAGGCTGACATGGTAAGCATAAATTTGGCAACAGTGGGATTCTGAGATTCCCAATTCATCCATAGCTACAATTTGTTTCTTGTTTGGTGCTCTAAAAAGTGGCGACATCAGCACTTAGGGATGCAAGTTTCTAAGCGTATCTAACAGGGCAACATCTGTGCTGTGCAATCAAAGCAGCAAGATGTTTGCTTGTGCTGATTATTTTCACTTACTACTATGTTAAAGACACTGAAGCCCACATCACAAACAGATCCTCTATATGCCCGGTGAAAATGCAAGTAACAAAGATAATCTACTTTAGTCTGCAAATTTAAAAAACTGAGCCTTCCACCAAAATCACTGTAAACAATAGCAACAGAATAGTCCTAAAGAACACTGAGAGAAGAAAAATCATCTATGTATATATAATTCAGTGTTTTCTAAAGCTTTAGATGCCCTCTCATGAGTTAGAAGTGGGGAATTCTTAACTCACACGTGCATGCAAGGTATATAAATTACAAAGCATGAAGCTTCACTTATGCTAGTTTGTGATACTACCCCCTCGGCATTATTTAAATACAGTGTTCTGTACGTAAATAAGAACAAGTCCAAAAATAACATCTAATACAGAAACAAAGTAAGAACAGTACATACTGGTTAAACAAAATCCCACATATAAACATATCTGTGGACGATAAGCATTACCTTTTCACGCTATAAACATACATTTGCAGACAGCTCATCTGAATATTAACACTGCTTTTCCTTGTGCACAAAATTTTGAATGTGACATGTACTGTGTTTGTGAGCCTCTTACTTAACAAAGTTGCGTGTGTGTGTGTGTATTCTTATTTCTACCACCCAAATAAAGAAGCAGACTGAAATCACAAGGCTTCTTTTTTATTTAGGCAGAATATTGAGCAAACAAATATTTATTCTGGGTTACTCAGCTGTGACACATAAGGGGATTCATGACATGCTATGTCTGGTGCCTGCTTAGCTCTTACAAGATAATTGCACTTCAGACCACCTAGAACATTGCATTAAATCGAGAGACCTGATTTTAAATTTTTAAAAACATGCGATGGCAGAATTTAATCAGTCATGCCTCCATAAAATTAAGGGAGATACAAATAAATGGGCAATAGAAAGGTGCAATAAAACCAGAATTAATCTAACTATGATTAATTCAGGATCAGATTAAGACCAATAGTGCCAGCTGTATCAGATCCACTCTTGGGTGTTATTCTCTCCTGCTCCTTTTTGTTATCCCTTTCTTCCCCCTTCTCACTCCCCTTCCCTCTCACCCCTAGGACACATTCCTTGGTGGATAAACCTGCAGGAGAGTTAATTGTCACATACATGGATTTAATCACATTGTCCATCACACTGGGGGCCCTGCCTTTAGCGATCCATGACTAATTGTTGTGGTAATTTTTCAATCATTAACAGCAGCGCATATGCTACAGACAAATCCCAAGGTGCCTACTAAACCCCAGTGACAAGCAGCACAGGCACCAGAAGGGCCGGCACACGCCTTGCCCAGGCTCCCATCCCCAATCCTATTAGTCATGCATCATCATGAATATACATCCATTCCAAGGTTGTCAGGCTGAGATGAGGTCGGAGAGGCCTGAGTGTACTTTATAACACAGCTTTGTTTCCAATCTATTCTTTGAAAAAGGAAGAGGAAGAGGAAAGAAAAGGAAATTAAAACTCCACGTGGGACAACTAGCTGAGAGGCTATTTTAAATTCCACTTGTTTCTCATTCATTTTCAGGCAGGCTTCTGGGCTGAGGCAAGTGCCCTTTCTTTGAGTTTCAGCAGTATTAGCGATCTCCATGGCAACCACCAGTGCTCATCTGCTGCACCACACTGCAGCTTCCCTGGGCTCAATTCTCAAGTCGCCCTGGTGTCAGACGGGGCACGCCATGTGCGCTGGTGGGACAGGACCTTGCCTTGGGGAATCCTCCAGCTGATTGAAGCCCTGCTCTAATCACCACATAATATGAGCAAACAAGATCACACAAAATACAATCTTCCTGCATGGATTCCAGGAATGCTATTTATTTTTTATTTTCTTTTTTTTAAGGGTCTTTGTTAGTTAAAAGCAAAGAGCCACTAGACCAACTACCTTACAAAAAGGATTAATTTTAAAATAGGCCATATAGTGTTGTGGGTATGTGACTTATTTAAAGCATACATCTCATATACCTTGCAAAAAGGTACTACTCTGAGGAAATTAAAACTCCTGGGTTTTCTCTTTGGTTTGCCACATGTTTCTAAATGAAGAAATACCTGGGATATTGGTCAGAGTAGGGAAAGCAAAAGAATTACTGGATTATTACTGAAATTCTGACTCTTCTATGAAGTCTTAGGAAATTCCCTCTTATACCCAGTTTCCCCAAGATTAAAATAAGATCCACTTATTTTAGACACTTAGCACTGGATCACTGAACAAGGTCTCGGCAAGACTTAATTAATACGTGCAATTCATTTTTAGCTCCTCAAATGAGATTTTTGGTGCAGCCTCCATTGTTATGAAGTGAGGGGCCAAGCGCCCTCTACTGATGCTTCTAGGTCAGTCTCTCAGTGTCTGAAACCCACCGAGATGTTCACTTACTGTTAACAAGTATTGTTATACTCTTGCTTAGAAGTCATTTACTGAAAAGTAAGAGCAGGAAGAAACGTGCAAGGAAAGAGGAAGAGAAAACAGATAATGGACTAGGTGTTATAACAATATCTTTGCACGAAGACCATTCAAATGTACCTAAGGTTATTTACAAAACAGTGAGAAAGGTCTCAGAAAATTCAGAATGCTTGATTGTGCATCATGAACAAACATTAAAAAGATTTTTTTTAAAAAAGGAACCTCTTACTTTCTGCTCATGTTCTTCTAGGACAAGGAGGGGAAAAAGCAGGATTCAAATAGGATCTTATTGATTGGTCTGTTTTCTAGAAGACTTGGGTAAAAAAGAAAGTCCCCTTTTTCTTAGAATTTTTTACATTCATAGCACTAGTTAGTTCCCAACTTCATTTCTGAGTTTAGTTTGAACAAATCCAGGCCCATAATCCATAACAGAAGATATTCACTTTTGAGTCTATATGCACTACATAATTATAACAAAGAAAAAATTATACAGAGGAGAAAACAATTTGAACATCACTTATATTGTTTTCTCCATTATGTAAATGATAAACCTTAAACAACATTTAAACAACTCCAAATACAAGTTCAGCTTAGAACTGAAATAGGAGAGCATATTGAAGAAAGTCTGCTTCCTTACTAACAACTCCTTTTGGGAAGGTGTTGGTAATAATAACAGTAATAATAACAAAATAATAACACATTAAAGTCAAACATTCATTGAACTTTACCTGCATCAGAAACTTCTAATTGCTCTATGTGCAACTCTTTAATTTTTATAACTCTTCAAGATCAGTATCAATATTATTCTCATTTTTAAGTAGAGATGAATGAGACACAGAAAATAAGTATCTTGTGGAAGATCACATTACTGACAAGTGACAAAACCAGAATTCAAATCCAGGCCATCTAAATTCTAAGCTCATCAAGTTAACCATTAATCTATGCTAACCATTAAGAACATTGAGTAGAATCAAATTCTGAAGAGACTGGACTCAAAAAAGCTGTTGATCATGGAATCTAGGTCCTGAAAGAAAACCAGAATTATGAAAACTCTTATAAATTTCCTTCTCTAAACCCAAATCTTGTATTTTTAGAAGCAAAGACCACATATTTATCCATCACCTTTAAGTTTTTCATGCGATATTATCAGTTCACCCTTGAAGTGACTGTCACTGAGAAACCCAGCTGCAATAAGGAACACAAGGACCAATGTTCAGAATATGCTACATGCCCAAATCCAGAGCTGGCAGATGGTCTGTGAGTTGCTGCAGCAGCAATTAACAGGGAGCTCCCGGATTCTGACATAATGGAGTGGGCAGAAGGGGTTTTCTCAGGCCTGAGCAGTGGTCTAGGGAGAAAGACAAGAAATTATCCAGTGGCAGGATTAGCCACTTGTGACCTCATCACTGAGTCTTCTCAGCTGATACCAGGATGGACAAAGAACAGAGGAGTCTGCAGTGAGCATGGGGCTCAGAGAGAGGGGGAGGAGGCGTGGTTCTGCTGTGAGCTGGTGCAGCAGAGGGGCTGATGGAGCACAGCTCTGCACAGGAAGGAAGCACAGTGGGCTGGTGGGCAGCAATGGGGCAGGTGGGAAAACAACACAGCTGCAGGGTGGGCAGCTGACCATGGGGCTGCCACTGAATGCTCCCAAGAAACAGTCAGGGTGGAAGTGGCAATGTCTAAAGACAGTTCTGTAAAGACATTTGTGTCACTCTCTGGTCCTTTTCAAGGACCCAAATCCCATGAGACTTAAAATAACTATAATCCAACAAATTGAGATTGTCAGAAAGACTTACTTTCAAATTTTCCCTTTCACACAATAGCTGGAGATGGGGGTTATGGGATGTCAAGTCAAATACAAATCCATACTTGTATCTACAGATAAATTTCCAGATACAGAAATCCTTAACTTTCATTATTCAGAAAGGAATATGAACTACACAAGTACATCTCTCACACACTACCCTATAAAGACAAATCAAATTATCTTTTCATTCTTATCTCACTATTATTTTCCAATCAGTTTGAATAAGAATAGGGACTTGACTGCAGCATCCTTTCCTTGTAGAAAGTATGAATACTTTGCTAATTGTTAGGACATAAAATGGTTTACAAATTATGCAGGGAATCTGGACAAAGATAACTTTGGTGCTACATATGTGCAATACTTCACATCTTAAAGAACACTATTTTGCAATGCATTGCGAGATGAGAAATACCACTTAGAAAATCATTGGCTTTGATGTTGCTGATGCTAAGGGTTTTCCACGACATTGCAGTTCTTCAAAGAGTTTATCTTGATGTGTGTAACATATCACCAGAAACCTAGCATTGAGACTATCACAGACTTTCTACAGAAGGTGGAGCCCAGATCCCTCCCAGCCATGATGACTGGTGACTATAGGTTTTTATTACTGGCTTCAGTCTCTCCATAAGAAAAATGGATGATAGACATACCAGTATGTATTCTAGTTTACAGAATGCTGAAGTAAATTACATTATTAGAAAACAAATGTTTCGAAAAACGGCTGATCATTCCCTTCTGATGCCTTTCTTAAGGCAATGAACAAATAACAATCAAAGGGCATATCTGGCACTGGCTGGTGTGGCTCAGTGGATTGAGCGCCAGTCTGTACCAAAAGGTTGCCAGTTCAATCCCCAGTCAGGGCACATGCCTGGGTTGCAGGCCAGGTCCCAGGTTGGGGCTTAAGAAAGGCAACTGAACAACGTTTCTCTCCTTCTCTTTCTCCCTCCCTTCTACTCTCTCTAAAAATAAATGAATAAAAAAAGGGGAATATCTCAAGTCAGAGAGCTATAAAATGGTAAAGGCATAAGGAATCTTAGAAATAATCTCTTAGTGTAATCCCACTTATTTTACTGATTAGGACACAGAAAGTCTAAAGAAATATACTAAAACAATACTACTACTACTAATAATAATATCATTTTCAAACTAACATTCATCAAAAGATAACTGTATGCCAAAAACTATCTTAAGTGTTTTCCATATATAATCTTCTTTAATCTTTTTAAGAACCCTAAGAGATAAACATTAGTAGTATCGTCCCCATTTTATCAAAAAAGGAAACTGAGGCATAATGAGGTTATATAATGTGTCTAAGCATATCCTGACAACAAGGGCAGAGCAAAAATTAGGACCTAGCAATTTGCCATAGCCCACTCTTAAAACTATGAGATCGTACTTTTCCAAATAAACTGACCAAGTTCTTAGAGTTAAATTCACAGAATTAACTAAGGTAAGACTAACTATATATTTCAGGATTACCCCTGAAAAAAAAATCCTGTATTTTTAAGACCTTCTCTATGACAGGTATTAGAGGTACTGACAGGATTAAGACACTGCTACCCTCTGAAAGAGGAACTAAGATAAAAGCCATCCAAGGATGAGAGAGTCCAGAAAAAGATGCAGACAGTAAGTACCCACAGTATGGACACTAACTCCAAACTTTGAAGCACACTCTAAAAAACAGACAGAATCTTTGGAAGTAGGACTTCCCATGAGCATCTGGGACTCAAGAGCCACCACAGTTAAAAAGCAACTCACCTGTGGGCAATCAGGTCACATGCATGTAGGCAGGAAGAACAAAAAGGTGAAACCAATATTTATTTGATAGCTACTATCTTATATACAATGAAGGTACTTTTTTTCTTCTGGTATTCTATCTCATTGGAAGAGCCCAGAACACCACGTGAATATTCAGAGCCTCCTAAAATAAAAGTACAGGGTATTTCTCACACTCATTATCTTACAATGAGAAAACCTAGCCATGAGATGGTTAAGTGATTTGCTAGATGCCTCTACAGGGGAAAGAGGAAGCTACTGAAAAAAACACGGATAAATTAGATTGCTCAACCACACTATGTGAAGTGGGAAAAAATATGAGGTATAAAAAATAAAGAGGTATATAACATACCACCTCACCTTCTTCCACCAAACATTTGTAGACTACCGGTATGTTTTCGGAGTTAAAGCTGAGAGTACAGAGTTGACTAGACACAGTTCTTGCCTTTAAGAAGCTCAAAATCTAGTGGGGGAAATAGGAAAGAAAGTCAGAGATCACAGAAGTATGGAAATAGCACTGGAAGTGTACACAGAGTATTTTAGAAATATAGTTGAGCCCTGAACAATGTGGGGGTTAGGGGCACTGACTCTTATGCATTCAAAAATCCACACATAACTTTTGACCCCTCCAAAAAAACATAATTACTAGTAGTCTACTGTTGACCACAAGCCTTACCAACAACATAAACAGTTAACACTGCTTTTTGTATGTTATGTGTATTATATCTATTATAATCTTAAAAGTAAGCTGTAGAAAAGAAAATGTTAGTACAAAAATCATTAAGAGAAAATACATGTACTGTACTATATGTACTTACTGAAAAAATCTGCATATAAGTGGACTCACATAGTTCAAGGTTCAACTGTACAAAGGAAAGTCCTGTGTTGGCCTGCACTGGGAATGGGAATGGAAGTGGAGGGGGTCAACCTGTGAAGATTTGGCAAATGAGGCATGAAAGGGAAGGGAGGCTGGGGTTAAATCTTTAAGGATGAGCAGAAATTAAAGGGGAAAGAGGAAGGGGACTATGGGCAGAACCAATAGCATGTGTAAAAAGCCGCAAAGAGAGAAGTAGCAGTCCGGGAGCTAGACATTATCTATCGCCTCTGAAAGGACAGAACTACAGAGGAGTGTGTGTAAGAAAGAAGCAGGTACATCCTGCCATGGGGTTACTTATCACAGGGTTAATGAGACATGCTAAAAATAAGGATCATGTTGATTCATCTACAATGGAAGCATTATAAACTTGGGAAGAATCCGGACAGGAGTCAATAATATATATATTTTTAAAATATGGCTGTGAAGAGGTCTTTATGACATTTGGGTCAAAATTGAAAAAACAAAAATGCAAATGATGCTTACACTAAAAAACTTCCAATATGAGAGGAAAACACATCTCACAGTGCTTGTCAAATAATTTCCAACAAACGCAAAAGACTAAAGGATGGGTTTTCACCGGAGCACTTATGCTAAAATGGCTATAGAAGTTACCAATGAATTGAGGATTAGAGGTGTGTCCATCTGTGCCGAGTTAATGGGAATAAAATACGTTAATGAAAAGACTCACCAGGGGTCTTTGAAAAGTCATACTTAAGAACAGAAAATCAATTGGGGATGGAGTCTGAAGCTATTACAACAACCCTGCTAAAGACGCAAGGTGCTAAGCTGGTATGGTTTAGGTTTGTGTCAATGAGCAAAATTATAAATGAGCTATAATCTGCAGATGAGACTGAAAGGTTACCCAGACTAAGTTAACTTTAAATGAATGACAGTTAACACTGAACTAATAGAACACTCTCCCCTCACCCCACAACAATCACCTTTTTAATTCTGTTGTCATAACTGTTCTCATTGCTCCCACTTTTTCAACTGTCAGAGGTTTAACCTGAGATAGTCACTGAAGATTAACATATATTCGATTTCTATTCTAACACAACTGAAAAAAGTAAATAAAATCCAGATCCCCCCTTTTTCACTTTTAAATAAATAGATTTGAGAGACACTTAGGGTTATAATTGTCTTGTCAGAAGATATTCCAAAAATCTATTACTTTCAAGAAGGCTATATTTAAAATACTACCAGGAAAAGAAAATCTACTCACTAAAATAAAAAGTTCCTCATCCTCATAGAAACTCAGTCTTACCAACCTCCACAGGCTAGAGCTCTCTATATCTAACCTATAGCCCTCATATTGCAGTTCGCATGATTCCTCTATTTGTACCTTCAAAGACTCTAGAAAAGACATGTCATCTTTATATCTTAAAAGATAGCCATTTTATCATTTTTAGTTTGTTCAGGATAATTTAAACACACAATTAAATCACTGACTTCTCTTAAACAAAACTGTGTTTTTTATTTTCCTTTTTTTGTGTTATATATTTTTTAAGATTTTATTTATTTATTTTTAGAGAGAGGGAAAGGGAGGAAGAAAGATGGGAGACAAACATAAATGTGTGGTTGCCTCTTGTGCAGCCCCTACTGGGGACCTGGCCCACAACCCAGGCATGTGCCCTGACTGGGAATCGAACTGGTGACCCTTTGGTTCACAGGCCAGCACTCAATTCACTGAGCCATACCACCCATGGCTGTGTGTTATTTTTTAAATCTATGAAAGAAATAATTGTCTTTGACTTGGAGTTGCTGTGCATTTTGAAAACGTGTAAGCACTGTAAAAAGCTAAGAGGTGATGGTACTGCTACTGATTTCATAGTTACTTGAAAACAATACATACTATCCCAGTATTTTAAGAACTTATAAATTGAAGAAAAAAATAGATATCTAGGTAGGTTAAGAAAAAGTTAAATAGTAGTAAAAAAATCAATGACAATAAAATAATGTGGGAGGAGTGGTTAAACTAGAGAATAAACAAAGTGACAATGCAATCTGGTAGGTACAGAAAGGCCTGACAGAAGAGACTCTTTCTACCCCAATGCACTGCCAATAATAAGGAAGATCTGGGGTAAGCTGGCAGACAGTCCAGGACGCCCAATAACTCTACCAGACTGCCCTGATGGACTGGAAGACATGGGCCTGAGAATTGGTCAAGGTCATGAGAAGCAGTCTGGGAGTGAGGGACTTGCAAATATGGTGGAACCAGCTGTTGCCAACCCAGCTGCTCTGCTGAGTCAGAGCCCATTTCTCAAGCCTAGTAAGGGGCAACACAAGAAACTATTTCTCTCTCATTCTAAATGGAATCCTTACTCTTTAACAGAGCTAACTTTTCTTTGCATTTCTCGGAACCAGCACATAGCAGGTGCTCAATAAATGTTGCTGAATAAATTAATAAACTGATTAATAAATTAAGGAATGAACAAATACACAATCACTAAAATTAGACTCCAAAATTAGACCCCAAAAGACATATCCAGCCTGGCTTACTATCCCACGCCTTCACAGAAAGATGGAGAACAGCTACCAGATGTGCCAGATGTGCACTCTTAAGGTCAGAGGCTGAATCTTGGATCACTCCACAGTGTTGGGCATGAGTTCCCTGCACCTTACAAAACCACCTGTACCTCAATATGACTGCATTACCTTATTAAAACTTGATTAAAGACTTTTCTATTACCTCCCTTTATAACAAGGGCTTTACTAATTTGGGGAGGGTAAAGAGTAAATCAGCAATGTAAACCAAAAGAAAAACGAAAGCAATTCAATGTCAAAACATGCTGTTAAGGTCATGAAGAATCAGTAAAGCAGTTTTTGTGCACAGAAGAAACAGAAAAAATAGCACATGTAATGTGGCTTAATCCAGCATTTTTTTAGAAAACAAATCTGCTCATAAATAGCACATACCTAAACAACCATACTTTGTAAATGCTGTTTATGTATTTATGCCACAGGCAAAAGATATGAATCTACAGATAATCTGTATTATTAAAGTTTTATCACATCCATTATTGCTGTAAATTTTTCCTGTGATATTTTCAGCAGAGTCATAATAACGCAACTGTGCTCTTTTGTTTTTCCTTACAAAGGCAAGCAACAAAATAAATCCTCTAAACTCAAGAAAGGAATCCCTCTGTTAGTTTTCTTACCAATGACAGGAAAATCAGCTCAGTACAATGGATGTAAGCAGGCCCACGCCAAGATACATAATGTGAAGTTTCAGAACACAGGGACAAAAAGGAAACAGGTCCCAGGAATTTACAAAAGCTTCTAGAACCAATAAACAGGTTGGCAATGTAATAGAATACAAGAACAGTGTATAAAAACTGATCATATTTTATTTACTAACACTGAATAATCTGAAAATGAAATAAAAAAACAATTCCATTCACAATATTATCAAGAAGAATAAAATACGTAAAAATAAATTTCTTAAAATAAGTATAACACTGTATACTCAATACTATAAAAACACTGCTGAGAGAAATTAAAGATGATCAAACCAGAGGCCCACAGTCTGTGGCCCAGAGCCCAGCCTCCTGTTTTTGTAAACATACTGTTACTGGAGCATGGCCTCGGCTCACTGTCCATAGCACATTCCCATTACTACAGCACAGGTAAGTACAACAGAGCTAAGTAGGCCACAAGAATAAAACATCTACTATCAGGCCCTTTCAGGAAAAGTCTGACAATCCCTTATCTAAATAAGTGGAGACACATTCCATGTTAATCCAATACTGTTAAAATGGCAATTTCCCTCAAAATGATCTTCAAGTTAAATGTAAGTCCTACAAAAACCCCAACAGAGTTTCTTTGTAAAATTGACAAGCTGATTCTAAAATTTATATTGAAATGCTGTACAAAGGAACTAGCACAGCCAAAAGAATTTTGAAAAAAAGAATAAAGTTTGAGAACTCAAACTACCAAATTTCAAATATGCTATAAAGCTACAATAATCAAGACTGTGGGGTACTGTATATATATTTTCAAAAGATATCAAGGCAATTTAATGAGGAAGAAATAGTCATCTCAACAAAAGTTCTGAGACAAATAGGTACCCACATCTAAAAAGATGAATTTAAAAACAATTCCTTACATTATCCACAAAATTTAAATCAAATGGATCATATACAAATGCAAAAAATAAAATAACCCCTAGGAGAAAGTAAGAGATCTTCATGACTTGGGTAGTTGAAAAGGTTTTAGGTACAACACCAAAAGCATGATCCACAAAGAAATAAAATTTATAAGTTGCATTTCATCAAAATTAAAAACTATTTCACTTTAAAAGACACCACTAAGAAAATAAAAAGACAAGCCACACACTAGGAGAAAATACATGTAAACTACCTATAATATATGAAAAAGATCTTATAGTTACAGTATCTAAAGAATTTTATAAATAATAACACAAACAACTCAATTAAAAATATGCAAGACATCTGAATGAACATTTCACCAGAGAGGAAATACAAATGGCTAATAAGCACACTGAAAGATGCTAAACATCATTATTCATGAGAAAAATATTAATTAAAACTATAATGAGATTCTTCTACACATCCACTGAAATAACTATTATCAAAAAGACAATAAAGTATTGGTGAGGATGCAAAAAAACCCTAAAACCCTCATAATATTGCTGTTGGGGATGTAAAATTGTACAGTTACTTTGGAAAACAGTTTGGCAGTTTCTTCAAAAGTTAATCATAAGCTTACATAAAACCCAGCAATTTGACTCCTGGGTATCTACCAAAGAGAAATTAAATTATGTGTCCACACAAGAACTTGTGAATGAAAGTTCATAGCAGCATTATTCATAATAGCACCAAACTGAAAATAATATAAATACCCACCAATGAATGGATAAACAAAATGTATACACTACACAAACTACTGTGACATGCTAATAGTATGAACTGCAAAGTATTTGGGCTTAGTGAAAGAATTCACATGCAAAGGACCATTTATATAAGATGTCTAGAAAAGACAAATCCATCCATAGAGCCAGAAAGTACAACAGTGGTTGCCTGGGGCTAGGTGGGTAGGACTGATAACTGACTGCCAGTGGGCACAAGAAAACTTTTTGTGATAATGGAAATGCTCTGATAGTGTATTGTAGTGATCTATATTTGCAAAATTAATAAATTTACTAAAAATTCTTGAATTGCATATTTATGGAGGATAACTTTTTGTTATACAAATTATTCCTCAGTAATACTTTACAAAATGTTAAGTCCCAAAGAGGAAAAAATGGTCACAAATATATGATCAGAAATTATGTTTTCAAAATTCTAAATAGGAACTCTATAAGACAATGTTCAACATCTAAAAGAAAAATTATTTTCCCCATTAAAAAACAGGCAAAGGACCTGGATAGAGACTTCTCCAAAGAGGTCATACAGATGGCCAACAGACATATGAAAAGATGTCACTAATCATCAGAGCAATACAAATTAAAACAACAGTGAGACACCATCTCATACCTATCAGAATGGTCATCATCAATAAATCAACAAATAACAAGTGCTGGCCAGCATGTGGAGATAGGGGGACCCTTTTATACTGTTGGTGGGAATGTAGGTCGGTGCAGCCACTGTGGAAAGTGGTGTGAAAACACCTCAAAAAATTAAAAATGAATCTGCCTTTTGACCCAGCAATCCCACTTCTGGAAATATATCTGAAGGAACCAAAAAAAACTAATTCAAAAGAACAAAAGCATCCCTGGTTTCATTACAGCGTTATTTACAATATGGAGACAGCCCAAATGTCCGTCAATAGATGAATAGATAAAACAACTATGGGACATTTACACAATGGAATACAACTCAGCTGTAAAAAAGAGAAAAATTTTACCCTTTGCGGCAGTTTCGATGGACCTGGAGAACACTATGCTAAGTGAAATAAGCCAGTCAGAGAAAGACAAATGCCATATGATTTCACTCATATGTGGAATCTAGTGACCAAACTGAACTAATGAGCAAAACAGAGACAGACTCATAGGTAGAGACTGGGAGGACAGCTGAGGAGGAGGGAGGGAAGGGGTGGAGGGATTGAGCAAACAGGAAAAAGTACTCATGGACATGGACAACAGTAAGGTGATTGGGATGGGGAGGGAGTGTAAGGGGACTAAACAGTAATGGCAAAAAATACAATAAACAAAAAGAAAATGATTTTCATAAAAATGTTATACCCTGAACAAATTACTAAACAAACAGGACAGAGTAAATGACTTTCAGACATGCAAGGATTCAAGGAAACTGCTGTCAATGTATGCTTTCTCAGAAAGGCACTAGAGGATAAGGTTCATCAAAACAAGACAGTAAACACACACATACACACACAACCAAAGCTTGGTGTGATATGTATGGCAGAATGGCACTCAGCATTCATATCCACTTCTATGTACCTTTCTTTATGGCAGAGGCTGTAAAGCTAAACCACTACACTTCCTGGCCTTCTTTGCAACTGGGTTCTTTAAGTAAATTAGGTTCCTCCAACTAGATACTCTCCAATAAGATCTAGAATATGGAATTGGAGGCCATCCTTCTGCAACTTTGGCTTTCTCTGCTAGTCTGCATGGCAGTGGGACTACTGGGTTTTTCTCTAAGTGTTCAGTGCCTAACTGTCATCAGCTTCATGGGTATCAAGAGACACTGGCTTTAATAGGTTCTGATTCTTATACTACAGCTTCAGCAGAAGGTTCTTAAAGTGAGCAATCCCAGTAGTGGTCTCCTGACTCCTTCCCATCCTGATGTGCCAGAGGATGCAATGCCTCTGACAGGTCAGGGCAGCTAGCTGTGTGGTTCTGGGGCATTCCTAGAGGCCCAGCCTTAAGCCCACTCCTTCAGGCCTTCCAATAATTTGAAAGGCACCTAATCTCTATTTTAAATCCCTTTCTGTTTAAAATAGCTGGTATAGCTTTTATCTCCTCTAAGTCCCAAAATAATATAATACACAGGGAACAGTATAATCCATACAAATGAGAGGTGAAGGCCATTTCCAAGAGTATGGCAAAGAGACATAGCAAAATGACTGGCTAGACCAACTATAAAAATCAACCTGCCCATAGGGTTCTGAGAGAGACATCCCTAAAAGATGAAATGCAAGAAAAACAGATATATATGAACATATAAAAGTAGGCTGTGACATTTTTAAGAATATGGTTTTGAATTAGTGAAAAGTAAGCAAACAAAACAGACTTAAAAAAAGCTTTATAGGAGAGAAAAGTTCATCATAGTTTACTCAATATTTCACCTGTGGATAGACAGCATTAATAATAGATAGTCACATAACCTAATGCAGACTGCTGACCTACCCCAAACTATACTCTAACTGTACATAAGTTTGGGAGATGAGAAGGGCACCTCTTTTAATGTTAGGGTGAAGAGGAAATGGTTAAATCCTCATATTTTATGTTGCATAGTTCAAACAGAATGTTTTAAATGTAAAGAAATCAAGACGCAGCAGCAATACAAACAAGCATGTTACTAAAAGATATAGAGTAATTAATGTCCAAGAATCAGCTCTAAGAGTTGTCTCTCAGGGGAAGGAGGTGGGAATATGGGGGTGAGGAGTCAAGCAAAGGCAGATCGGGGGGTTGCTGGGGTTTGTCCTAAACCTTGTAGAACTATTTGACTCCTTAAATTATGAGGTGAATAAACTTTAATGAAAAGAAGAATTTCTTCAAAAAAAAAAAAAAAAAGAAGAGTAAGGGATGAAGAGGAAGTGGCATGGATGCTCCCTATCATTCGGAGGCTGAGGCACTCTGGGTACAGACGAATGTCCGTTTGCCCAGGGCACACCAGTGTGGGCAGCATGCAATTGGGAGCTTTTTCCGCTCTTGTTTGGAGAGCTGGCCAGGTCACTGTAATCCAGGAGCTCAAAAGAGGAGAAAACACAAATATTTTTAAAAATAAAATTATACAAGTTTCAGGTATACAGCTCTACAGTAAATCACCTGTAAAGAAAAACACAAATAAAATTGTAGCTAAAGAGACAGAAGAAGATCAGATACTAAAGCAACATTTCAGCATAATGGGGGTCAAATAAAACAATCATACATTGGTTTTCAGAGATAAATAAAATACCTGAAGTAAGTCTGAGATAACCACTAACAACTGTCTTGACCTAAAACAGTTGCAAAAATACCAACATTTTGAGCTGAAGGTAAAATAGATTGTCTTAATTTAAATTTGCTTCTGAAGTATCGAAGAATCATGAGTTCCAGAAATATATAAAACTACCTTGTTTTTCTTGGAGGTAGTGTGGGTATAAGAAACAGACCCATCGACTACTCAGCCAGTCCTATTTCCCTCCTTGCTGTCCACATGGACAACAGTTCCACCAGTTCTACCAAACAGGATGTGTGGTCAGTCAATGCACAAGCTTACAGAGCAACACGTCCTGCTAAAAGATTCCATATAGTCAAATTAATGTATTTCATTCTTTAATTTTTAACCTCAGACATCTGAGATCAAAAGAATAATAAAAACTACCCCAAGCACCTCTGTAAAAGTCATCTTTAGGGTACAGCTGTACCATTTATACAAGCATGGCCCCTCTTACCACAACAAATAAATTTGCACTTGCCTGACTGAAATTTCATTCTTACTGCAATCAAATTGCTACCAGCATGTTGTGAACACTATAAATCTGCCCATGTTGATTCTTGAAATGAAAAATATCAAGGTAAATAAATAATCCTTTACTCCCTGCCATTCTTAGGAATAAGAAACAACAGACATGTTGACTAGTGGGAAGAAACAATGAAACTGTCCTCACTGAGCAGGCTTCTGGGTGGAAGTGCCAGCCTCAGCATTACCCACGTGTAGTGGGTGGGTTACATAACTGTCCAGGGTTGATGGGCCTCGTCTCTACATGAAAAACAAGATCCTGACTTTTTTGCTACCAGTAACTCGTTATTATTAGCAGTTATTTGGGATAGACAAGGAATCCAGATCTTCTCCAGCTCTTTCTATTTGTGAACCCATGTGCCAATTCAGACTACGGAAGGTCTGGCTGGCCGAGGAGCTGCAGAGTACTCCCCTTCCCGGGGAACAGTGCTTCATGGCCCTGGGCAGGGAGCTGGCTTTGCCAGCCAGGCTTCTTGCATTCCTACCCATGGCAAGGAGTCAGGTGTTTTAGACACAGTGCAGCCAATTCTTGCCCAAACCCCTGCCGCACCAAGCCAAGGTTGCATTTCCAGCTGTGGACACCCTCATTCTAAATGATTACAAAGGACTAAACCTAGACAGGCCCTGAGGAACAGAAGGCAGAGCCAGAAGCCAAAGGGAAGGGAGCCAAAAGCACTGGCAGCAGGAGCAAACACATAAGCTGTGCCCTGAAGCTTACCATGGCCTGCACAGGAAGAGTGATGGGCAAAGGAGCCACAATGGCCATGGGGAAGCCACGCCAGAGTGATCCATCTCCACCTTACAACAGGGACATGGCTAATGCCAAAGCAAACCCCTTCAATGTCGGGAGGCTTTTCAACAAACAAAGCATAATCTGTGTAACAGATCTGAGTGTGAAAGGTGGGAAACACTTCTAAGTTAAGGGAGAGATCTGGAAGCTTTCCAAAATTATAATGCTCTTTTACAGCTCAATTTCTGATTTCTCAGCTATATACCCCAATTCTTAGCCCTGGCAGAGGGAACAACTCATGGGTTATTTCTTCCTTGACTCAGTTTCCCTTTCAACTATTCAAGAATTGAATTCTGTTTATTTCAGGTTATTAAATATTCACTGAGCCAGGATCTGGGTGCTTGAGAGGATTAAAAAGTAAATACACAAAACAAACAAAGGCCTTGCTCTCAAGGAGTTCAGATCTACATTTAAAAAAAGATGCTCGAGTAATCATAAACAAAACGTAAACTATGGTAAATATCACAGAAGAACATGTCAACGGTCTGCTCAACAATTTCTGTGGATCTGGTTTGTGCTCAGCATTGTGTTAGGCATGAAAGGTAAGACTGATAAAGGTTGGCCAGCCCTTCTCCTCAAGGTGTAGACGGAGAACTGGGGCTTGTGGGCATGTGGGAGTGGGAGGGTTACAGAGGGAGAAACACGCCTGATCGCAATGGTCAAGTGTCTAGTTTAGTGAGAGGAGTCAAGCAGGCTATGACAGCACTGCCATTCCATAGCATGCCCGACTGTGGGGGTGACACTGGCCAGCAGGGGTGGTGAGACCATGCTGTGAGCTGAGCAAACTGCACAGTGGCCTAGACACGAGACAGCAGGCACCTTCAGTACTAGGGGGACACTGAGTGCCTGCCCGCCCACTGCCAAGGGCATGTGTAGGCAAAGGTGAGGAGGGTGGTTCGAAGTCTTGCTGGAAGAACAGGTGTTTTTACTATGCTTTGCAGACAGTAAAGGTTCACTGAATGTTTGGAGTCAGCCAATCTTAAATATTATCTTTAATCTCTCTTCCTTTTATAGATGAGGAAACAAAGTCCAAGAGATGTCAAAGGATTCCCCTCAACTAACAGTCCAGCGTGAAGCTGAATCAATTAGTTGTAAAACCACAACTATTAACCAGGTCACCTGATACTGAATATAAAGCTCTTTCTACTGTCCCACATTACGCCTGTTTTTTTGTGGGGATTTTTTTTTTGCATTTTTAGTACCTTATAATTAAGAGCAATGGAATTAGACAGCAGCAGTTTATAGATCTCCAAATAATTTTATCTTGAAAATGTTAAGAAGATCCATGACACAGAACATTAAGGCAATAAAAACCAATTGGGAACAGAATGGGGAAAACATCCTGATTTCAGGTCAATGAAATTAAAGCAACATTCTCTCTGTGCTTTTACAACACTGCTGCTTAGGATTTCTGAGATTGCCACCATTACTCTGCTTTGAAACTGCTCAGTAAACTGCATCAGGCCTTACTTGACTAACACTCCCACAATCTGGCCTCCCCCCAGCTCCCTAGAGACTAACACATACCCAAGCTTCAAAAATCTTCCCCTGGCACTAAAAATGTATATATTTGTAAGGCAACAAATAGAGACTTGTGTTAGCTTTGAAGTGGCTTTTTGGAACATCCTACAAAGATTTAAAATCAAAAAAGTGCTTGGTAACCATCTTCAGGGCAAGAAACAAATCACAAATGAGTGATAATCAAGAATGAAGACCACTGAAGGGAAACTCACAATGATACTATTGTTTGAAAATAGGTATTTGTGATCATCAGCACTGCAAGATGCTGGGGATCAGCTGTGAAAGACCAGCAAGGTCCTTGTCCTCATGGCACTTAGAGTCTTGGGAGGGGGGCTAGAATCAGAGATACTGAACAAAGACACAGTCACCGTGAGTTCATTGCAATGGTGATAAGTGCCCTGAGGAGTTGTGCAGGTGCTAAAGCAGCCTCTCACAGGTCCTCTGCATGACCTGGGCAGTCCCAGCAGAAGAAGGGTATGTGTGAGGCCTGAAAGGGAGGAAGACCGAAAGATCCATGTGCCAGAAATGCCAAGTGCCAAGGGGGCAGGAGCTTGGTGCCTCAAGAGAGGCAGTCAGGACTAGAGCTAGCAGAGGCACTACCTTGAAGAGCATATCAACTGTGGGCTTTGAACTTTGCCCTCAGAGCATTGGGAATCCAAAAGGTATAAAGAGGTTACAATGACAAAGACTTGACTGTTAAAAGCTTATCCCTTAAAAAAGAAGAGTTTATTTTTTTGGAACAGTACAAACAGCTTGAAATAAAAGAATATAAATTAAGACATAAAGACTGTCAGTTCAGCCCTTAAGAGTGACAGCTGAAAAGCATGTCCATGGCTCCACAGAATGAAAGACATATTTAGTAACCTGAAATGGCACTCATAAAACTATTAGGCACATTTCTTTGAAGCAAAAAAAGGAACATGATGTTTCCAAAGACTGCTAAAATTTAAAATTTGTTTAATAAATCAAATATTAACTCCATTTCCAATTTGGTAAATAAAGTCAATAATAAAATACATTAAGGCTATCATTTAAAAAGAAAGCATTCCCACCCTGACTGGTGTGGCTCAGTGTGTTGGGTGTCGTTCTGCATACCAAAAGGTCACTGGTTCAATTCCCGGTCAGAGCACATGCCTGGCTTGTGGTCCAGGTCCCAAGCTGGTGGAATGCAAGAGGCAACCAATCAATGTTTCTCTCACACATGGGTGTTTCTCTCCCTCCCTCTCTCCCTTCCTTCCCCTCTCTCTAAAAAATAAATAAATAAATTTTTTAAAAAATTATTCCTTCTCAAACCTACCTTAGCCATGGGTCTCTCCATCTTCTGAATTCATAGACATCATGTAATGCCTGAGCATGTATATAGCAGTGGATCAGGTATTGCTTTGCCCACTCTCCTAGATGGTCATCTTATTCAACTTTTGTATGTAACACACTTCCCATGTGTCTATACCTAGAATGCCCATTAGGGCTGTGAGTTCCTTAAGAAATTCCTATGTAACTTTTGTACCATCAAGGGACCTGGCAACATGCCATACACACAGGAGCTTGCAAGTGTTGACTCATCAAGGAAGCAATCAGTAAAAGACAGAAAACAGGGTTTGGAAATAATCTGTGGATTTGGGTTATAGAGATCTTTCAGAGTTAACTTCATTACATGTTAAACATATAAAAAGCAAATCAAATCCTACCACACTAGTAAGAAAAGACTAAGGGATGTAAAAAAGAGCATTATGAAATTCAATTGTTTTAAAGATACCCTGCTTCACAGATGAGGGAGGATGCAAAAAAATGGGCATGTTTTTACCCTGCAAGTACTGTAGACAGTATATATTTCCCTTTTTCCTTTTAACATTAGGCATCTAGAGCCAAATCTATGTCTCCTTACAGCAACTGAGATAAATGTGCATTTCTTTCTTGCAAACTTAACCCAGCTCTATTGTTTTCCTAATTTTATTTTTCCTTTACCTTTTGCTCCACGATTTTTGTTTCATCCAGATATATCTATAACTATAGATGTCACTATCTCATAGCCCCTGTAGAACTGTGTTGTGATTAAACCTAAAAAAAATTAAATAATTAAGCAAAGGATGCTTTAGTGCTCCATGATTTACTCTGCTGTGCAACCTTGAATAACAGTTTTTCAAACCAAAGCAGTTAACCCACAGTTAAGCTGATAATCTATCAGATCTACAAAGAATAGCTTCCCTATCCCCCAATAAAACATCTAGAGAGTGAGATGGTGAGGTACATTTCACGTGCCCTATCTTTGCTTTCTGACCATTCTGCATGGCGTTGGCCCAGACAGGACCCACACCCACAGATAGGTTCTCCCATGGGGAATCAGGCCTGCATTGTACCTAGGCTGCTTTGAGACTTGCTTTTGCTAAAACTCCTTCACCCTGAAATGAGGCAGCAAATGTTTACTGCATATCTTTAAAGCAACTTCTTAAAATCCATGCTAAACCTTCCAAGGACAAGTGTAACCAGTTCAACCACTTTTCCTTTTGTATTTGCAAATATCCTTCTTCTGTGATGTGATTAGCAGCATCCTCTCCTTTGTTTTCTGTAAAGGATAACCACATAAAGTGAACCTGTGCATAGTAAATGAGGACCATCATGTAATGTGCTCAGAAAAGCAATAAAAGCTTGTCAAGGCAAGGGTCAGGGCGCTCTCCTCTTAAGAGAGTGGCCGTGCCGTCCCTTTTCCTCCACAGGATTCAGTACTCCGTGTGAATTCGTCTTGTCTCATCCACAAGACACTGCTTGCCGGTAACCATGTCACTTTCCTGTCCTCCTTGGCTCTTCACATCACCCATTTTTTCTGTGGCTGGCTGTCAGCTCTACTTCCTTAGGTCTCCAGAATCCATTTCCTCCCTTGAATTTCGACTGCCACAGATATAATTCACTCTTGCAAAACATGCCTCTCCCAGGCTATTATATAATGCTCCTAGCCAATCTCACTGCTTCCCATCTCTGTCCCATTCAATCTATCTTTCAGTACACAATGCATTCACCCATCCGCACATTCGACAAAAGTCTACTGAGTACTGACTAAAGATTAGGCATATGTGAAGCACTGGTGACAAAGAAGTGGAGCAACCTGATATCTCTTTAATAGCTCATGAATAGTAGGGAGGCAGAGCAATAAATAAACTAGAGTACACTTTGACAAGCGAGTGCTATGAAGTCCTAATGCCCTGTCAGAAAACACTGAACACAGCACACTTGGCACATCTGAGAGCTCCTCAGAGCATGGAGTATCTACAGACGAGAGCGGGAGAGGAAACTAGAGGGGCAGGAAAAGGCCAGGTCTGAAAGGACCCATTATGCATGATGATCTAAACATGATTTCTGGTTAGAACTTCCAGCAGTTCCCCATTCCCAAACCTTAATATGGCCTTCTGTGCCTCCTGATCTAGGCCCCATCTACCTTTCCAATTCATTCTCAACTCCTAGCCCTGTGCCACATTCACCTACACCTTGTTCCTCAAAGACTCTAAGCAACTAGGCACTCAGCCTGACTAGAATCATTCCCCTGGCCACAGTACACCTTATTCCACCTCTGCCTGCTGAAAACCCTACTCAGCATGCCTTCAATAATTTTTAATATTGCAACAACTAGCAAGTATGAATTAAGTATGGCTCTTACCCTCAAGGAGGTTAGATTCTTGGAGAAGAAAAGGGTAAGTTGAGTAACTATCATATAGATTTCAGATAGATTCTATATATAGTAGAGAACAAAATAAAATATTAATCATGTAGAACACTACATAATTCTAAGAAAAATTTAGCAGGAATAGCTCATATTAGCACTATACCACTGAAGCAGATGTTGCCCATATCCCCAAATATAGGGTTAGGGCTGTAATGATGAAAAGCCTCAGCTGGCCATGTCTCCACAGATTGTAAAAGTAAGCACAAATGTGAGTTCAAAACCCAAAATTCTTAGGACAGTTCAAAAACCATCATACTGACTTATTCGACAATTAAATATTAAGCAGAACATGTTTCCTGAAGACAGGAATAATTGAACTTTCATGAAACGTAATGCAATGTTTATTCATTCTATGTAAACATACACAGATTGAGAGTAAGGCTGGATTAATTCCTTCAAAGCATGCTAGATTTCCACAAACACAAGGAAGCTGTCTGTGGTAATAAAGTCTTAGAAGTCAACACTTGAACACTTTTTCATTTATTTCTCTTTACCTGAAATGGCAGGATAAAAATGAGATGAAAATATAAGACTTTTATATATAAATTAATCCAAAAGTAACTTTTTCAGGAAATATACAGAACGCTCAGAATTAAAGCAAACTCTGTATGCTGGAGGTCTGCCCAGAAGTATCCAGCCACGTAATACGATAAAATAGAGCCATTTATTGAAGAAGATACAAGAAACACTATACATAGGACAATGACATCTCAGTCCTCTTAAAAAGTAGGCACTTTGGGACCTCACACAGATCTTTGTTGATTGCAGCCCGTACACGTTCAACATTCTCAGTTGTTCTGCTTGTTGCAGGCCTTCCAGAATGTGAATCACTTTCAACAAATTCTCAACCATCTTTGAAGCATTTGTGTCACAGTTTTATTTGCACTGCACTCATTGCATCATCCCTGAAAGCCTTCTGAATCATCCAAATAGTTTCCATGGAGGAATGTTCAAGCTTAACACAAAATTTGACGCAGATTCATTGCTCTACTCAGTCATTTTGAATGCAATGGCCACAGAGTACACATGCTCACTCACTAGAACAGTGAAGTCATCATTGTTCACACATGCTCATTGCAGTCCACTCTCCTTGGCTGCCAGGTTACACAGATGTTGCACAAACCGTTCTTGTTATAAAGACAATGGATGGACTTTTTCTGGACAGACCTCAATAGGAATCAGCAGTGACCTAGAAAGCCCTAAAGTTTTTATAGCACCTCCAATCATATTTAAAATACTATGTTGCTATCAGTGGAGCAGAATTTTTCCCAAAACCCTTCTTAAAGGGAAGTTGCAGCAAACAAAGCAGACAATGAGAGGAGGATCTTGATCACTTTCATGGAGTATCATGGAAAGTTATTAAGAGCACAGCACAGAAATAATGCAAGAGGTGGTTCAAGATCAATCTAGTGATTGCATGTAAGATAAACTGGAGACTCTGGGTGGAAGAAGACCAGCTAAGCAAGAAATATTACAGAAGCCCCAGTGTGTTTTCTCTTGCTCTTGACCTTTGAACATGCTGTTCCTCTTGCCTAGAACAGAAGTCAGCATAATATAGTCAGCAGGCCAAATCCGGCCCCCACTGCCACTGTTTGTGCACAGCCTGCAGGCTCAGAATGAATTTTCATGTTTAAATCATTGAGAAATGTCAAAAGAAAAAAATCTTTCATGACACATGAAAATTATATGAAATTTTCAGTGTCCATAAGCATAGTTTTATTAGAACACAGCCACAATCATCTCATAGAAGAGGAAATAAAAATGTCTCCAAACCACATAAAAAGAAAATACAATGAAAATAAACAAAATATAAAATTTGTAAAAATAATTAATAATTAACAATTAATTGATAATAAAAGAAAATACAGAATAAATAAATACCAATTTCATCTGTCAGATTAGCAAACACCCAAGTGCTGGATCACACATTGGCAGCACATAAGCAAACAAGCTCTCTCACACATCACAGGTAGGAATGGTTTTCCACAAGGTCTAACTGATAGCCATGTCTATAAAAATTACGAACACATATAGTCTTTGACCTAGCAATTCCATTTCAAGAAAAAAACTCCATGGAGATACCTGCATATAAAATGTGACATGTGTACACAGCTATACACTGAAACATGGTTTTTAATAGCAAAAGATTGTAAACAACAGAAAATGCCTTGTCAACTCAGCACTACTTAAATACAGTATGGCTCATACACAGAATGGAAAAACCAGGCACTGTGAATTCGAATGAATATGCTCTACAATACACAAAGAGCTCTTAAAATTCACTGTAGGTGAAAAGAAAAAAATGCAAAATAATATACTATATTTTTTAAGAAAGAAGAAAAAGAACATGAATTTCTATTAGCATTAAAAACTAAAAGTTTACAAAAAAAATGCAAACCAGAAGCAAAAGCAGAGGATGGAAGGGTACACACACACCCCTACTTCCTCAAGTGAATGAGTTACATAGAAAATAAATTTACTTGGCAATCGAACAGGCAGCCTTCTTCTACTCTGCCAATCCCTCACCCTCCCCTCAAAATTCCTACTGGCTGCAATAATTCTAGTATCAAGCCCACACTCCTCAACTGTGCAAACAACACCCATCACACTCCAGGCCCCTCTGGATTGGCTACTTCCCCTGTCCCCTCCCACACATACATACATACTACTGCAATCACATCAAAATTTTCTCTCAAACATTTCAGATCTTTTAGAAGTGTTATCTTTAAACATGCTTCCCTCTGCATAAAAGGTCTTATATCTCCTCTTGGCACAGACCTAAGCATTCTTCAAAATCAAGGTAAAGTAACACATCTTCAGGGTAACATACTATCTGGGATATCTTTCCTGACTCGCAGAGACAGCTTTGGTTGCTGACTCTACCTGTTACCTGGTGTGATAACTTATGTTTCTAGGGCTCTGTATGTGACTATATCACTCATTAGACCATTAGTTCCTTGAAGGCAGACTCTGTCTTACTCATCTTCACTTGCCAAGTATCTAACTTTCAAAAAATCCTACCTGCCTTCATCACCTTTTCCTCAAACATTTGATGAATATTTTGTCCTCCTGGGCAATACGCAACTTCACCTAACACGTTGCTCTTGTCTCAATTAGGTCCTTAAGGCAGGCAGCATTATTAGTCAGGAATTGTTCAGTGCCCCTCAAATCACAGCTGCATTTGTTTCTCTATCACACATACCTAAAACTGCTCCATTTAAAACTCTTAATTCCTCAAATGCAAAATAAGGATATTAGACTAGATCAGTGGTTCTTAACCTTTTGAGCCATAGAATCCTTTGAAAATCTAATAAAACTACAATTACTCTCCCTTGTTTCATCGTCCGCTCTCCCCTCCCCCACAAATGGTCCTACACAAAGAGATGCAAAAGTTGATGTGTAACTTTAGGAGATCAGGAGTCAATGATATCTGAAATTATGTTCTACTTTAATGCTCTCTGAAAAATGGAAAGGTTAAAATTAAGGGAAAAGGATCTAACACTTTTTGATCACTTCCTATGCACCAGACACCACGCTGAGCACATTATATGCATTAATTAATTTATTCTTCATCCCAAGCAAAATAGGTATATATTATTATTCTCACTTTATAGATTAGGTACTGAGATTCAAAGACATTAAGTGATAAATGTATTTGTTGAGTGAAGGTATATCTTTCTGGTCTAAAGCTCCTGATATTTTTCTGTGGAAACATGTACACCTACCCCATGGTGATCAAGGCAACCAGTCAGCAGTAGCTAGTAAGTACCAGAATAAGCAAGTCCTAAGAGACACTGTCCCTTTCTCTTCCCTAGCTTTTCCATACTCCTACTATTCCAGGCAACACTGATGAAGAATGTAAGGGCAACTAATGAGGCACTCCAATGCTCAGACCCCTCAATGTCTAGCAGAGAACTAGCCATGGATAAGAAGAATGGTCATAATGAAATGAGTCAATTAAAAAGTCTCATACAGAAAGACAGGGAGCTATACAAAGACCATTTCAGGTTTGCTCAGTGGAGGCATGTATGTCTGTGTGTCATATAAGCAATGTAGAAGACACATCAACCAGCTACTCTCCAAACACACACTTGGACTCAGGACCCAGAGAAAACCTGTCCAAGGAGAGCCAGAACAATGGTCTAGACCCAGGAGTATCCAACTTTTGGCATCTCTGGACCACACTGGAAAAAGAAGAAGAGTTGTCTTGGGCTACTTATTAAACACACAAACACTAACAAAAACTGATGAGTAAAAACAAAGTTTTAAGTAAATTTACAAGTATGTGCAAGGCCATATCCATAGCCATCCTGAGCCGCATGAGGGCCGTGGGCTGGACACCCCAGAATTGAGCCATCTTCACCACGTGCACTTCATCCAGGAATGAATCCAGGTTTTGTAGGGCTTAAAGCCTATACAATTCAGAAGAGCTCTTTTTAAAGCAGAAAAAAAAAGTAACTTCTTTAACTTCAGAGATCCGCTCCCCTACTTTTAAAAATGCCTTCATAATGAGAAAGAAGTTATGGTAGTTATTTATGGTTCAGGCAACTGAAGGTAAAGAAGGTAGGGGAGGTGTAAAATTCATCTCTGATTCTCTGGAGGATGTACGGTGGTGAAGTAGACCCAAAGGTTCTATGTATCAGTCATGTCTGGGAAAGCTGCAACAAGAACTATCTGATTGCTACACATACGACATCATCATGCCAAGAACATGGGCCCTATGCACACAAAGCCTGGCTAATTCCTAAGATTAATTCCAACTGGGCTCCTTTGCCTCCCTCCTACCAATGCTTCAGCTCCCACTCTCGTCAGTTAGTCTACACTGTTCACCTGGACCCCTGTGTTTGAACTGGCACTTCTTCGACTCACTCTCCCTAGTAATGCCACACCTCTCTCCTACTTAAAATCCTTCAATCCTGTGAGATTACCAGGAGGATTAGACTTAAGGTCTTTTATTTTGCCTTCTAAACCCTTCCAGAGCTGACCACTACCAAGCAGGTTTCCAGCTTTCTCTACTTGATTCACAGGTCCCCTGGTTTCTCCAGCACTCCACACTAAGTGTTCCTCCCAGAACAAGCAGTGCTGCATCCTGTTCTATGTCTATCTGCACAAGCCACTCCCTGCCTGGAAAAGATCTCCTCTTCATCCTACCCCCATCATGCAACGTGCTGAATCTTATTGGCTCAGTTCAAGCATTAAAACCTTACTGAAGCCTTGCCCAGTCTCTCAAAGAACCATTTACTGCTTCAAGTGTAATCACACTACCAAGGATATAGTAGATGATCTGTCAGTCTCTCCCACTGGACCGTAAGTCCCTCAAAGGCTGTATCTGCAGCTCCTCACTTGGTGCCTGCCACATAATACTTAATAAGTGTTTGTTGAAGGAATGGACAAAGAGAGTTAAGGCTGACTCTAATAAAATGGAAGTAATGAATAACGGATTTTGAGAGCTTTTCCTTCCTAATGTCTTCAAAGCCCGCAAACCCTCAATTGCCAGGGTTCCACAGACAAATAGTCTAAAGTAAATGTTCTAAATTCTGTATGTTAATATCAGCTGCCTCCCTTCATACTGAAGGCACTCATCAAGGTATAATTTTAAAACAGTATCTTATTGTACTAAGTCATTACTTCCCCCAAATACACTTCAATTACCCTCCTAGTTTACTGTCAACCCCACAGCCAATGAACAAGCATTTCCCTAAGAGTCCTTCTTGGGACACACTACACAAAAAGAATTTTTTCATAAAGGGACTCTGTGATCAAATAAGTGTGGGAGATGCTGCTCATTCTATCCCTTGCACAGACTTAGTTCTTCCTAGCCCAGAGAAGCTTTCCAATAAAGAGAGCAACAGAACTCCTTTCTATTTTCCATACTTAGCTGAATCTCAAGTCTTATTTTCTGTGAAACACCTAATAATATCCAGTGTTCTGTGTTATGTGCTTTGAGAAATATCACACCTGACCGAACTCCTGAATTATACCAATTAAAAAACACAATTTGAAAATCTGGCATAAATTTTGCCTAATGCCATGATTTCATTTCATGCGTGGACCTCACAAAATGGCCATTTCATGAAGACATTGCTTCCAGCCTAACATACAGAAACAGATCCTGAAAAAAATGACACAAGAAAAATAACTCAGCAGATTGTGTTTATCCCCACAGTATCATAAATAATTCCTGAACTTCTAAACTGCATTTTTGCAAGAGAGAAAATAAAATTGAGCCATTGAGGAGCATATCACTACCTGCTTGCAAAACCGCAGTGATCTCATGAAGTACCAGTTTCATAGTTTAAATAAAATTCAATTATATGTGCATCTTTTCTCCTTTTTTAAGTCTATGAGAGTTTCTTTAAGGAGGTGTGAGGAATCAACCTGGCTAACCAACCATATGCACCAAAGTCTTGCTGCTATGCAATTTTTCTTGTGGTGCTATAAAACAAAAATTTCCCTGTGGGTTTTACGAATATTAAAAATCTTCACAACAACATGGATGGAACTAGAGAGCATTATGCTAAGTGAAATAAGCCAGGCAGTGAAAGAAAAATACCATATGATCTCACCTGTAAGTGGAACCTAATCAAAAAAACAAACAAGTGAGCAAAATGAACCAGAGACATGGAAACAAAGAACAAACTGACAGCAACTGGAAGGGAAGGGTGGGTAATGGGAGAAAGAAAGGGAAGGGTCAAGTCAAGGACCATGTATAAAGGACCCACGGACAAGGACAACACAGGGTAGGGGGACTAACTGTGGGAGGCGGGGCCTGGGTAGGTCAGGGGAGAGTAATGAGGGGGAAATGGAGACAACTGTAACTGAAAAACAATATAAATAAATAAATAAATAATCCCTAGTTTAGAAGGCTGAATCATGGGATCTGAAAGCTAAAAGGAAATCTGGAGATTATATCATTTTATTTTACAGATGAAGAACCTGAGACTGACCCTCCCCCCAAAGGATTGGGGGCCTGACTATGGGCAGATGGTGACTCCAAGGCCCTTGTGCTTCCCACCGCTTCTTCCTGTTAACTTGGGAACTGCAGCTGACAGCAGAGAGGCCAAGGTCCACCTTGGAAAACAAGAGGGGGTTTCCCTTTCATTTTACTATTTCAATAAGCCTGCAAAAAGCACAGCAAACACTGGGATGAAGAAGGGGAGCGCCACCCACTCAGGTACCCATCATTCATTTTATGATATGGATGATGTGTGCCCGTGATGTGATAGGCATTATTCTAGGAACTCGGAATATGACAGTAAGTGATCAAAACCAGAAAAATTCCTGCTCTCATGGAGATTCTAGTGATTCTGGAGTTATTTACCTGAGACTGACTGAAGTCAGATACCTGGAACTGGAACTCTAAAAAGTTTATGCTGAGACTTCCGGCCAAGATGGAGGCATAGGTAGACACACTGTGCCTCCTTACACAACCAAAATAAGGTCAGCAACAATTTAGAAACAAGATAACAACCAGATCTGACAGAAAATTGAACTGTATGGAAGTCGGACAACCAAGGAGTTAAAATAGACACATTCATCCAGACCAGTAGGAGGGGCAGAGTCCAGTAGCTGGCTGGAGAAGAGTCGCAGCACAGAAAGCAGTGGCACCGGACGTGTAACACATCCCGAGCGCAAGACCACAGCGGATGGACCCTGGGTGCACAGGCAGCTGGCAGACCCAGTGAGGCAGCGACTGTGAAGCAAGCCACTGCGTGCAAGGCACCTGGCTGTCCAAGCCACATTCACGCGCAGATAAACCAGGTGAAACTGGGCAGTGAGACAGACCTCGCATACCAGGGTTCCAGCGCTGGGAAATAGAAACTCAAGACACTGATTGAAAACACCTGTGGGGGTTGAGGCACAGGGAGAGACTCCCAGCCTCACAGGAGAGGTCGTTGGAGAGACCCGCAGGGTGCTGGAACATACACAGGCCCATCCACATGGGAATTAGCACTAGAAAGGCCCAGTTAGCTTGGGGGAATTATAGGGGTACTAGAAGGGGAAGAGGAAGAGCAACAAATGGAAAACTTATCTGAAAAAATAATAAAGGAGAACTTCCCCAATCTGGCAAAGGGAACAGACTTCCAGGAAGCTCAGAGAGCTTCCCAAAGAAGTTGGACCCAAGGAGGAACACACCAAGGCACATCAGAATTACATTAGCCAAGGTAAAAATGAAGGAGAGAATCCTAGAAGCAGCAAGCGATAAGGGGACAGTAACCTACAAAGGAGTTCCCATAAGACTATCGGCTGATTTCTCAAAAGAAACCTTGCAGGCAAGAAGGGGCTGGAA